>CM019066.1:314911836-315261836 GCA_009667805.1 Leptobrachium leishanense
ACCTGGCCTGTTAGTGGACCCTGAGGACCTGGGTTGGGGACCACTGCCATAATAAGTATAGGAGACGCTAATATACAGAAACCTCATGCAGGGAAACGGCTGCATCCGTGCCGCAAGCACAAGTTTGTGGCAGGAACGGACTCTCGTTTCTTGTTGATTAACTCCAGGAGACATTATGTGTAACATATTCTGGAGTTAACTTATCTACTACTCTGGAATATAGCTCCAAGTTGGGAATCTGAAGGACCCTTTAATGGCAGACTAGATAAAAGGCCTTTCCCTATCTTTATTTTGCACTCTATGAGTTGGGATGAAAACTGTAAGCACAAAGACTTCCTAAAAGCCAGGAAGGTCCATCGGGCCGGTCTCTATTTATCTTTATTTTATGCAGTGGGGTTGCGGTGAGCAGGTTAATCTGAGTTGGGTTTGCAGAATTCCTGGCGCTGTGGAGGTGGAGTGATAATAAATATAAGAACTATGATTATATATATATATATGAAATATAATAAAATAACTAAAAAATAATAACCCAATCAAGGTACCCAGCTCAATTATTCATAACATGTTTTTCGTTATCCTTGAAAAAGTCGCTCTGAGCAGCGAAACGTGTTGGATATATCTAAAGTGTGATTATATCACACTTTATACTTTTTGGTTTATTAAAATTCTCCTTTTTAGCATATTTATTTTAAGTACCTATACATTTCAACTCCCCTTATTCTCCTGGTGGAGTTTATCTCTTATCAACGGTTCCTGTCCATTTAGCTCCAGTTTGAGCGGGCACCAGCAGAGACCTTAGAAAATGACTTTGTGGGAAGCTGAGTATATTGATATGCCTTAAAACTTTTATTTTTCCCTTTTCACTGTGAAAATGTGTTTTTGCAAGTGAATGTTTCTTACGGAATTTGTAGACCACAAAACTTTAACTTTGCTAAAATATGTCCTTCCTTATTATAATGGGGTTAAGCCTGACTTGTCAATTTTCAGATTAATCAAAAAATAAAAACACGATCCCCCAGGCTGCCCTCACCTCTGACAGCTAGGGTTTTACACTCTATATTTCACTCTATTTAAATTTCTCTTAAAGTATTAAGGTTTTTATACTATTCAGAGCTTTCCTAGGTGTGCACTATATAACCTGAAAGAATTATTTAATCTGCGATATTCACCCACTGCTCTGGAATCTGTAGAAATAAGAGAATAAGGAGAAACGCCTGCTTGATTGACAGCTCGGAACAATTAAAATTTACTGTATCAGCGCCTTGCATCAGTGTACAGCATCAATTACTGCAAAAGTGGACCAGCTTTGACTTTAAGCATCTTACACAATTTATTCTAAAGTAAAAGCCATTGCGAACGTTCAGCTCATCCTGGACTTTTGTGAAGGTTACTAGTGCTTTTATCCAGTGTCTATGGTGTTAATTAGTACATTTAGAATTAAGTGCATTTGCTATGGAGTAATCACTGGCTAATTCACCAAGAACTATCTTTTGTGTACGGTGGACAATAATGACAGTTGCAAGAGCCCAGCTATTACATAATCACTAATTATATTCCGCACAATTAGTGTGGGCTCATCAATGTGAATCGCTAATGGATGATTTGTGTCATCAGCGAGTTCTAGCTATGGAGAAACATAATGGCCTGCATAATGTTCTGATCATATTACCATAAAGTATGGAATTATTCAGATGTTTTGAGCTATGAAGTAGTTTGATGTATGTTTCAGACATGGAAACTAAACAGTGTCACACGTAGGTGTCACCTCTTTCACTGCACACACTCCATTATAAACATCAAAGCACATAGTTTGCACTAAATAGTCAAGCACTACTCATATAACACAAATTATTACATGTGCTGCCACTTCCAAAACACACTTTGCACTGCTTGTTGCTTGTTTTTTTGTCCTTTGCATTTTGCATTGTGTGAGAACATTACCTTTATAATACACCTGAATAATAGTTTTGCCGCATGGAAACAGAGGAACAGCGCAAGCCCACAGATACACAATCTCACACACATTCAAACAAACCCAATCACACACAGATATACACACACACACGCACAAACATTTACACACACTCTTACACACATATGCATACACACATGAACACACTCACATGCATAAACAAACTTACACATACACACATGCACACTCACAGACACACACTCACAAATTTACCAAAAAACCTACACAAAAACAAACGCTGTAAAATATATTTTTAGGATCCACATTTACAGTAAAAAATATGCAACCTCCGTACAGTAAACCGAATTCTCGCAAGTCCATACATTATCTTTTACACTGTTATAGTCATAACTCGCAAGTCCGTAAATAATTATTTTCACTGTTACAGTAATAATGCGCAAGTCTGTACATTATCAGGGTTATTCAGAGAACGGTGAAAACCAGGAGAATTGGCAGGAGAAGAGAACAATCTAGACCAAATAGTCGATTTGGAAAGTGAGATAAATGGGAGAATTTTTCTGGTTTGGTTATTTTGGCCTAGATTTTTCACTTCTCCAGTCATTCTCCTGAGTTTCACCTCTCTTCGAATAACCCTGTAAATTTTTTTAGCTATATTTTCAACCCACAAGTCGCATTGTTATTATTATTATCATCATTTATATAGCGCCAACAGATTCCGCAGCGCTTTACAATAACCAAAGTGAACGAAATACATATAAACGGACATAGGATGGAAACAAGAGGTGTAGAGGGCCCTGCTCACAGGAGCTTACAATCTAGAGGGATAGGGGTTGAGGAAGACAAGAGGAATTGCACTAGATAGCAGGATCATTAGTGCCAGTGGTTCAGGAATGGTGGGGCAATAGAAGTGGCTTCAATCAAGTGTGAGTAGGTGAGCAGAGGGATGAGTTGCATCAGTGATGTGGTACGCTAATCTGAAGAGATGGGTTTTGAGAGATTTCTTGAAGTCCTGAAGGTCAGGGGAGAGTTTGATAGGGCGAGGCAGGTCAATCCACAGGACCGGGGCTGCCCTCGAGAAGTCTTGGAGGCGAGAGTTGGCCGTGCGTGTGTAGACCGATGTCAGGTGGAGATCACCTGCTGAACAGAGTTGTCTAGATGGGACGTGCTTGCAGAGTAACGAAGACATGTAGGGAGGGGTTGAGATATTGAGTGATTTGAACGTGAGCATCAGTATTATAAACTGTATCCTGAAACGTACAGGAAGTCAATGCAGGGACTGGCAGAATGGGGAGGGGGGAGGAACGCGAGGTGCGTTTGGTGAGAAAAATAAGCCTGGCCCCTGCATTCATTACAGATTGCAAAGGGGCGATACGGGAGTTTGGGAGGCCAATAAGGAGCGAGTTGCAGTAGTCAAGTCGTGAAATGACAAGAGCATGAACCAGCACTTTTGTGGTATCTTGTGTCAGAAATGGGCGGACGTGGGCAATGTTTTTGAGTTGAAAATAACAGGATTTGGTCACTGTCTGGATGTGGGAAGAAAATGTTAAGAGTCAGAGTCAAAAGTGACACCAAGGCAGCAAGCTTGCGGTGTTGGGCTAATGGGTGTTCCATTTACTCGTAGAGAGATAGGTGGTATTGGGTTTTTCTTGGAGGGAGGAATGACGAGAATTTCAGTTTTGGCAAGATTGAGTTTAAGGAAGCAGGAAGCCATCCAATTTGAGACAGCGGAGAGACAGTCAGTGACTCGATCCAGGTTCGGTTATATTGACAACCCACAAGTCCGTATTATAATATTTCCTATACTGTTACGGTGAAAACGTACATGTCGGGGGTTTGCAGTAACACTCAAATTTACGGGATTTAAATTAACACATCACTTGCAGTAATGGGATTTACAGTTAAACTCTGCAGGTCTGGAATTTGCAGTAAGATTTGTGTTTGTCGGACTTAATATAATAGCGTGCATGTCCGTACAGTAAGAGCCAGCCCAATACATTAAACTGCACTGCAAGCATATGAAAAGCCATTGATCAACACCTTTAACATTTGATACTTTTTTGGAAATCAGCATACCAATAAATTCAAATTGAATCGCTGTAGCCAATAATTCCTTTGCAAAATAGCTGAGAGAGATGGTATTTGATATGAATTTTTGATCTGGAATCGAAATGCACGTAAACTCACATCTGAACCTCACGAACCGAAATATGGTTGAAAATCGTCAGGAAAAGGTAACAACGCTGAATTAAATTGAAGTCTACGTTTTTTTACTTTATTAGCAGCTAATATTTGTTCATTACATGAGTAGTCATTCCGTGTCAGTTCCTGAGAATAATTTACACTTGTATAATTTTTATCAGCATGGATGCTGAAAGAATACCTTTTCTTTCACCATATGGTGTATGGGGGTGAAGGTATGAGCCCAATATGCAGTGACACAATAGGTACAAGACACTTGAGTACGGGCCAAAAGGGGATTTATTATAGTAAACACATGCAGTGGTGTCACTAGGGTTGGTGTCACCCGGTGCGGTAGCTTATGGTGTCACCCCCCCCTGATTTTTACGGATTTTTTTAACTACTCTTACTCATAAATCAGTACTCTCATATAACACTGAATGCTCATGCACAGCACACATTACTGTGAGAATTATTGCTGTGGAGCTCTCTCATATGCTCACACACAAATTTTGGCGAACTGCCAGCAAGTACGGTGCCTGTTCAAAGGCAGTGAAAATTAAGGCACACATGGATATATATTGCCCCTAGCAGCTCTGGATATATTACCCCAGCTCACATATGGATATATTGCCCCAGCTCACAATTATATATTGCCCCCAGCAGCTCACCCATGGATATATTGGATCCACCCATGGATATATATGGATATATTGCCCCAGCTCACCCATGGATATATAGTGCCCCAGCTCACATATAGATATATTGCCCAGTGGCGTAGCGTGGGGGGGGGCTGGGGGGGCCGTGGCCCCGGGCGCAGTTTTGTTAGGGGCGCATAATTTCAAAAGAAATTTGCGCCCCTAACACTTGAGGCCCGGACTGACCCGCCGGGCCCTCGGGCGCCGCCCAAGGGCCCGTGGGTTGAGGGGACCCAGATGCCGGGCAGCAGGAGTGCCTGCCCGGTCCTGAACAGTGAGTCCGTCCGTGTTGAAGGGGATGCGGCTGCGTGCAGGCGGTCACGTGGTCCGGCTAATCAGGTGGTACTGAGTCTCTGTACCACCTGACTGGCCGGACCGCGTGACCTGCGCACGCACGCAGCCGCCTCCCCTTCAACACGGACAGACTCACACGCTGTTCAGGACCGGGCAGGCACTCCCGCTGCACGGCATATGGGCCCCCTCAACCCCTGCTGGATCCGGAGCTGGGGCAATATCCATGTGAGAGCTGGCTGCCGCTGGGGCAATATCCAGGTGAGAGCTGGGGGCAAATCCATGAGCTGGGGGCAAATCCATGAGCTGGGGCAAATCCATGAGCTGGGGGCAAATCCCTGAGCTGGGGCAAATCATGAGCTGGGGCAAATCCATGAGCTGGGGCAAATCCATGAGCTGGGGCATATCCATGAGCTGGGGGCATTATCCATGTGTGAGCTGGGGTAAATCCATGAGCTGGGGGCATTATCCATGTGTGAGCTGGGGCAAATCCATGTGCTGGGGCATATCCATGAGCTGGGGGCAATATCCATGTGTGAGCTGGGGCAATATCCATGTGTGAGCTGGGGCAAATCCATGTGTGAGCTGGGGCAATATTCATGTGTGAGCTGGGGCAATATTCATGTGTGAGCTGGGGCAATATCCATGTGTTAGCTGGTGCAATATCCATGTGAGAGCTACGGCATATCCATGGGAGAGCTGGGGCAATATCCATGTGTGAGCTGGGGCAATATCCATGTGTGAGCTGGGGCAATATCCATGTGTGAGCTGGGGCAATATCCATGTGTGAGCTGGGGCAATATCCATGTGAGAGCTGGGGCATATCCATGTGTTAGCTGGGGCAATATTCATGTGAGAGCTGGGGCAATATCGATAACGTGTCCACGGGTTGGGGGGTGCACAATTCTTGGCTGGCCCCGGGCGCTGACAACCCACGCTACGCCACTGATATTGCCCCATCTCACCCATGGATATATAGTGCCCAGCTCACATATGGATATATTGCCCCAACTCACCCATGGATATATAGTGCTCCAGATCGCATATGGATATATATTGCCCCAGATCACATATGGCCCCAGATCACCCATGGATATATAGTGCCCCAGCTCACATATGGATATATATTGCCCCCAGCTCACACATGGAAATATATTGCCCCAGGTCACATCTGGATATATTGAGATGGATGAAAATCCATCCTTCGGATGCCAGTCTCTGTTCTAATCGGTGGAGAAATCAGGTAAGTGCGCACTTAAAGAAATCACACCGACAACAAATAGGTCTATGCAGCCTCTCTGGCTAAAGCCAGTGACTTCCCCTTTTTAATGATAGGTTTTGATACATGTTTTATACCAGTTTGGTGCGTAAGCGAGTGGGAGTCAACTTAACATTTTAGTCAATTTCAGCATAAAACTGTGCACATACAGATTATTTTATTAACTATATAAGAATCAAATATCAGCTATTTCCAAAGGTCAAGGCATCATGCGTCACTGACAAGTGTCAGCCGTTTTTCTCCATCATGGGTGTGTGTGGATGTCCTGTTCCAGGATGCAAGGTGGCCCACACCCGGCTTGATACCGAAATAAGACTCCTCATGACTTTGTGGTTAGCTATTCTGTCGAAACTGCGGAGTTACGCAAGATACACTTTGATTCTCTCTGAAAAGACAATTTTATTCAGTTCTTAAAGACATACTAACTACTCAAATGAGCATTTTTCTAGGCCTTTGAATACTATTAAAGCAGATACATATTCTTGTCCATAACAATATAGTGCCCCAGCTCACATGAATATATTTGCCCCAGATCACATATGGATATATTGCCCCAGCTCACATATGGATATATTGCCTCCAGCAGCTGAAACATGGGTATAAATTGCCCCCAGCAGCTCAAACATGGATATAAATTGCCCCCAGCAGCTCAAACATGGGTATAAATTGCCCCCAGCAGCTCAAACATGGATATAAATTGCCCCCAGCAGCTCAAACATGGATATATATTGCCCCCCCTGTTGCTCACCGGCGACATTGTCTGAGGTCCCGCGATCGGTAGGGGCCTGGTTTGAGGCGACGCAGTGGGGCCCCTGCCGGTTTCCCTCTGATGATCACTGAACTTAAACAGGCAGCCAGCGGCGCACTCTGAAAATGCCGCGGTGGTGCCTGCGCTGCCCTTCACGTGATGTGTCATGAGAGGGGGCGGCACAGGCGCCTCTGTGGTATTTTCAGAGCGCCGCTGGCTGCCTGTTTAAGTACAGTGATCAAAGGGAAACTGGCGGGGGCCCCTCTGCGTCGCCTCAAACCGAGCCCCTACCGACCCGTGGGCCCTCGGGCAGTGCCCGATCTGTCAGTCCGCCCATGGGTGACAGCAAAGACTTTCATTTTTGAACTGGCCACCGCACTGCAGGTTACTAAGTAACCTGCAGTGCGGAGGCCGGTTCAAAAATCAAAGTCTTTGGTGTCACCCTAAGGGCGGGTGTCACCTGGTGCGGGCCGCACCCCCGCCCCCATATAGCGACGCTACTGAACACAGGAATAATATCAACTGAATAGTAGCAAGTATATGGGATGATGGTGAAGGACAATGCAGGAAAAGGGTTGACTGTAGAATGAGGCAGAGAGGAGACACAAAGGCAGGGAGGAACATGACACAGACACAGAGGGCAACACAACAGGTCTTACAAGAGGCACGGGACAGCAGACAGACAGGACAGGAAAAAGGCTGACTGGATGTACACAAGAGGCAAGGCACGCTGTAATACACAGGAAACTTGGAGGGTATGATGGAGACTCAGATAGCTGATCGGCAGGAATACTGGTGGCATAGGGCATGGTGGGTTGCAAGGTACATTAGCTAGCAAGGTATAATCCACGGTAGGGAGCACAGAGGGTTGCAGGCTTGAGGATTGGGGCATGCGGCAGGAGATTTGAGTCTTGGGGAAAAAGGCAGGAGACTTGAGGCTTGGGGATCACGATGGGAGGCATGAGGCTTGGGGAACATGGCAGAAGACTTGAGGCTTGGGGAACAGAGAAGAAGGCTTGAGGAACACGGATTGAGGCACAGGAGACAGGCTAGCCAGGGAGAACCCTTCAGGAGAAACCTACACCAAGTGCTAACAATGCTGAACCACTGCACTTTGGTAGCTCCACCCTTATGTAGGGGGACACAGGGCTTATAAGTGGGAGCACCTGCAGGTGCCTGCAGGATAGCGAGAACAATTAGGACCTCGCCTGGGACTTAGAGGGTATTGCAGGATAGAGGCTGCCAGGGTTTTTTCAAGAAGGAACAGCACCAACTTGGCCTTCCATCGGCAGTGGTGGCATGCGCCATGACAATTTCTTTCGTGTTGAAACTATGCCAGCTTAAAAAATGTGGAAACATGTAATGGGGAAGAGAGTGGATATACAGGGGGAAAAATTACACTAAATTCAGACTGCAACTGCAATATCATTTAACAACATGTCAGACAGAGCTTTTAAGTACTTTTAGGAACTCAATGTGACACTGCCAGATATTTATAGATGTTCAGTATGTGCATTGCAACATGTGTTATAGGTCTAATGGCAATACTTGTAACTTCTCATTAGTTATCACACAATCAGGCTGGGTTTGCACACCAGAAAAAGTCTCACCCTTTTCAGTGCCAGAATTAAGTGCTGTTCCCCTCTGTGGTGCTGAAATGTCAACATAAGTAATGTAAAAGCCCCCCAAAAAAACCCCATTGACATGGGATCTGTGCATTTCCACACAAAACACAAGGGAGACATGTTGATTTGCTTATGTTTTTGGGAACCTATGAAAAACAGTTACCAATATGCATTTATTGAAATGGAGGAAATGTAGCACCTAGGAGTTGTAGTTGTTAAAACAACAAGAGATACACTTCTCTGGGAAAACACTACAATTCTCACTGCTGTATTTACAGACACCTCTGGCATTGGTTAAAGGGCACCTGTTATACCTGCCTACAGGGCGCCACCATCTTTGTGATAACACTGGCTCAGCAACCTTAGGTGCAATAAGAGTTTCCAATGTTTCCCTTTCAGTAGGATCATTGCAAGGATTTCTACCACCCCAGACAAAATAAAATTTGCTCCCAACTGATTACACGTCAAATAGTGTTTTTTTAACCTAAAATTTTTCATATTCTTGTAAAAGTCCTCCCTATAAATCGGGGGCATAGCAGATTGTTGGTCTTACAGAAGGAGGGCGCTGCCGCAAGATCTGTGGCAACGCTACACAGACAGAATATAATTTCTGCCAAAGTGCCCCCAGTTTTATTAGCCCAGTGTGGTGCCCCTTTCCTAATGGTGCCCTAGACAACTGCCTAATGGATGCCCTGGTCCTGCCTGTCAGGTGAGATCAGAAGAAAGGACCTATGGGAGATGAACAGGTGAATGTGACATGAATCTATGCAAAATCACTTAACAATTCAACCTAAAAAGATCAAAAAAATTCTTACTCACCTGGGATCCCACGGAGCAGAGGGCAGCGCAGTCTGCCACTTCCTCTGATAGAGAGAAAATTCCCAAGTATAGTTAGTGTCCAGGAGAGGAGTAGGTTTTTATTTTGTGTTTTGCTTATGTGCAAAGAGAAGCTGTAATCTGCTAAAAATAAACACTCTTAAAAATGACAAAGCGATCTCTGCAGTGGCCATATCACAATAACTGACTGCTGAACATCTATAGCAGTAGTTCCCAACCGTGGTCCTCATGTACCTCCAACAGGTCATGTTTTCCAGATATCTGTAGCACAGCACAGGTGATATGATTTGCTGCTCAGTGATTGCAGGATTCAGTTTGCATTTCCCCAAGGGAATCTGCAAAATCTGTCCAGCTAGGGGTACTTGAGGACCGCGGTTGGGAGCCACTGCTCTGTAGCATGGATAGATCATATATGATGCTGATCAAATAAAGTGCACACCGTGGAGATTCAGGTTCGAATCCCAGCAAGAGCACCTCTCCAGTAAGTGTCTTTGGGCAAGACACCTAACGGTACATACTTGCCACCCAGGACATACTTGAAAATGAGACAAATCTCAATGTATCCTTCCTGGTAAAATCCTTTCTCAAAAAAAAAATAGAGGGTTACAACTTACAAACCCTAAATTAGTACATCTTTCTATTGCTGGTTTGTCCCCAAAGCATTCTGTATTCTTCTTCTTGTGCCCTAAGTTTATTTGTTGCAGTGTGCCACTGGTTAAGGCTCTGGTCTTGCTGGTTTTAATAGTAATTAATTCCTCGTGTCACAAAACCAGGTCACCAGAGAAGAAACCTGCTACATTGGGACAGAACCCAACATTTGGGAATGTCCACCTGAACCTGGAACAATTGGGAGGGATGGAGAGTGGAGGATGTTATGGCCAGGGATAGGCACTGACCAAGGCTGTGGCGGACATTTTCCAAAGTACAGACCTTGGCGAAGGACACCAAGGTGCATTTCAAATTAAAAGCACTCTGCCTCCTCGCTGGCCTAATTCCTCAAGTAAAAACAAGTTTAAAATAACATTTATATAAAGACTAGTGTATGGTTATAAAATGTTTGCATAAAATACATAAAACCCCATGCGGCATATACAAGCAAAAAATGTCTTGGTTTTTTCAGTTTTTATTAAGATTGTGTATTTTCTCAGAAAAATACAGTAACAGGTTCCCATTTCTATTTTTTTTTTCACAAGACTGCCCCATAGAATACAAAATCACAAAGGCTTGGATGATAAAATGTATAAAATTAATTTTACACACTGTAATTGATTGTAACTTCTCTTTTTTTATAGCATTCTGATGGGACATGATGTATACATATGATAATGATAGAATGAAATACGTATCTGGTCGGCGCGAAAATAAACGCAATGGGATGTCGGGCAGTCTTTATGGTGGCGTCCTCAAAAGAAGAATTTGTGGAGGAAACAAAACGGAAATACTATATTGGTGCAGAATATCTCACACAGAGTATATATTGTATATAGTGATATGATATTCACTCACAAAGGGAGAGCCTCAACACTGGCTCTAAGCGGGTAAACGCCTGCGGGTTGTTTTTTCTTCGAGCTATTCTCAGGAAACCCACTCCTTAGTGCCGGTGATTCTTCACAATATGTTCAGTGGAAGGATATAGAACCAAAAACAGAAGAAATCTCTGTGCGTATCTGGTGTGTAATAAATCTCATAAAGAAATTTGAATGAATGACAACTCACATTCGTTGGAGCCTATTCAAGCTCAAGATAAACGCCCATGGATTTTTATGTGGTTAAAAAATCCAAGAAAAAACCAGGTGGAATGCTGGAACTCGTTCTAAGAAGGATTTATTTAAAATTAACAAAATTTAAAAACAAATTATACAGGTCCAGGACGCGTTTCGCCGCTAAACTGCGGCTTCATCAGCTGGTATCATTAGGTCAGAACTTCCAGACTTGTTGTTATAGTCTCCCAAATCAAAAACGGAATGTCTCCACATGTTGCTAATCCGCGGATGGCGTGCGCTCCGTGCCTCGCTCTGAAGCTTCTCCTGATTCCGTGGGTACGGCGCCATTTTGCGCAGGCGCGGTGCGCAGCTTCCGCGTTCCAGCTTTGCGTTCCATTCACTTCGTGAGGTCGCGATCTCTCAATCATCGTTCACGATGTGTACCCCCAGGCGATTATATAAAAAAGTAAGGAAATACAACAGTTACATGCATCCAAATGCTGTTTTCAATAACCTAGATGAGGAAGCCATACTCCAATTATTGTGTATATCGGAATTTAGGCGTTCAATGGGTACAAACTATATTCACCTAATCTAAAATTATAAATCAATTTTAAATAAACATTTTATTGTGAAGAAAAAAAGGGGGAGGGAGTCCTCACTTTCTAGCTGTCAATATAGTTGTTGGTCTTATGAGAACATTGTATGGACTATTGTAAAAAAACTGTTATATGATAATGATAATTTATTTATCTATAAAGGATTTTACCAGGAAGGATACATTGAGATTTCTCTCGTTTTCAAGTATGTCCTGGGTTCAAGAACATTGAATTGTTACAGTTGTTACAGAAATACAAAGTTACAGTTACAACTACTTATACAGCGCCACCAGATTCCATAGCACTTTACAATGGGGAAGCACAAACAGCAGACTTACATGATACAAGAGGTAATACAACCCTGGTCATAGGATAACTGTCCAGGTAATACATCACTTTAAACCAAGAGCTCAGGTAGACATCCCGTGAGCTTACACTCTAAGGGACTAGGGTAATTGAAACAAATGGGAGCAGAGGGAAGGTGAAACTGGTCACCAGTAGAATATCGTAGGGATTGCATGAAAAGGACCAGATGTTTGGGCTTAGTGATATTGTGTTTATTAGTGATATTGCAGAAGGTATTAATGGTAAAGTATGTCTTTTTGCTGTTGACACAAAGATTTGCAACAGGGTTGACGTTCCTGGAGGGATCAGCCAAATGACAAATGATTTAGGTAAACTAAAAAAATGGTCGGAGCTGTGGCAATTGAGTTTTAATGTGGATAAGTGCAAGATAATGCACCTGGGACGTAAAAACCCAAGGGCTGAATATAGAATATTTGATACAGTCCTAAACTCAACATCTATGGGTTGGGATTTAGGGGTCATTATTTCAGAGGATCTAAGGGTAAGTAGTCAATGTAATAGAGCAGCAGGAAATGCTGGCAGAATGCTTGGTTGTGTAGGGAGAGGTATTAGCAGTAGGAAAAGGGAAGTGCTCATGCCACTGTACAGAGCACTGGTGAGACCTCACTTGGAGTACTGTGTGCAGTACTGGAGACCGTATCTCCAGAAGGATATAGACACCTTAGAGAGAGTTCAGAGAAGGGCTACTAAAATGGTGTACGGCTTGAAGGAGAAAAGTTACCAGGAAAGGCTTAATGATCTTAACATGTACAGCTTGGAAAAAAGACGAGACAGAGGAGATATGATAGAAACATTTAAATACGTAAAGGGAATCCACAAGGTGTATATTTAAAAGGAAACAAAGCAGCAAAACAAGAGGACATAGTTTTAGATTAGAGGGGCAAAGGTTTAAAAGTAACATCAGGAAGCATTATTTTACTGAGAGGGTGGTGGATACATGGAACAGTCTTCCAGTAGAAGTGGTAGAGGCCAAAACAGTAATTGAATTTAAGCAAGCATGGGATAGACATAAGGCTATCCTAAACAAAAGATAAATCCAGGTCAAGTATCCATGTAATTGGGCAGACTAGATGGGCCGAAAAGGTTCTTATCTGCCGACATTTTCTACGTTTCTATGTTTAGTAAGAGTAATTAGAGAGAGAAGTGGGCACCGCTGGAAAGGGGAGCTGAAATTAGGGACCGGCCCTGGGTGGGCAGGTGGATGGGGCAGGTGCATGGGGAGGGTGGGTTGCGGCAACAGAGGGAAGAGATGCAGGTGATTCTGTGATGAGTATGCTGTGGAAATTGAATTAGAATAGAGGTTGGTGATAATGCACAGATAGCCCCTATTAACAAACAAACATTATAATAATAATAATGATATATTTTGAATCTGCCAAGTCTGCTGAAAATCAGGATATATAAATTGAATTGTTTTGGACCGGGTCCTATAATGAAACATGACTTGTGTGTGTATACATGACGAGCAGCACAATACTGTCGAAATGAGCTCAGAAGAACACAGGTGTGTGTGTGAATTAGCTCGGCAGTGAAGGGGTTAATTACGTGACATTGGATTCCTGCAAAAGGCCGCAGTTTCTTTCTGCTCGAGTAATCAGTGATTTTGGGTCTTTATTTCTAAATTATCTATGGCCCCTTACGGTAGTTTAAAATTTAAACTACAGGAGGGGCTAAAGGAAATTTAGAAAAAATAAATAATAATTTAAACTTTAAATTAAATAACACTTACTGTGTCCTGGCCCTGCCTCGAGTCCTCCAGTTCAAATTCCAGCAGCAGCAGGTTCACTCTCACTCAGATAGCGCATAGGTGGTCTCAGCCTCTCAGGTCTATCTCTCCGAGTCCTCTTTTGATATCAATAATTTCTGTCCTCCAAGGGGTCCCTCCAGAGTGGTATACAGAGCAGACTCCAGTCCAGAGGAGTCAGAAGTCGCGGCTCGCCTCCTGCTCCTTCTCGCGCCACAGCAGCGACTGTTGCACGTATTATGACGTCACAGGCATGGAGCCGGCGTGCTATGTCAGCATCAAGGGAGAGTAAGGACAGGACTCCCTGTCCTGCTCCTCCCTTCCACACTCGGATTGCTCTAAGTCACTGTGGGTACTGCAAAAGGGCAGCCGCGGCAAAGAACCGTGCAAGTGCCTCTCACAGACAATAGTGTCCGTGAGCGGACAACTTGCCGATCCCTGTTATGGCACACAGAACTCATTGTCATATTTTTGGAATCTGATAGGGATGACCTGTACTTTTTAATATAGTCACCGTCTGATGGCCAAATGAAGTCACTACACTTGCAAACTACAGCTCGTAGCTCTGTTTTATCAGATGGGAAAGGTCTATTAAACCTGTTCCTAGTGGATTTTAGACAGCTTTAGCACCTTGGGCATCATACTCATGATGCTAAAACATTACGGGGGCACCTGCCAGCATCGATCGGGACATGGGGATCGACTGTCTACCCACCTTGAAAAAGAGATTCCGCCTGGTTTCATCCTGCGGTCCCTGCCTTGGAGCTCCCTGCGGCTTTGCCTTGGATGGCCGGAAACCCTGGTGGCGGTGCGGGCGAGGGCCTACTTGATATGCCAGCTTTCTATTTTGCCGATAGGCCTCGCCTGCTCTGCCTCACCCTGCCTGCACCACGAATTCAGCTGTTTCGGGACACTGGCTGACATCAGGTCTGCATTTTCTCCCCCTTTACCTGTTTAAAGGCAAATTGCTGTGCTCCCAATGCTGCCCCCCCCCCCCTCTTCGCTTAGAGACGCTTTGGACACCATTTTAGTTTCCTTTTCCGCTGACTATCCCCGGCCGGGGATAAAAGAAAAAATAAATTTTGCTACTGATTTGATACTGATTTATGCTGAGTTCATGCTGAACTTTTATTTTCTCTGAACTGTACCTGCTGACTTTTTTTTTTTTTTTTGTGTGTCCCCCCCACCAGCTTTACAACGTTTTTTCTGAGCATCTTTAGAGATTCCCCCTCCCTTTTCGTTTTACATGTTTATGAGTACACGCTGCCTGGTCCTGCGTGGCCAACCTTGGTGGTCGAATTGTGACCTTTTCGCAAAATAAAAACAAATTTTAAATAAATAAAAAAAAAAAAAAAAAAAAAAAAAAAAAAAAAAAAAATAAAACATTACGGACTCGTTCTGGAGCCCAAAAGCAAAGGAAGTTTCATTTGCTTTTGTCCTGCTCAGCTGCAGATCAAGATAATAACTCATGATGCCTTTAACCCCTTCACACCCAAAATCAAGTTCTCTTCGATTTTGAGTG
Source organism: Leptobrachium leishanense (assembly GCA_009667805.1). Taxonomy (NCBI): domain Eukaryota; kingdom Metazoa; phylum Chordata; class Amphibia; order Anura; family Megophryidae; genus Leptobrachium; species Leptobrachium leishanense. The sequence continues at coordinate 314,927,360 of CM019066.1, forward strand.
AAAATCACTCATTAGCATATCAAAAGACCATTTTCACATCTTTTAAAGCAAGATTAGTGGGTCCCCAGTGGAAAAACTAAATCCTTTGTTTTATGTCTCTCCAAGCACCCTGACGAGACATAAAGCCAGCTGCAAATAGCAGACTCAAGACTCACTGTAACAAAAGGTCATATAGATTATTGCTGCATTACAGCTGCCAGGGAGAGGGCAGAATACTGGGAGAGCTCTGTGGATTGCTAATAATCTCAATAATAGTCAAGATATTTTACCATTTTTATTATTGATCTTTATCACAGTTACTGTATCTAACACATTAGGCCTAAGGCCATTTCTGCCTGTATTCTGATAATGGAGACCCCATTTGAAGTTATGTAAGATAAAGCACACCATCTAGAGCTCAGGATCTTACATTTCAACAATATTTCTGTAAAGGATAAACAAATACATAAAAAATTTAAAATGAGCAAATTAACATTACATTTTTTAACTATTGCTTTATTTAATTGCTAGTTCTTAATCATAGTTCTATCTATGGTTACTTGGTCCAATGAGATGGGACATTATCAGGGTTATTCAAAGAGAACCAAATTGTGGCCGAAAGGTAACCGAATACTGAAATTCAGCGTTCGGTTACCTTTCATGGCCATTCGGCTATTCAGAGAGCAGGCAGTTCGCCAAATCCTGGCGAATTGCCTGCACATACGGTGCCTGTTCGGTGCCTGTTCGAGGGCAGTGAAATCCCCATAGAGAAGCAATGCTTTGTCTATTCAAAGACACCAAACAGCAGTGAAAAGTTGCCGAATTGCCCTGCTGTTCGGTGGTTTCATTCGACAGATTTATTCAGGCGAATCCCATAGGCTTCAATGTTAAAAATATTCCCGTTTTAATTTAATATCTAATAAACTGTGTAATATTATATTCTGCAGTAAAAAGTCTCTTTATGTATAGATATTTTATGATCTTCTAGGCATTTTTCGGTATTTTTTAGTGAAAATCTTTTTTATTTTATTTTTTTATATGTAAATTCCAGGCATTTTCGTTCCGTAGTTTTTTGCAAACAGCATTTCAAATTTCAAACTTTCAAGCATACAGTTTTTTTTTGTCTCACCTCATTCGTCTGCGTGCCTGGGTTTTCCGGCGGCTGCTCTGCACTGTGATCGGCGGCTAGTCGGGTTTCTCCGGCGTGTTCGGAGGGGTTAATCCAGCTGTTTCTGCGGGTTTCGGTGAGTGTTCGGCGGGTTTTGCATTGAGTGTTCGTCGTGTTTGCGGCGGCTTTTCCCTGCAGTACGGCGGCCCTGTGGTGCTTGCTGAATCGCGCCGAATTGCAGGGAACGAAAAGTCACCGAACGTGCAGTGACTTTTCGATTCCCTTTGAATAACCCTGTATGTTTCTCAAGACAGCTAGTTATCTGCAATATGCTTTTTGTTCTGTGTTTTTGGGAATTAAAAACTGGAAAGAGATTCTGGTACGGTAATAAATTTGTGTAGACAATCCCGTTGATTTATAATTACCATTTTTGAGTAGAGATACAATGTATAACATGATATAGACTCAACTCAGTAGCGTCTCTTTAGTTTTAGAATTTTGTGTAATTTTCAAAAATATATGGCAATTTTATGTTTATTTTATTCAAGAATTGCAATGTGCCAAAATGCAACCCGAAAAATTTGTTTTTTCAGTAGTAGTTAAGCCTTCTTCTTTTCATTGAAAAATACTGTCACGTTCTCTATTACTAATAATTTTATTTTAAATAAATGTCCTAGTATGTAATACCAGCATAGACATGGCAGAAAGCATTCACAGTGGACAGAGGGGCATTCACAGTGGACAGGGGGGCACATACTGTAGATGCACCTTATTGTTGTAGGTGAGGTGCAAAGTTTTATATCAGTGGTATTTAGACCCCGCCCAAGAGAGACACATCGCTGGGACGATGGCGTCGACCTGCTGGCGTTGTCTCCTCATTACTGGGAATATGCTACATATCTGGTGGTCGTGCACACAGCTCCAACCCTAATGGCAAGACATTGCAACCCTGGTTGGGTAACCTATCCCGCTTACGCCGGAAGGGTATTTACTGGGAATGCCGGCACCTAAATTGTTGTTTGTGCAACTTAAAATGTTAAGTGTCATTATTACTGTTGCCTTATTGCTCATTGCCTGGAATTGGAAAAGCACTACAGTTCCCACCGTTCGAGAAGTTCGTGCCCTAATTTCCGACCAGAGAGATTATGAAACCATGGTCACGGAGACGTATGGTATGTTAGCTTGGGATATCGTGGGGATCATTAAAGTCCTTCGGCCCGGCGGATGGCCGCCGGCTGGGAGAGGATAAGGCCATCCTTTAGGGCACCCATATTCCACTTTATGTCTCCGTACTATTCGATTGCCAGCGTCGGCAGCTGTTATTTCTATTATTGTCTTCTCCCCTTTTATGTTCTTTGATGTTCCCCCTTTCTCTTTTTTGCACCCATTTACGTGCTTCGGACACAAATTTAAACTTTGAACTTAAAAAAAAAAATAGTGTTCTAGTAGAATATATAACCACAAAGGATTGGTTAATAAAGTGTGTAAAAATACTAAATTATTAAAACCTGAAAAAAATATATTTTTTAGATATTTGATGTGGGTTGACATGATACAAAAAAAGAATTATTCACAACGTGCCATTGCAGCTTCTCCTGTTACTCTTTCGTTTCTACTTTTGGGCAATGGTGGCATTTGTCGGCAGCAATTTTCACTTTTTAAATAACCTCTATACTAGTAATGATGTATTTTGATTCTGTGAAAAAAAATAACATATAATTTGTGTGGGTTCTGCAATAAAATATGACTTCAATTAGCGGTTAAACGTGATGAGGAAACAATGGTTAAAATTAACCCTGCGTATTGCGTGAAATGACACACTACTAAAGGGATTAAAGTCTGCGAGCTCTATTACATTCTCCGTGCAAATTCGTACGCGCAGTGCAATTTTTTTGCGCGCAGCGTTAAACATTAAGGCGCGTAAATTAATGCTGGTATTACGATCCGAGCACATTTTTTCATCTGTCCGAAAACATTGCGCATAAAAAACGCACGCTCATTAACGCTGTGTGCAGAAATCGGTGGGCAGACTGTTTTTTCACGCGATTCAGCCAATCTGAATTAAGAACCACAATTGTCTCCCGTTCAGTTTTTGCGCCTGTCAAAATCAATCTGAGTATATATGCTGCAGCAATAATAAAAACACGCACAACTTCTCCATTTTATTGTTTGGGTATGTGTAGAATGTGTAACTATACTGTGCTGTATTTTTTTTTTCGGGCTGGTGCATTTCGTTTTGGCCAGAACGTTCAAATTTGCAGTTACCACCAGCTTTTCAAAGACGTTAAAATTATGCGCGCACACTTCGTTTGTAAAAAATTGCGCATCGATTGCAATACCAGCTGCGTACCAGCGCACAAACGCATTTGCGCTCACAATGTTAAGTATGGGATGGGCGCACAAACTTTCGCTCACGCAGGGTCACTCGCGTTAGACGTTAACACGCATCGTATGCGCGAACGGCGTAATACGACGTTCATCGCGAAGGATTTTGCCCCTCGCGTTAATGCGCTTTTGCGCGCACGCTAAAAAGTGCGCGAAGAATGTAATAGAGCCCTATGGATTTGCTAAATTTACTCCAGTTATATTTACACCCAGCTTTGATTTAAGCCCTAGAATATTTAAGTATCTGCATCTGTATTGGGGCTGCAACATTGTTTTTGATCTTGAGTTGTATTATTCTGTGATATCTGTGAAGACACATTTTTTTTATACCGAATCAATAAAAAACTAAGCAGACTGAGGTCTGAAGGAAATAATAGAACAATTGAACCTGCCATATTTTCAGTGTATCTGTTTATACAAAGTTTATGTCATATAAACAATTTTTTATTTTATTTAGGTCTTCATAAATACCGTTTATTTAACTTGTTTTGCATATTTTCAGATTTATTTTTTTCCCTTTCTGCATCTCGCGTGCATTAAGCAAAGCCATAAAAGACATTCATTGAATAGGGACATTTCTTTATGTAGATTCCTGTGTGTGTTCAAGATAAGAGCAAACCGTCACCGGCTCATGCAACATTATAAAATAAAACTGATCAGTGATTATGAACCATTTAAATAACATATCCATAAACATTCTTGCCACCTGATTGAAAAGGGAATATATTTTTATTTTGTGTTCATGTCTGAAGCCTGCACAACGCATCTATTGAAATGCTAAGGAAAAGATAACAATAATAAAAATAAAAAAATAACAACAAACCTTATGCAGCCAGCGTCATCTTATTTTCTATTTAATGTTGAATTTTTTTTTTCCCGTGACAATCCCCTTATAAATGAGGTATAAAAAAATCAAAACATTAATATAAAATAAATATGTCTTTGTGTCCTTTGGGCGCAAAACATAGTGGTCCAAAGACAATATGTCATAACAATGGTGGTTACAATTGTGCTTTTTTGTTTTTTTTCTTTTTTTCGTTCTCTTTTGATATACAGACAGTGGCTGCTTTCACAGATCTCGTTCGCATAATAACAGCACATCTTTCTCAATCTTTCTATGAATATTTTGTCGACCTGAATTGTGTTGAGATACACTTTTCAAAAAAAAAAAAAATTTTTTTATCATTATCGTTCTTTTTCTTTTTTTTTGTTCTTTTTAGAAGGGGTATTCGGCTGTGTGTGTGTGTGTGTCTGTGGGGGGAGCAGACTAAATATAGAGCTCCTGGATGAAGCAAATTTACATAATTGCTGTCTGTGAAAAGGCAGAAGCTATTCCTTACATTATCATCAGAACATTTAAATCTTAATGACTGCCATTGTTGCCTAAAAGACAGTGTTTTTCCTGCTGAGAATCTGCATTAGATTCAAGAAACCGAGCTTATTTCCATTCACTCAGCAGTCTCTCTAGAAATGACATGCAGTGCTTGAAACTGTTTATTTCCAAATTCTGGCCTCCTCCGCATCAGTCATCAGCTTCAATTACCAGTTTTCCGGAGCCAAGCCATCAGGCAGCCTGACACCAGGGTCCAACCTAATTCCCACCTTCTCCAAAGTCAAGAGCATAATGTGTAGATGAAAAGGTGGAAAATAGCCTGGACTTCATTAGCATGCAGAGCCTGGTTGTTCATTTGCTTGCAGAGAATGAAAGTTGTGACACTCAGAGGTTTCTGCAATATGAGAAAAGTCCTCTTCAGAGTATATGATGTCCTTACTGGAAAAGAAAGGTCATCTCAAAAGGCAGGCACTGACCTTGCTCTATGCTCTACAGGACTAGTTTATTGATTCCAGGAACACCTCATTAGATGCTGGATCAACATATTATTGCAATGTTCACAGACTGAATTGTTTACAAGTGTCTATATCGTGAGCAGTAGCCCACCAGATGGGGCATGACTAGACTCATTTGGAAGTGACCTTCCAATTAAATGTTATCCGATATGTTGCTGGCTGGCTTGATCCCTGACCGGGTCTCTTGCACTCGCATCAGCTCAGTCCCATTTACTACATCTTCCTAACCTTTCTTTCCGCAAGTATCCATTAACCTGACAGAATGAAAATTGCATTTTTTTCCCCTCCTTTCTCTCTTCCCCCGCAGAAAATCTGAGCAGTATTGTTTGGTAATTTGCAATGCATGAGATCCATCGGATGTAGTGGGAATTGGTAAGAGGTGACTTAATTATTTTTTCTCTCTGCTATTCGTTTATGATATGCCCATAAGTGACAATCAGTATGTGAGGAAACAGGGATCGCTGTCTCCTGTCTTAGATCTTACCTAGTCGCTGTGGCGAATATTTCAGTTTATTGTTGTAAGTCGAACGGGTGGGGGTTATACATAGACAGAGAAGACAGACATATACGAAGACAGACAAACAACATCATGTCATGAGAGCTGTATGGAAGAACATTGTAGGGGTCATTCTTGAAGCAGGAGGTTTATTTTTTAGAATTGATTTTGTTACCTTGTAAACCATAAACTCATGACTGGTTTTTAGGTTGGTGCTGCCCTAGGCCCTCCAGTTTGGCTGTCCCAGGTATCAGATATATGTGTCGGAATGTCCCAATTGTTACACACATCGAGACACACGAATGTAGACACTGACACCCGCAGACAGGCATGAACACACATACTCACTGACACATGCGGGAGCGGATCCGCATATCACCGCAGATCCAATAAACATCACCCATGGACACCACCTGGTTCTGTACTTTTACCTATTGTACAGAGCTGTATTGTGCACAATATCCTTCCGTGAAGTTCCCAACTACCCGGCCACCTGTCCCCCATGAGGAGTGGCAGGTGTAGTTCCCGGGGTAGATGGTGATGCCATGTGTAACTTTTGCCTGTTTTCCACTTTCCATCATTTTGTGCAAAAGGCTATTCTTGCTGGATGTGCTGTCCTGTCCAACAGATTTGCTGCTCAGAGTCACCAGCAGCCTGATAGACCCCTGGTTGTATGTTTTCTTATCCCACATGCCTTGTAGATTCAGCCAGATCAGCTCACAAGATCCTTGATTTTGCCCCCAGAGATCAGCCTACATTGGGCCCTATTACAATCTTAACGCTAGTGTTAGCACTCAGATTTGCGAGTGTTAGCGCTATGTCAAGTGACTTTAACACCAGATTAAATCCGTAACACTAACGGGTTAAAAAATCCATTACCGCAACAGTGATTGTGCTAGCTTGCGCAAACTTACTGTACTTTACCTACCTATAGCTAACGTGGGAGCGCAATCAGTAATTATCATTAGGATTACAAAGTCCTAACGTTAATTTGTAATAATATTACCAATTTATGTGGTAATAAAAAAATTAATCGCAGTTAGAAGCTGGTGCTGATTCCGCTTCTGCAGAACCCCCCCAAAAAAAACCCAAAGATCAGATCCTCACCTCTCATCCCGCGACATGAACGGTGACGAGATCCGCCGCTACTGGCCACCCGGAGCAAAGCCGAGTGAGACTGGTGATAAATAGGTTATGAAAATTTAGGTTAGGACCCCCTGAGGTTGTGATACTTGGCATAGTAGTGGGTTTCACATAGTACAGCCTTGTGATACAACTAAATCCCCCCAAATTTAACTGTTAAGCAGGTGTTTTGAAGTAACTGTGACATTTCGTATTTTGTATGTGAATTGATTTATGTATTTATATCTTCCAGACACTGTGGTAATTTCAGCAGCAGCACCAATATATATCGTGCGCGCTCTGGATTGTGCTTCCCAATATTTGCATTTTTTGCTCCAAAATGGAAACCTGAGTAGCAGTTGTTTTCTATATTTCTGTAGATTTCTAAAGGTTTAAAATACATATATATATATTAAAAGAAATGCTATATTACAGCGATACATAAATATTTATTGTTCTCTTTCAGCAAAAACACTACAAAACTATATATTTATATAACTACATAGAAACATAGAAAACATAGAAAAATGTCGGCAGATAAGAACCTTTCGGCCCATCTAGTCTGCCCAATTACATGGATACTTTACCTGGATTTATCTTTTGTTTAGGATAGCCTTATGCCTATCCCATGCCTGCTTAAATTCAATCACTGTTTTGGCCTCTACCACTACAACTGGAAGACTGTTCCATGTATCCACCACCCTCTCAGTAAAATAATGCTTCCTGATGTTACTTTTAAACCTTTGCCCCTCTAATCTAAGACTATGTCCTCTTGTTTTGCTACTTTGTTTCCTTTTCCTTTTATATTTATGAAGGTGTGTAGATGACACATAAATGGTTTGTAAGGCAAGACAATGACCTGCGCCTGGCATCTGCCATCATTACCTCTTCACATACCAGACTGCAGGACTTTTCTCGTGCGGCGCCGACCCTATGGAACGCGCTTCCTCCCAATATCAGACTGTCCCCAAATCTGGCTTCATTTAAACGCTCCCTAAAGACCCTTCTGTTTAGGGAAGCCTACCACCCGACTCCGTAACAAGACGACCGACCAACCCAAAAACAGTCCTCACCTCTCCCTGCATTAACTCGTCACTGTAGTCCTCTCCTCCTGTTACTCACCCCCTCATCCATAGATTGTAAATTCCCATGGGAATAGGGCCCTCATGTCCTCATGTATCTGCTGGCAGGAATACTGACCTGCCTCCTGTATGTATTGTAGAATTGTCCTGTCTTTACCTATTGCACCTTGTACAGCGCTGTGGAATGTGTTGACGCTTAATAAATAATAATAATAATAATGTCATGAACTGGTTTCCCAACAAGAGATTTCCACATAAAATATGGTAGATTACAAGTTAAATTTACAAAATCCAGCATGGGTATGGGTGGGGAGTCTGCATGGTGTGCCTTGACACATCATAATGTTGGACGACAATGATACCATCAGAAATTCTGGGGGGCCCTTACACCTGTGGCACTTGGACAAGCTGTACAGAGTTTGGTAAGGGACACTGGAGTAGGCTTGTGCACCGATTTTTTTTCGGTTCGATTCAATTTTTCAGATTTTTAAACTTTTCGATTCGGCTCGTTTCGACCGATTTCTGTTTCGATTCGGTTCGGCTCGACTCGTTTTTCGTGTACATTTTTTCCCGGAATTTCGACCATTGTTCGTATTTTCGTGTCACTTAGCTCGTTTTTGTATCGACTTTTCGTATGTTCGAAAATTTTCGTTTTTTCGGAACGTCTGTTCTCCTCGTTTCAAAGCAATAAATTTCGATTTGACACATTTCAAGTACATTCGAAAATTCCGAAAATATTTCGTTTCGGCTCGGAAAACTTTTCGGATCTGCCATTTTCGGATCTAAAAATTTTCAGAAAATCGGCCGCATCCGAAAACACGAATCGGGAAATTTCGTGAAAATTCCGAAATTCCGAAACCCGAAACGCACATCCCTACACTGGAGACACTGGACCCCTGAACATATCATGGGTTGTAACCACCCTGGGTGCTTTGCGTCTGTCTGTACCTTTACTTTTTGAATTCTCCTTATCTGGTCCCTGATAGAAAACGTGACGGTTTGTTTTTATGCGATTAATTTTTGCAAACCAATAAAATGTGAAGCCGCGTCTGGTTGGTTATATGCTTTGTATTCAGGGATTAGTTACACTGAATTTGTAGCCCAGTTAAACTTTTTTCTTCAATCAAGCCGCTCTTGGCAAATCGCACAATAACAAGCCAGAAGAATTAGCCACCAGTGCAGAGCGCGACTTTACAAGCTAAACGGCAACCTAGATAAATAGTGTTGATAGACTGGGAAAACAAGAAGGGATGTTTAATTGCCCTATTAAGTAGGCCTGGTGGGCCTTTTGGAGGGACAGCCTTGTATATTTGCCCAGCCATCCTGTGCAAATAGGTGAAATTAGTTCAGGCCCCAGAGGCAGGGGGAAAAAAGAGAGAACAAATTGTTCTCGAACGGCTAAATGAGATTGAGGGAGTTGTCTAGGGGTGACAGATAACTGTAATGATGAGTTGTCTCTTCGGCTTTGAATGTGTGCATACAAATTAACTTCTGTACTTCAATTTAGTTGGTGGCTATTAGCGCTAAGGCATTTAACCAATATTGGTTGGCTAAATAGAGACATGGTTTGGTTTTTTATTTGTATGAGCATATAACGTGCTATTTATAATAATATTTTATTGTAAATATAATATGTTTTAATGTTGTTTACTCTCACTATAGTCATTGACATATGTAGTAAACTGGTATTTATAACAAGCAAAAATTAAGCAAAATACTATTTATATTATTATCCTTTATTTCTATATAGCGCCACATATTCCGCAGCGCTTTACAAGATCAGTGTACAAGGGATTGATACATTAGAATAACACACATGGATGATGACCTGATTCAGGGGGTCCCTGTTCCCATGGGAATTTACAATCTATGAGATGTACAAGCATTTTGTGAGGTAGGCGCGTCCATATCGTTCGGTGTCTTGCCCAAGGACACTTGCTGCTGGCTTCTTCTGAGTGGGATCAGGTCGTTTTTCCATGATTGTAGATCAGCGACCTGGTGGTCAGGTTGAACCCGCTTCTCGTAAAGTCGAGACTTGCTTCCCTACAGTTGTATTGGAGGGATTTGCTGCACTGGATTTGACTTGCTTTTCCACGTTCGAAGGGTAGAGACGTTACCACTGGACTTCACAGCGATATGGTGTGGTAGGTGTAATGTATTGTGTTTTGCCTATGATTCTTTTTGTATCATCCTGACCACCGTAGCAAGTCTGCTCGAGCCCTCCCTCCTGTTATGTTTGTGTGCAGTAACAGATTAAACAGGAAATAGGGCAGGAGCTCAGCTCAGTTGTGAAGCTCTGTGTCTGTCACATTATTTTACAGTAGGTGAGTATGTACCGTCAGGTGTCTTGCCCAAGGACACTTATTGGAGAGGTGCGCTGGTCGGGATTCGAACCTGGGTTTCCACAGTTATAGAGCAGTGATGTTACCATCTACGCCATCCAGCAGGTACTATATGATTATGGATGCAATGTTACTATACACCTTCCTTCTGTGAGTCCCCATCTATACCTACCTCATGTGTGTGCCCTGTGCCTGTCCAGCTGTGATTCCAGCATCCTGAGATATAGAAAGGGAGGATGATCCAGGCTCATTGTCGATGAAATTAGAACGTAATGAATTGGGGTATCTAAAACGCGGAGCAGTAGGTGGGTGAAAATTAGAACTGCATCCGAACAGAAACAGACAAGCCAAAAAAATAGCAAAAAAACAAAAACAGGAAATATTGGAGAGAAATGTAGGCACAAACAATATAATAACAGGAAGGGGTAGAGTCCCATACTCTAGTTGTGGATAGAGTCTGAGGGATTGCCATGGTGTAAGAAACATCTGTATCTATCAAAAAAGAAAGAAACAAAGAGTCCTTCTTGGGTCTGTGGGAATAGGAGAGTAGGAACCCTTCCAGTTAATGCAAGCAAATATAGTTGACCCTTTATTTAGCATATGCTGAGGGGCTACAGGGAAAGGCTACCTGATAGACAGTAATACAGTCTGGCAGCACTGAGACAGAGCGGCTTGGGAGTAAATTGTAATTAGGAAATTGTAAATTACATATTCCATTCTACGGGCTCTATTACAATCTCCGTGCAAATTCGTACGAGCAGCGCAATTTGTTTTTGCGCGCAGCATTAAACGTTAACGCGCGTATATTAACGCTGGTATTACGATCCGAGCGCAATTTTTCATCCGTCCGAAAATATCACGCGTTAAAATTACGTGCGAAAATGAGCGCAAATTAACGCTGCGCGCAAGAAATCGGTGTGCAGACAGTTTTTTCACGCGATTCAGCCATTCAGAATTAAGACCCACATTTGTCTCCCGTTCAGTTTTTGCGCCTGTCAAAATCAATCTGAGTATATATGCTGCAGCAATAATAAAAACACGCACAACCTCTCAATTTTATTGTTTGGGTATGTGTAGAATGTGTAACTATACTTTGCTGTATTTTTTTTTTTCGTGCTGGTGTATTTCGTTTTGGCCAGGACGTTCAGATTTGCAGTTACCACCAGCTTTTAAAAGGCGTTAAAATTATGTGCGCAAACGTCATACGTAAAATTTTGCACATCGATTGTAATACCATCCGCGTACCAGCGCACGAACAAATTTGCGCTCACAATGTTAAGTATGGGATGCGCGCACGAACGTTCGCGCACGCAGGGCTCGCGCAGGGTAACTCGCGTTAGATGTTAGCGAGCATTTTGTGCGCGAACGTCATAATACGACGTTCAGCCCGAAGGGTTTTTCCCCTAGCATTAATGCGTTTTTGCGCATGCGCGGAGAATGTAATAGAGCCCCACGTGTTGCACTGTTATACAACGCGTCACCTGGGTGTATGCAAAGGCTGCATAGAGGATCGAAACATTCCCAACTAAGGCAATCCCTTTTAACTGACTGCTCTCTCTATCAATATCTAGAAGCCTTGTATCCTGAGACCTACGTCTGTGAATAAACCTCCTGACTTTCACTGTATCCTGCCTGCTGTGCCATTTGTAGGCTGCATTCGGGGTCTTACCTGAAAACCCCTGCCACGATCATTACACACATAAATGAGGAGATAAGCTGAGATCAGTAACACAAATCACAGCACTCAGACGAGCTCAGGTTAAGATATAATAGATATAAAGTATATACTCTAACGCGCCAATTTAATTCTCGATTTTGTCCATCTTCTCAGGGGTTAGTGTGCATGCATTCAGATGTCTTTTTATTGTTAATTTATTTTGTTGGCTTCTCCGTCGCTTCACACATGTGTGTTTTATGTTTTTCTATTGTTTAATTTTTGGTCCAGTTAAACATACGACACGTGCTCAGTAGATAGTTTCTTCTTTCGTTTTTCAGTCATCCACAGCACTATGTTGTTTTTGTTTCTTTTTTGCTTTTTTTTCCTTTTTGGAAGTCGTTCATTTTTTGGACGGTGTTTCCATCTTTTCTGGCTGCAACCGTTTCAATCAATTTGCAATAATTTTGTGCACCTTGCACTTAATTGTTTGAGTTATTGTCACTATTTCCATGTGTTGTTTATTCACTGTTATTTGGACTTGATAAAGGCTGACGTTCCCAGCTGAAACTTTGCCCAGTATCCAATAAATCTGCCGCCATGGGACCTGTATGCCAGGCCTTCTTATTTCTTTTTCTAGCTGGGGTCAAGAAGCGAGAGAGCAGGATAAGCAAGAAACTAGCCAAGGTCAAAAACTGTAATGTCCAGAACAGCAAAACAAACACACTGACAGGGAGAACAAAAAAAAAAGCAAAGGACCATGACAGGGCAAGGATATAATTTAGAGATGGATATAAATACACCAAGAGGAACCATGAGTGGACAAAGAGGTAGGTGTGCCCAGAAAGTCCTTATCGAATGATGCATGTGCCTCCGAGTGTCGGTCAAATAACATATGCGTGAGGATATGTTGCTTAAGTCATGCACTAGTTCGCACAAATCGTTATTGTTGCTGGATTGACGCAAGATCTCAATGCGGTCAAAGACTCATGGCAGTGTCAGCTGCAATACCAGGATTGACCATCAGAGGGGCCACCTGCCTGTCGAATTGTGGATACAGTCTCAAAATACATTGTAATTACAATAATAGTGCAATGTGTGTGTATGTGCGCAAGTGGTTTTCCATAAAATAATTTGTTCCCACCAACAGTTCTATGGAAATAGAAATTTATATTAACCCCTTCAATAACAAGTGACTTAAGTAACATTTTAACAATTAATTTGTTTGAAACATGAGATACACAATTCACACTTAAATGTATGATAAAATAGAAACATAGAAAATGTCGGCAGATAAGATCCTTTCGGCCCATCTAGTCTGCCCAATTACATGGATACTTTACCTGGATTTATCTTTTGTTTAGGATAGCCTTATGCCTATCCCATGCTTGCTTAAATTCAATTACTGTTTTGGCCTCTACCACTTCAACTGGAAGACTGTTCCATGTATCCACCACCCTCTCAGTAAAATAATGCTTCCTGATGTTACTTTTAAACCTTTGCCCCTCTAATCTAATACTATGTCCTCTTGTTTTGCTACTTTGTTTTCTTTTAAATATACTCCCTTCCTCTACCTTGTGGATTCCCTTTACGTATTTAAATGTTTCTATCATATCTCCTCTGTCTCGTCTTTTTTCCAAGCTATACATGTTAAGATCATTAAGCCTTTCCTGGTAACTTTTCTCCTTCAAGCCGTACACCATTTTAGTAGCCCTTCTCTGAACTCTCTCTAAGATGTCTATATCCTTCTGGAGATACGGTCTCCAGTACTGCACACAGTACTCCAAGTGAGGTCTCACCAGTGCTCTGTACAGTGGCATGAGCACTTCCCTTTTCCTACTGCTAATACCTCTCCCTACACAACCAAGCATTCTGCCAGCATTTCCTGCTGCTCTATTACATTGACTACTTACCCTTAGATCCTCTGAAATAATAACCCCTAAATCCCCAAATAGCAATTATATATTTAGATTGTTATTCTGCAGGGATGTGCGTTTCGGGTTTCGTAATTTCGTAATTTTCACGAAATTTCCCGATTCGTGTTTTCGGATGCGGCCGAATTTCCGAAAATTTTTAGATCCGAAAATGGCAGATCCGAAAAGTTTTCGGAGCCGAAACAAAATATTTTCGGAGTTTTCAAATGGACTTGAAATGTGTCAAATCGAAATTTATTGCTTTGAAACGAGGAAAACAGACGTTCCGAAAAAACAAAAATTTCCAAAGTTACGAAAAGTCGATACAAAAAACGAGCAAAGTGACACAAAAATACGAAAAACGGTCGATATTCCGAAAACATGTACAATTCCGAAAAACGAAAATTTCCGAAATTACGAAAAGTCGATACAAAAACCGAGCAAAGTGACACGAAAATACGAAAAATGGTTGATATTCCTAAAAAAATATGTATACGAAAAACGAGTCGAGCCGAACCGAATCAAAACAGAAATCGGTCGAAACGAGCCGAATCGAAAAGTTTAAAAATCCGAAAAATCGAACCGAATCGAACCGAAAAAAAAAATCGGTGCACAAGCCTATTATTCTGCGAAAGGTAAAATATTTAACTTATTTATTCATTCATCCTTTACAGATAATTTGTTGGGATGAAAAGTTCCAGATGACAGACAGTGTCATTTATCTTGCTTATAAAAAAAAGGGATAGGACTGTGACACAATGGAATATGAGAGGAATGGGGCAGAGGAACAAAGGGAGGTGAGAAATGGGAAAAAAGGAAGAATGGGACAGAAGCACAATGGAGGTGAGAAGGATGTAGCAGAGGCATTAAAAATTCTTGCTCCAGGGCCACCAGTTTTGGAACTCAATATATTAAAGGGGGGAATAGTCTTCTTACTGTAAGGTAATGCAAAGGCAAATTATAATAAACCTCCTACAGACTATCAAGCTCAATTCATTAACTGGCTACCCTGTTTATATTGTTCACGTTGTTGTGCGATGCGGAATATGTTGGCGCTATATAAATAAAATAATACCCTTACTAATTATGATGTGTAAATTGACGTGGGAATTCAGTAACTTTAAGGAAGCAAACTAAAGCTTAAACTCCATCCATAATCCCAAATATACATTATGCATGGCTTTATGAAGATATTGGATCCACATCCCTTACTCTGGCACAGCCTGTAGAGCAGTTAGTGACCCTGCGGCTCTCCTCATTTCTGTATTCTCCATAGCTGAATTAAAGCTGCTTTAGACTAATACAAGGCTATAAGATTGCAGCTTGAATGAAAACTTACTTTCTCCCCATGGAGAATCTCAATCCTGCATTAAAAATGCATGCAAGGGGTATATTTAAGGATTAAAGTCCATTTCTTTGTTTTGGTTTTTTTCAGTACAAAAACTTGTATAAACATTGTTTGTGAAAACGTTAAGAAAACCAGTGGAAGTAGTAGAAAATGTAGGAGTATATAGCGTATTTTCTGTGAATTTAAATTTTTCACAAAAGGTTGTTACATCGTTTGTCTGTTGGCATTCGTTTATTTTCACACATGAAAACTATCAAATGACATTCTTGCTTCTTTTTTTTTAAGTAAACATTAATAAAGCCGGTTCCAGTATAATCAACATTTCAGCAACAGAAACCATTTACTTAATTTTAACTACAAGCTGTCATTTCTACTTTTTCGGCAGCCTTCATACACAATCAGACCCAGCTATATGCTCCTTATCTTCTTTGTTCACAGTAGGGGGCAGTAGTGTCTGCTGTTCTGTTAACAGAAGAGTATTGATCTCAGATTACAGAGTAATGAGATAGAAAAACTACAAAGCCCAGCTGTAAAGCACAAAGGGCTGGATGCTGAGTGGGTGTATCTCTAACCAGAGCTGGTGTAAACCCACCAAAAACATTGACGTCTATGGAGTTGCTAAGCTTCAACTGCTCTTGTTACGTTTTTGTACCTGACTTGGAATCCAGCCCAAAATATTCAAACATATATTATTCAACAAAATAACATTTCATGAAAAAGTAAATCAAACAGCTGCAGAAGATTCATTGATTAATTTGTTCCTGCCGAAGTTGGAATTTTACTTTGGGGGGCAGGCCAAAGTTTATTGTCATTGCAAAAATGGTAAACTATGCCGCTTTTTTTAAATAACCCCCTACATTAAGGGTAGAGATGAACAGTATTAGAATATCCTTGAAACAGACAATCCAGGCTGGGAGTAAATCCTAAATTGAATGCACTACATATGCATCATACAAAAAGTGTGAAACCGAAAAAATAGAAATACATAGTCACCCCACAAACACACCTGTCAGACCACAGCCAAGTACTTCTTTATATTAAACCCTCAAACAAACCATCCTCAAAACCCCATCAGATCGGACTGTACAACCTCCCACCATCATTCAAATGGACCAGACAGTCTACCATAGCCTACAGAGAGGTCATCAACAGACCCGGCATCAAAGAGCAGCTAACAGACTTTCAAAACCATACCTATGTACTAAGTCCCCAGGGGGTGAACCAAGCAGCAAAGGACCTCCACAGCATACTACACACCATCGCAGAGACCTCCAACATTAAAAAAGTCATCTTCAAGAAATCATCCAATAAACAACCCAATAAATGGTTTGACAAAGAATGCAGAACACTAAGGAACAACCTACGAACAGTCTCAAATAAAAAGCAGAGACCCCGACAACATCGACCTGAGGATCACTCATGGTGTCCTGCAGAAAAACTATAAACAAATCCTCAAAAAGAAAAAAACAAAACTTCATCTCCAAAAACCTTCAACAACTGGAAGAGGCTCTTCAGGAAAACTCTTTCTGGGAAACCTGGAGTCAAATCGGCTCAGGATCTAAGAAAAACCACCTCCACATCCAAAATGGCAACATCTGGCTCAACTACTTCAAGAGTCCGTACAAAGACATTCCCAATGAGGAGCTAACTGGGGAACAGGAACACATCATCAGAAGACTACATGAACTGGAGGAAAAAATCAAGGATTTACAAAGCCCGTTAGATACACCCATCACACCCCAAGAAGTAGCAGAAAAAATTCAAGATCTGCGAAGTAAAAAAGCCAGCGGGATGGATGGAATTCCTCCAGAGATGATTAAACACGGCTCTCCAGAAGTACACGCCGCAATATGTAACGTTTTTAACCTGGTCCTGAGCGTTGGATTCTACCCTCAAGTATGGAACCAAGGCCTCATAACACCCATCCATAAGAGTGGAGACCAATATGATCCAGCCAACTACAGAGGGATATGTGTCAGCAGCACGCTGGGAAAACTGTTCAATAGCATCCAGAACAAAAGAATCCTCAGCTTCCTGACACAGCATAACGTCCTCAACAGAAGCCAAGCGGGGTTCATGCCAAATCATCGCACTACAGATCACATCTACACCCTGCACAGTCTTGTCAAGAACCATGTCCACAATACAAAACATGGGAAAATATTTGCCTGCTTTGTGGACTTTAAGAAGGCCTTTGGCTCAGTGTGGCACCCAGGCCTGTTCCTCAAACTACTTGAGAGTGGAATAGGAGGGAAAACATATGACGTCATCAAGAGCTCATATAATGAGAACTTCTGCAGCATAAAGGTGAATGGGAAGAGAATAGAGTACTTCCGGCAGGCTCGTGGAGTCAGACAAGGCTGCAGCTTAAGTCCAACCCTCTTTAACATCTACATCAATGGACTGGCTGAAGCGCTAGAATCCTCCTCAGCACCAGGACTAACTCTACATGACACCAAGGTGAAGTTCCTGTTGTATGCAGATGACCTCCTATTACTGTCACCAACAGAGAGAGGTCTACAAGACAGCCTGGAAGTGCTGGAAAAATACAGTGCGGCATGGGCACTACCCATCAACCAAAAGAAAACAAAGGTCATGGTTTTCCAAAGGAAGAACGCAAAAACCAAGAGTTCCTCTTTCACACTTAATGACTGCACTCTTGATGAAGTCAACAGCTACACATACCTCGGCCTAGAAACAAACCGATCGGGAAGTTTCAAACCAGCCATAGAGGCCCTAAGAGACAAGGCGTGTAGAACCTTCTGTGCCATCAGAAGAAAACTCTACAAACTAAAACCGCCTGTAAGAGTCTGGTTTAAAATCTTTGATAGCGTCATCACTCCAATCCTCCTTTATGGCAGTGAAGTATGGGGCCCCATCACCTACCCAGACCAACCCAAATGGGACACCAGCCCAACAGAAATATTCCATCTGGAATTCTACAAGCACCTCCTCCAAGTCCATCGGAGCACCTCTAACAATGCTTGCCGGGCAGAGCTGGGCAGACTCCCCTTACTTCTTGCAGTACAGAAGAGGGCGTTATCATACTGGGACCACCTAAACATCAGCAGCCTCAACTCATACCACCATAAAGCCCTACTGGCCAACAAGGAGCACCCCAAACCATGTGGGCTGCAACAACTCATATCCACCCTGATCATCCAAAGCCCCCATGAATGCAACCTGACAAAATATCAAATAAAGGCCCTAATTAATGATTCCAGGGAAAACTATATCAGGGAATGGAGACATGATATAGCAAACTCCAAGAAACTCACCATTTACCAATCCTTACAGAGAGAATACAAACTGGTCCCATACCTGGAGGTACTACAAGACCCCAAGGACAGACAGATCCTGAGCCGGTACAGACTGAGCGCCCACAGCCTGGAAATTGAATCAGGGCGGCATAGACAGACCTACAAGCCCAGGGAGAATAGACTGTGCAAGCATTGTGACCAGGGGGCCCTGGAAGATGAGGTCCACTTCCTCCTCCAGTGCCCCAAGTACTCAGCACTGAGGGAAACTCACTTCCAGAGACTCTCCGCTCTCATCCCGGACTTCACTCTATAGAAGAGACGAGGAAACTCCACATCATACTGGGAGAAGAGGAGCCGGCGGTGAAAATATCTGCCCAATACGTCACAGAATGTCACAGACTGAGAGGAACATGAGAGATCCCGGACTTATAAATCCCCAACACGGACTCGCCCCATCCCCCTTCACATTATCCCTTACCCCTGATAATGTCCATAGACTGGCCTTCCCCCCATATATGTCCCAATACCCCCCTCCACCCATATAACCTCCCCATATGCTTTGGCAATGCTAAAATGTATTTGGTCCTGCCAATAAAGCTTGATTTGATTTGATTTGTATGATATTCACTGCTTAGACAAAAAGGTCACACACACTAATATTTGGTTGACCCGCCCCTTTGCTTTGATTGCGGCGCGCATTCATCGCGGCATCATTTCAATAAGCTTATTAAATGTTACAGCATTTATTTCAATCCGGAGTTGTATTAATTTGATGCAAAGATCTTATATTGATGATGGGAGAGTCAAAGCGCTGCGTAAAGTCTTTTCCAACACATTATCCCAAAGATTCTCAATGGGGTTATGGTCTGTACTCTGTGGTGGCCAATCCATGTGTGAAAATGATGTCTCATGCTCCCTGAACCACTCTTGCACAATTTGAGCCCGATGAATCCTGGCCTTGTTACCTTGGAATAAGCCCACACTATCAAGGAAGAAAAACATCCATTGATGTAAAACCCCGTTCATTCAGTATATTCAGGGATTCAGCTGACCTCAGTTTTTGCGAACGAAAAATATTAATCACTGCAGTAATTATCCAATGGAAGGATCACACCTACATGCTTAGCTAAATCCAGCTGATTATAGAAATATTGCTGGGTGATTGGTTCTACATGCTGGATGAGTCCTATATTTTGCACATTTTCAAATGGGGCTTGGATTATTAGCATTAAATTAATTAATATTAATATATTATTATTAATAATTAAAAATAAAAACGGCCAGATTTCCTGCTTATGGGAATTTGTAGTCATCATAATGAGATTATTAGCAATTTTGCATCGAAAATACTAATATAGAAATAATGTCTGTATGTGGGCATATTGTAATACTTGTATATGCAGTAGAAACTTGTATCTTGACTGTACAGGGATTTATTTAAATCAATTATAACCCCTTATTCCTGTACAGCAGAGAGTGACCCCAGAGCTCCCCCTATATTCTGCCTTTTATCTGGTTGTTGTAATGCAGCAGTAAAGTTTGTTGAACTTTTTGTTACAGTGTTGATGATGGTTTGGCTTGTTCGTGTAGCGTCTTTAAAGTAATACAAGGTGACAGGAGTGTGGTCTCATGGGGATTTTCAATGAGAGCACTTACCTTGTGCTAAAAAGGTTTGCAAATAGGGTTTTGCTTGCTACATTTCATTTTTTGCTGTATTTTAATGCAAAATCATTTTTACACGTTTTGACAGTGGAAGAGTTAAAAAATTTTGGCCCCTACAATCTTCACGCTAACGGTAGCGCTCACCTGCGTGAGCACTACCATTAGCTGCGGTATTTACCGCATATTACAATCCAAACGCAAACGGGTTAAAAAACCCGCTTGTGTTTGGTACCTTGCACTTTTCAGCGAGAGGTTACTGCTCTTTGCGCTCCCCATGTTAAGTATAGGGAGCGCAAAGTGTTAATCAGCACTGGTATTACAAAGTCTCAGCGCTGATTAACCCCTGGCTCTGGTCAACGAAAAGTTAACTACAGCCAGAACCTGGTGTTAACGGATTCCGCTTCTGCAGAATCCGTTAACACCAAGGAAAAAAAAAAAGCCTATACTTACCCTATGTCCCGCGGCGAGGACCGCGGCTCTGTCCGCCTACTCCGGCCGGTGGGATCTGGGAAAGACTGGGGTGAAAAGTCCCCCCAGTCTCTCCCTGGGTATCCTACCGCCGACCAGCCAGATCTCGCTAGGCGGCTGCGCTTAGGCAGCATTTTTTTGCACCTGCATTGTAATCCCCCGCTAAACCGGGGACGGTAGGTGGAATACCGCAGGCGCAGTTTTTCCTCCCTACCGCCCCCGGTTTAGCGCGGGGATTGTAATAGAGCCCTTTATAAGATATTTATTAAACGTTTAGATAATATTTAATAAAAGTAACAGAAATGCTGAAAAATAAAAGAACCACAAAACAGCCCATAAAACTGCACAACAAGTAATGGGCATGGATAGCATAAAAATCACAGTGACAGGTTATGATGATAATATGAGAACTGCTCAAACTAAGAGGGTGCCATAGGTGACCATGATGTATTCTTGAAAAAAAAAAAAAGGTAAGGGGGAGAAAGGAGGGAGGGTTAAACCGAGCAACCACGTAAATATAATGCTCAGCCACACATGTTCCAGGTATGTTCCAGTCTTGCCTTGTAGTATAGATAGGCTGCGTCATATAGAAACATAGAAACATAGAAAAATGTCGGCAGTTAAGAACCTTTCGGCCCATCTAGTCTGCCCAATTACATGGATACTTTACCTGGATTTATCTTTTGTTTAGGATAGCCTTATGCCTATCCCATTGCCTGCTTAAATTCAATTACTGTTTTGGCCTCTACCACTTCAACTGGAAGACTGTTCCATGTATCCACCACCCTCTCAGTAAAATAATGCTTCCTGATGTTACTTTTAAACCTTTGCCCCTCTAATCTACAGGTATTATCAATTAAAAGTATAGTATGCTTCAATTGAAATTCTTTTTTTATATAAATCACTCTTTTGAGAGATCTGAAAATTGATCAAATATAATAATAACCTCATCTTTCCTTTACAGTTCGCATAGTGTGTTTCTAATGGTGGCTGTAAGTGGAACATCAGGGTCGCTATGCACCTTTGCTTATAGATCAATATAATGCACATAATAGCATCATGAATGATGTCATAGAGTGATAACAAAATGTATTTAGACCTTTCTTTCAGATGTATCATGTTTTTTTCACCAAACAAATGCAGACTTATACCAATATCCCATGGACACCATAGAGACCCAGGTTCGAATCCCGGCAAGAGCACCTCTCCAGTAAGTGTACTTGGGCAAGACACCTAACGGTACATACTCGCCCCCCAGGACATACTTGAAAATGAGAGAAATCTCAATGTATCCTTCCTGGTAAAATCCTTTCTCAAAAAAAATATATATATAAGGAAATTTCATGTCTCCATATTGAAATATCTATCCGTTGAATAACACTCACAGTTGGTGCTATCTTAACCAGAGCTGTTGTAAACTTACCAAAGCCATTATAGTCTATGGCATGGGTAGACAATTATGGCCCTTCAGATGTTTTGAAACTACATTTCCCTTGAGGCTCTACAAACCTAATGAGCAGCCGAGCATCACAGAAAATGTAGTTTCAAAACATCTGGAGGGCCGTAATTGCCCACCCCTGGTCTATGGAGTTGTTAGGGTAATATCCGACAACTACAGGTATGCGCAGATAAAAGTGGCCACTCACAGAAGCATGGAATAAAAGTCACCCATCATCCTCCAGCAGTGCTGTGTGACTGGTATCAAGCTGATGTCGAACCGGTCCAATGGTGAAGGTAGAAACGCGTTGAGCTGAGTGTTTTATCCAGTTGTCTCCAGCTATGCTGTGCTGTTTTATCTAGTCTGAAGAGTCAGTTAATAAATTTTACTACATTTATATTGATGATTCTGTGCTATTATTTTATATTGCTTATTCCGAGATCCTTCACCATTGGACCGTTTCGACATCGGCTTGATACCAGTCACACAGCACTGCTAGAGGATGATGGGCGAATTTTAATCCATGCTTCTGTGAGTGGCCACTTTTATCTGCGCATACCTGTAGTTGTGGGATATTACCCTATATATATTTTGTTTTACATTTTAGTAATATATCCCGTTTGACATCTACCCTGGTTAAGTTAGCACCAACTGTGTAATACAGCCCCATGCCTGTTATTACTTGGTACAGGTCTATATGTAATTTGACTTATTTAACCACTCTTATGACCCTTGCAAATATTCCAGTTCCACAAGATTACCCCTACACCACTGGATACTCACTGCACTCTGTTAACCCAAGCATTATTTATAATACGTTGGTAATGGAAGAGTTCCACAGCCTTCACAGTTGATATGTAAAAATAATCATAATGAAAAAGCGACACTCATAGGGTTACACAACTTTTTTTTAAAAAAAATAAGGTTATCTTGAAACCGATAAAAGACAGAAGACGCCATCTGAAATGTCAAACTCTATCAATACACCACTATGCAAATAGTAAGAAATAATATCACTCTTTACGAATAGATTTGGGAAGCCATGAATTGCTTATGATTCTAACGTTGGATTGGTTAAAAGCCTGTCTACTTGCTTGCATATTGCTCTTAAAAGGTGCTCATTAGCTTCTGATGAGTTCTTTTTTGCAACTCTAAAACTGCCAAAATAGATTAAACTCTTATGGGAGTGATTTTCTGAGTTTTTGCTTGCATAAGAGCCCTCTGGTTGGGATTTAATAGCAGTTTTTCTCTGGAAGATGGGTTTCATTTACCGAACCAGACAAAATATATACTGAAAAAGCTACGCTGGAGAGTCCTTGGCAGCTTAACATGTTGTAGACGCAAGTTTAAATTAGAAAAAAAAAAATGGAGTGTGTTTTGGGAGCAAATTTTAATCGCGCTAGAGCTTCCGGCAAGAAAATATTCAAGTGAGTTAAAGAGTAGACATAGACTGACAGGACGCGATGATATACAGTGGGTAACTTTAATGGGGTTTAGAAGCAGTAGTTGTGTAAAAAAAAAAGTCAAAATAGTAGAGGTAGGAACAAAAATCTTCATTTTGGTGCTTTTTTTCCACTTTCTTTAGTGAAACAGGGAACACCTGGGCTGTGGTTGGGGTCTTTGCGATGGTGATCCTAAAGGGAACAGAGGACAAGACAAAAAAATTTTATAGATCAGTTTTTGCCTGTGCCATGATCTTGTTAGGTAAACAATCCGTCTCACACACACAGCCCGAGCAACGTTACGACTCATCACACACGTACAGACGCCACAGACTCAAACATGAAGTGTAAAGGTACTAGTATAGGTAATGAAAATAATATCAGAATGTGTTAAACAGGGTGATTCATATAGAACCGTACCCAAAATTTTCATTATAGAACGTAAATGACTGAAAGGAAAATAATAAGAGTTTCAGGAAATGTACCTCTTCTTAAGTTGAGCACATCCCATCACAGTACATGTTGAAAGTGGACGCTAGGCAGCAGCACAGCCATGACAACAGTAAAGACATGAAGATTGCAAAAAATGCTTATTCTTGGAATTGCACAGGGTCACTTCTAGCAAGATGGCATAATATGGCACACATTGTGTGAGTCAATGGCGATAATACAAAGCTTTTTTGAGAACCATGTCTTTTACAAGAATCTGGACAACCTGGTCTCCTGAACTTACCAGCCTGGGC
This sequence comes from Leptobrachium leishanense, assembly GCA_009667805.1. Lineage (NCBI taxonomy): Eukaryota > Metazoa > Chordata > Amphibia > Anura > Megophryidae > Leptobrachium > Leptobrachium leishanense. The sequence continues at coordinate 314,951,650 of CM019066.1, forward strand.
TTTTCTTTGGTGGGGCTATCTGAAGAAAAAAGCATCCCGTAACAACCCCTTAGCAGATAATCCTAGCAATACCGAGACAGGTTAGGACCAGAATGCAGTAACCCGTCAACATGTGCCTAATAGAAAAGGCAGCTACTTCCAGTACTGCTGTGAGGGGACGTGCTCAGCATAAGAGGAGGTACACTTCCAGAAACTCTAATTAATTTCCATTCATTCGATTAAGATTTATCACAACACCTATTGGTTCTACACGAATCAGCCGGCAGAATTTGATATTCGGGTATGCCACTTCCTCTTCATCACTCAATACAGAAAATATTGCACATTACGAAACTATTTTGAAAAGCTGTGAGATCTGTGTGTATTCCACATCGTACCATTTTTCATGGGAGACATGTTTTGGGTGGGTGTCCTATTGGCTTTGCGGTAATTGTGCTATAGTGTATAGACTAAGCAGAATTGCTTGTGGGAAATAAAAAGTAACAACAAACAAAATATAAATCCTTGCTATTGTATTGTTATATGAAAAGCCCTTGATGAGTATGAGGCCAGAAGTATATCAACATCTACATCTAATGCATCAAAGAACCCTAGAGAGACCATGAAACTACCTTAGTAAACAGGATTCCACTCTGATCTCCATGGTCAAGTCCTTTTCTAAGCCTGTTCAACAGGAACAATTAAATGACACTTCATGCTAGCTTGGTGCGTGGCGGCTGCCTAGCAGATCATCCATATTTTTTTCCGCCCTGTTGTGATTATACAACGGACATGTTGGAAGGGAAAAAAAAAAAACATTATTTTTTTGAAAACCCTATCTAGGAAACCTATCTAGCCGACCAACTAAAATTATACGCAGGTACTCATACGTGGGGTCTTACGTGGAAAGGGGGTTTTATTAAAATCCCATACAAAGCTTTGACAAATGGTTAAATCACTTGCGGTTCTGGCAGATCATTCAGAAACTATTTGTATTAGCTGTTTATCAAATTATTAACTGCACAGATGTTGCTGGCTGAAGAACAGATGATCCTTCTCTCTGCCAGAGACACAGACAAAGGTCTGCAGGAATAATTAGAGATGTGAACAGAATATGAAATTAATTTGCAGCTCTTAATTCCTATGCAAATCCTGACCTCCGATAGAGACTATCAATTACCCTGCACGGAATGAAAAGAAAGGAGACTGTTTCCTTTTCTTTCTTTCTTTCTTTTTTGCTAAGGAACTTGGTAAAGAGAAATATTTGCAATAAGCAGTGGGTTTGTAAAGAACCGAACATCACGGAGCTGTTTAATTGAAATCTCTATATTTGGGACCATGCCTCAGGGACGTTAAAAAAAGCTGCATACAGGGGACAGAGAAAGAAATAAACAGTATTCTGCTGAACTGGTGGTGACACATCTGTCACTCTTAAGGGGGGATATCTTTTGGATTTTCCTGGTCATAAAAGCTAGGACAAAGCCTTTGGGGAAGCATGTGTATGTATTTCCTTGGAGGTGAGAGAAGAATGGGGAGTTTTAGCATTATATACAGGTATTGTATGAAGATGTCCTCTTTGGGACAGTAGTATGTGCTGTCTGCTTGCACTGTTACAACACTACTAAGCTATATTTATGTACATAAAGGCGGTGATGTGACTCGATACATCGGTTAAGAATTTAGGGATAATACGTGCACTGATTCTATTTACACATAGAAAAAAAGTGCAAATATTCACACGGATGCAGACGCCTTTTACGATATTAAATACAGTATATATTTATATAAATTTAGGAAAAATACACATTAATGTATAATATTTAATTTTATTATTTTTAAATACCTAAAATAATATTTTTTTTATGCTAACAATCACAGAATTAGGATCGCAGAATTAGCATCCAGTTTATCTATCTGGAAAATATACTGTTGTACATATATATTATTTATATAACATACATATATATATATTGCACTTTTTATAAAAATAATCTAAATGGAAAGAAAAATAAATATTATACATAATTGTGTGATAAATATATGTATGCCTGTGTAATTAGAATTTTATTAGCGATAGCGCTGCTGATGCAAAAAAATTGGAGACTAATCTGCCAAATTTAATATTGTTTAAGCCGCTCGATATTTAACGGAAAAACGATTTGGCTCCTTCTTACAGCACGCGCATCGATTTCTCTATATTTTTGAAAAGCATCTGACCGATGTCACATTATTACCGTCACCTTCTGCTAATCATTATCAGACGAGCAGATAGGAGTAAAAACCGCAATGAAAAGAGCCGGAGCAACATAAACCTGAAATCCTCTGCCCTTTTTCAGCTGTCTTTTTGTCTTTCTTCACATCTTGTGGTACGAGGACGGGCTATTTAGCGGCGGTTCTTTTTTACTTTTCATCATATTTTCTAATGAGTAAAAATAAATGGAATGAATACAGTTATCAGTCTATTCGCCGACCTCTGAAAGACCCGGGCATTGAATGATGTTGTGAGCTCCTGTCCTCACATCCAATATGCACTGCCTTTCAGCGCCCCGCAGGCCCAACAAAAGCCATACAACAATATCAATTAATCATGCAGCAGGCAAACAAGAAGATTTATTCCACTACAAATAGCCTCACAGAGAGATACTGAATGGGTGTGATTAGCATGTGAAAAGAGAAGCAAAACTCCACAGTTCAACAGCTAAAGAGCAATTTGATGGGGCTGGGATGGGGAAATTACTTGATTAGTGTCTGTGGTAGAGATCACAATTAGAGCACCCCAGTCATGAATCCTGACTAACAAACATAAGGCAGGCAAAATAAGGCATAGTATTGAGGGACACGAAACCTGGAATGACAAAATAATGTCATAGCGAAGCCGGAGGGAGGGGGGGAGGCCTCGGGCCTAGAGTTGCTGCTTCCATGCATATAAACAATGTCTGAGGCAGCTTCGGGTGTGCTTGTACCAGGATAAGCAAAGTACGACGCAAGCGCACATCTCCTCACACACATCCACTGAGGTCCTTTAAGGTGGTCAGGGATCTGGGTATATTTCTGGACATTGATTTCATTGATTTATTTAGTTTTCTTAGGCTGGGGTCAGACGAGCGCAGTGCGAACGTGCGTTTAGGCTCATTTTATGGTAGCAGCAAATGACGTCCAACGCAGGCCCACACACGAAGTACAGCCGCACGAAAGTTCGGCCGTGCAACGCAAGCGGCAAACGAACGCATTTTCACAAGAACGTCGAACCGCTAGGACTGACGTACAGAGTGCGCTGCGTCTGCTGTGTCCGCATAGCGGCGTGTGTGCGTGATTAGGAGACGTCAGACGCTGCTCATGTTCGGCCAACAGAAAGTCCAGACACCCAAAGTTTCCTGGTTTGGATCCGTAAAAATCACGGCCGAAACTGCGCATCGTATGACCGCTATCGCGTCTTCCGTGAAAAAATGCGTTCGGACACATCAACGCACTTTTTGGCGGTAGACGTGAAAAATGCGTTCGTCTGACCCTAGCCTTAGTTATGGCTATTGCAGTCTTATTCCACGAAGCTATGGAGTTGTATGTATTGTTAAAAGAAGGGATTGTCCATAAAGCTAGGAAAAGCACTCAGAACTGACATATATACAGTGCATCATATATGTAGTTATTTTAATAACTTTAAACAAAGGATTACTTGATTGACTTTAGAAATATCACACGGCTCAGCAGTGTATTGAAGCTGGTTTATGTATATAAACACCCTGAGAAACACACATATAATAGATACATTTTTATAAAGATATATATGTACATATATAATGTGCATATATTTTAGGTGTTTTTAAATTATATATATTGCATGCATATACTCCCATGCACACACAAAGACACACACACAAAGAAAGACATGCTACAGATACAGAGGGAGAATCAGAGATTCAAATCAAACAGGATAAAATAGAGACTCTGACATTAGGAGAAGAAAGAAAAAGAGATGCAAGATGAAACAACGAGAGATAGAAATATATAATGATAAAAAAAATTAACTCTTACATCCATTTGAATATTAGCAATATACATGCAATATAATATTAGACAGAGGTAAATATTGTACAGCCTTCATGTGCATTTGGTAAACACCCTCTGTGGATGCGGAGAGGTATTCCCATTGTACTCACCCAAAAGCTGACGCATTTTGTGTCTATTAACTCATACTTAGACGTGCTGGAGAGAACTAAATGATGGGTGGAACGGAAAAATCTTTCTAAAGCCAAATGCATATTCCATGAGCGTGCTCAACTGAATATTCAAGCCAGTTTTTATCTTGAAATTAAAAATGATCTTAATTAACCCTTTAAGTGTCTTGCGCATTGCGCGCAACTTTGACACTCAAAGAGTTAAGAGTCGATTGATTAGGCGTAGAAGATCGTGCCATATGGCGATTTATAGCGGGTCTAAGGATGAACTGCAAACTACTTACTAACATCAAGAAAAGAATATGAAGACTAATGATATGATAGGATAGATAACCTACGTCCAACATGCAGAATGCTAATCTAATATATATATATTTGCTAATGAGCAACACATTCATACAAAATTATTCCAGATCACAGATTTTGAATGAATGTGTACCATGGAGAAGTGGATAATGCGTGAAAATAAACAAAAAACTGAAATCGAAAATTTCATGCTATATATCTGTTGTTCTCATATATTTATCATCAATAGTTAAAATTGAACAAAAAAAGCTTTTTTTAAAGAAATAAAATCATAAAAAGATTCGAGCCAAGAAGGATCTTTTTCAGGCTTTTATTTTGCTTGTTTTGTGTTTCCAACAGGTATAAATCTCTGAAAAGTTGAACTTGAGAGACCCAAGTCATTTATTTCAACCCTGCGTACCAACACTGAATATCAACCCAAATTAATAACGCTTATTTGTTACACGGTGTTGTGCAATGAGAAGGAAAAGAATAATAAAAAAAAATAGTAGATATTATAATTTAGGAGAAAAGTGAGAGAATTTGCTCCTCCCTGGTCAAATAATCACTTGTGATTAAAATATATTGGGTGCTTAGAGACTCCATGTCAACAATATATCAATACGTCACCACTTCTAAATGGGCAGCCAAGGAGTCTGCATCACTGCAATTTTTCTGATCACATATTTTAACTTATGTGCCTGAATTTGCATAAAATCTTGACTTAGATATATTTCTGTATAATAGTTATTGACCTCAACACCAGATCACATATATCTCTGTTTTCTTGACTATATTTCTAGTGTAACTACCTGTTGTCCAAGTACCGGGGTGGGGGGGACTATGTGTTATCACTTCATGGCTATCCATGTGTGGCCTAACCCTACATGTGAACAAGTACAAAAAGCTAATGAACTGGTAAACAAAGAGATCGATCTGCTTGATTTGCTACAGCATATGCTTCTTCTTCACTACCCTTGTTTAAATTCAAAAGGACCCCATGTGGTAACAGATGCTAAACATCTGACATGGCAGATATTCTCTGAAGGCATCATTGAGCTTGAATCTTCCATCCTGATACTATAACAAGAGATCAATAACCCCGATGACCTCCATGTATTTGTGTGTTACCGATATAAGGTCTACCAGTGTATCTATTCAAGGGGTGACTTAATAATCAGCATGCTTAATCCAGGACAAAATAATGAAGGTTTATTATAAATACAACTCTGCCCAATCAGAGATTTGCGATTTGCTACGTAGATAGCTTGGATCAAATTTCGAAACTTTAAAATTGCCACCAATTAATCATTAGGGAACATCTCTCTTTGAGAATCGGGTAATGCCACCCCGGTTCATAACGCATTTAAGCTTCTATTTTTTTTACCGTGTGAGAATATAGTTTATGTGCAAATCACCCTAATTAACCCAAGTTTCTAGCACTTCCCATGATATGTTAATCTGTATATTTGTGTTTTGTTTTTAATGTCTTGCATTTTATTACTTTGTTTTTCTGTAACAATTCAATGTTCTTGAACCCAGGACATACTTGAAAAATCTCAATGTATCCTTCCTGGTAAAATCCTTTGCAAATAAATAAATAAATGTGGAATGTACACTTAGAATTTCTATTTTTTTTACCTTTGGTAATGGATAGCTGGACGTGGAATGTGAAAATGGCATTTTTGAGCATATTTCAGTATTTACGTTATTTTGTCACGTTTAGTAGAATCGAAGAAAAGATGGATAAAAAAATTGGAGTACTCACAATATTAATGGAAAATAGATATTATTTATTAAAATAAAAAATATATGAATAGAATACAACATATTATAAATTGCATGAGATTATACAGTTGATATAAGGAGGAAAACAAAAGGCAACAATAAGAAAATGAAATAAAGTAACAAAAAAGTTAATAGAAAGATAAAGATAATAGATATATAGAGAGATGGTTAACATGATAGATATAGAAAATGATAAACAAATATATATATATATATAAGTGGAGACAAAGGTTGATGGTTAAAGAAATATATATGTAGATGAATAATTAGATAATAAAGTATAAAGATGAGTAGATAAATAAACATATAGGTAGATAGATCCAACTGTGATGGCTGGGAGCTTAGTGAGTTGTCATCTAAAACATTTGAGAAGCTTGATGCTTACTTATCAGCGATTTAATGGAGCCACAATTAGGTCATTGCGTAGAGAAGTGAGACAACTAAACCAATTACCCGATTAAAAATTACACGGAAATGATGATTCTAAAGTTCAGATACCTGTAATATGCTCGAATGAGAGGTTGTAGGTGCAAGAAATTTGTGTTCACTGAATGAAAAGAAAATTCTTTCCGAAGAATACTGTGATTACCGGGGCACCTGCGCTTTGTCCCTTTCTGATGTCGCCTGTCCACCTCCCCCTCCCCGAAGTGGCATCCGTTCTATTTTAATCTTTTATGTAATTCTGTTTAAGATATATACAACCGATTCACATAATGTTCCCATGAAAGAGGAAAAAGAAGCGTGGCAATTTATTCCAATGGGTGGTTTTTAAGAAACTGGCAATTTGAAGCCGCTGGGTGTTATTTAGTGCAATATGAAATGGAATGATCCTATTTCTCAAATGACAGTGTCTGGGAGAAGAAGTGAATAGTCTCTAGGGGTAATTGAATCCTGATGACATTTCCATTAGACGCAATCTTGGATCCTAATGATATTCAGTGGTTGGCCTGAAAATAAAGAAAATCAACACAAAACTCAGCATTTAACAAGTTAATTTGAGTTCCAGGGATCTGTGTCCCATAGTATTATTATTCATTGTGGGATCTTGAAGTGGCTGAAATTACCAGCTCATGAGCAACAAAGGCATAATGGGAACTTTTCATATATATATTTAAACCTCCAGCTGTGACATCTACCTTTAACCCATTTATGTCACATACGCTGTTAACCCTTACACGCCAACAAGTGGCAGAAAACCGATATATGAATGACAACTGTATCAAAATTGTTTGCTTCTATAAAGAAACCACTTCTGCAGTGATATAATACTGAAAAAGAAACTCAAATTTGTATTTAAAGTCTACAAAATGGGTTTTTTATTTTTGATGATTTGTTTAATTTTTAAAGGAAAATTCGGAACAATTCTGTCTGTCATTTTTTAATTACTGTATACACAAGCCTTTGTTTTATATACTGAACATAAACAACTCACATACACACTCTCACACACACACACACCTATATCTGCAAACACATAATAGTGGTAGGTGATTTCTAGATAGATAACATGACATTCTGATTTGTAATAAAGAGAGTTTAAATAGATTTCATACATATAATATATCCTATAAAGACCCAGGAGTGGAAAAAAAAGCATTCTTTCAATAACATATAATTTCATGTGAAGTGAAAATTAAATCCCAACCAAGCTGTTAAAGGATTTAGATACAGCATCATTAACCATTTACTGCCCAATCCCATCTGCTGAATTCTTTATAAGGAAATGCATCCTTCTTTTATACATGTAATATAATGGAGCATTCACATGTAGATGTGTACTGAGACCTTCCACCCCTAAAAGAAGCAATGAACAACTTATCATTCTAAACAGTTTGAGGAGAAAAAGAAAAGAAAGATTCTGATTGCTAGGCTCTCATTTGTTGGGTAAAGCAGTTGATGCAGATTGCCCCTGACATAGACCTGGTGTTTCTTCCACTTTGAATGCAGATTAATAGGCATATTACACAATCCCTCTCTGCCTTGAAGCCACCAGCTAATGAAGTTTGGTGTTATCTCCTCGCCTTTGACGTTAACAATTGCAGATGTTTATAGATTTTCAGACGTGTGAGTGGTTCATATTAAATTTAAGCATAGCATGAGAGGCACAGTACAGGACCAATCTGCTTGCCAACTTCTATTCCAGAGCAGTCAATCAAGCAGCATCTTATCTGCACTTGTCTTTCTTAATGTTAGGATAGGATCTGCTGTGTGTGTGTGTGTGTGTGTGTGGAGCAGTGTGTGTTGCATATATATAAATATATTCTCAACATTTCCTCTATTTTTTTTAATTATTTCATATTCTTCCTGTAATGATAGGACTATAAAATATAACAGTTAAGATCCTTTTGTTTTTCTCCCTCATTCCCCCTCCCCTTATTTTTCTCCATCTGTCAATAAGCTGTGAGCCCCATTAATGAAGACAATGAGGAGAGCCCCATACAAGCAGGCAGAGTGATGGAGGAGACAGAGCACAGATCTTACCTGAGCATCCTGCATCCGAGGACCATCCCATCCTTGGCTCTGTGATGTGACTGCAATGGAGGGGATTCTCCTCTCCTGAAACACACACTTCATGGATTCACAAGAGGTTGGTGTCAAGGCATATCCTCAATCATTTTAATTGTCACATGGATCAATTCCTTTGTATGCCTCTGTATCTGCTGAGCATGCCAATATTTACCCTCTGTATCTGTGTGTACTCTGAGAATGGAATACATTGTAGATATATTTATATGTGTAAATATATATATATATACACACATACTGTATATATATGTTTGTGTACTCTATATATATCTATAGGTGTGTGCATATTGTCTATATTGGTATGCATAAACTGTATTTATTGTTTACATAATCTAACAAATTGCACAGTGAAAATATATGCCTGTATAAAACATTGACACATATATTATACATGTACTTATCTATATATATATATATATATATCTACCTACATTAACGCTATATAAAAAATCCACATACTCAGATCGATAGATAATAGAGGTATATGACTATACATCAGAACTTTAAATATATTTAGAATGTGTATGGAGAGAGTGAAATAGAGTTTTCTGTGTTTTCATTTGTAATATTGACATATTCTCTAAAACGCTGTTTGTGCAGTGATTATGCAGATGTCACAGTATATTGAAATGATGGAAATTAATAATTAACACACACATCTAAATGTCTTGTTGTCACTTTAAAATGATAGCCCCACCTCTGTCACTAGCCTTATGGGGCTGCTAATGATAGAGATGTGGTCTCTTTCTGAAAAATAAGCACTAACTAGAAGAACATCAAAATGAAAAAAAGCAAAAAGGTGATAGATTTATCATAAAATAGTATGATACACACAGAGGAGTACAGCAAGTGAATAATGCACCAGTGGATGTGAGTGATGAGATGTTTCATATTTCCCCTGTCCAGTCTTGCTCAGAGATGGTGGATCCAAGTATAGTCCTATGGGCAGAAATGCTTCAGGCACAGAGTATCATCAGGTCCACAGAAAACCTGCTCCCTCATGACCCTGTGAAAACTGTCAGTAGGCATCTCTGGGACTGAATGGAACACAACATGAAATTATTGTGTAACAACAAAGGTGTATAAACATAAACTTTGTGTTATATATATATATACATGAATAATCACACTTTTATGCTATTATTGGAGCTATCACTGGCTGCTCTCAATAGTTATACCAGCCCAATAATAATATAATAGTACAAGGAATGTTGATTAAATATAAATACTGAACATATGTGTTAATCTTATTTCATTGCAAGGTCTACATGTATGCAGGGAAATATAGCAACAGCATATAAAGAGACAATTGAATTACATTTTTCCACTTTGCATCAATAGAGCAGCAAAACATTAATGGCTCGAATAAATTCTTCGAGCAAACGTTAACGCGTGCGCAAAAATGCATTAACGCGAGGGGAAAAACCCTTTGCGCTGACCGTCGTATTACGCCTAACGTGAGTGACACTCTGCGAACCGTTTGCGAGCGCAATTTAGTGCGCGCATCCTATACTTAACATTGTGAGCGCAAATGCGTTTGTGTGCTGGTGCGCGCATGGTATTACAATCTTAGCGCAAAATTTAACGGACGTTTTCGCGCATAATTTTAACGTCTTTGAAAAGCTGGTGGTAACGGCAAATTGTAACAACCTGACCTTACCAAACTGCGGATTCACAACAGAGAACGTCGATGCGCACGTTTTTTTTCTTAGATCCGTCAAAAATGACGGCCACTACCTTGTCTTCCGTCAGAAGTGCGCAGTCCGCACAAAAATGCGTTCGTCTGACGGACTCGCGTTAAAACGTGCATTAACGTTTAATGCTTCACGCAAAAAAATAGCGCTGCGCGTGTGCTTTTGTGCGATGAATTTAATAGAGCCAATTACTAGATATTGAGAGACCCCCCCCCCCAAAAAAATTCAATCTGATACATAAATACATGTTTACACACAGAAAATATTTCTATACATATCTTGTTGTGGCTTCCACTCGAGTATGCTCCTCTTCTTTACCCCCAAATCAAATGCAAATATATAAAGAACAGAGAAAAAACAAACATAGGGCAGAAAAGTCAAACAAAGTCAAATAAGCCCCACTTAATAGATGATCACAGAAGAAAAAATATCAGGCCCATCAAGCAATTCTCATTCTTTAAGAACCACAGGATCAACACCACCTTCTCCCTGGAGCGCTCAGGAACTGGCTGCTAAACACCACTGCACACCACTAGGCTCTGGATGCCATTTGGTTAGTGGGGTGTTAGTTTAAAATATAAATATAGGCTAAACACAGTTAAAGTAGAGTAAAATTATTGCTGATGAATAATAAAAATGAATACAAATCAGAGCTATCCGACGCATTTCATTGCTGCAGTACAACTTCCTCAGGTATCCCAAAGGAAGTTGTGCTATATCAGTGAAACGCATCATATAGCTCTGTTTTATGTTATTATTTTATTATTCATCAGCAATACTGTTAAATGTTTTATTTTATTCTACTTGGCGTTTATCCTATATTTATATATTTTATACCAACACTGCACTACCAGGGGAGCCTAGTGGTCTACAGCAGCCAATTCTAGGGATATCAAGGGACAAGGTGGTGGTGATCATATCCCTCTAGGAGGCTGAGCATTGATTGGGCCTGATATGATTTTATTAGGCTTGTGCACCGATTTTTTTTTTGGTTCGATTCGGTTCGATTTTTCGGATTTTAAACGTTTCGATTCGGCTAGTTTCGAACGATTTCTGTTTCGATTCGGTTCGGCTCGATTAGTTTTTCGTGTACTTTTTTTTCGGAATATCGACCATTTTTCGTATTTTCGTGTCACTTAGCTCGTTTTTTGTATCGACTTTTCGTGATTTCGGGAATTTTCGGAATTGTACATGTTTTCGGAATTTCGACCATTTTTCGTATTTTCGTGCCAGCTCGTTTTTTGTATCGACTTTTCGTAAATTCGGAAATTTTCGGTTTTTGGGGAACGTCTGTTCTCCTCGTTTCAAAGCAGTAAATTTCGATTTGACACATTTCAAGTCCATTCGAAAATTCCGAAAATATTTCGTTTCGGCTCGGAAAACTTTTCGGATCTGCCATTTTCGGATCTAAATATTTTCGGAAATTCGGCCGCATCCGAAAACACGAATCGGGAAATTTCGTGAAAATTCCGAAATTCCGAAACCCGAAACGCACATCCCTAGATTTTATATTCGATGAGCATCTATTAAAATTTGATTATTGATGTACCTTGTTTGACCGTGATGCCCTATGATATGTTCGTTATTGGTTATTTTGTCCGTTTATGAGATGCAAATTTCCACCCCATTTGGTTGCCAACAGACACGGTCCATTACCATAATGACCTGCACCTTGCAAACAGCTGTAAGTACTTGTTTATGCATGTTTTATATGTGAATTGCAGGTATTGTTATGTGGACTGAAAGGCTGACATTTCAGCTGAAACATTGTCTGTATGTTATACAATAAAGTTTGTCACTGTGCCATCTGAGTGCCTGGTCTTCCTTCTTCTGTTGGATTTTACAGGTTTGGGCCCTATTGGACTCCGTGAGCAGCAGCTTGGGTTTGCTTTTTGTCTTTGGCTGCCCAGTTATTGTGATTGGTGTAAACCTAACTATATCTTTGGTAATCTTACCAATTCCATAGACGTAACCAGAGCTCTTGTAAACTTCCCAGAGCTAATAAAGTTTATACCACTCTCGCACACTAATAAAAAATGGAAATATAGACATACTAATCAAACGCGCACATTTAATACACATACATTCATTATAATGAACCATTTTTTTATGCAACCCATGTACAAAATATATATGAACTAAGAAATGTACACAAAACAAATCATCCATTGCGACTGTGTGGAGGGCTACGGAGCCCCCCCTCTTTGGTAGGGTGCTAGCCAATATAAGGATGACATGCTCACGGACGAACCTACCACTAAGGTGCGTCATAACATGGATACTTTAGATAAACTGTGGGAGCCATGGAGTATGATATATAGGACGGCTTATGTGTAAGATGATGCAGACTGAGCTTCACCGACGCTCATATATAGATGTGAAATACCTGTTGGACAGATTATCTCTCTCCTTTACCTTCCCCTCCCCCATCTCTCTTTTTCTTCTATTTGTTTTCTCCTCCTCTTTTCTTTTGTGAGTCTTCCCCTGTTTGTCATTTTTGTTGAAAATGCACCAGGTTTTGGGATTTTTAACATAAGTGTTTTTGTAGTCCGCTATTGTGTTGTATACTTGTACCTCCTGGTGTTGAAATGCAATAAAATATGTTTTAAAAAAAAAAGAAATCATAACAACATATTGCAAAATTTGGCCACAAATGCCAAATATCATTCTTTCTAACCTAAATGTGACATGATGCAGAGTTTGACTAAATCCTTAATTTTAATTTTTTCCTTACACATTACTTATCAGATTTATTTTCCCCTCAATTATAGTTAGCCCCTTCAAGATGATCGAAAACATGGAAAGTCGTGAAAGCAAGAGCCTTGGTCTTGACTGAGTATTCATTGGATCTTGATGATAAAATGGTAACCGTCCGTGATCATCCATATTGTATGTGTAAAATGACTTTTTATCTGACATGACGGTATGCATAAAAGTCACTTTGTATCAGTTTTGTATTTTATTTTTTTCTTCAATTGAAATGTGCTTCTGGATAATAAAGAATCTAAGCAGCCCATTCAGAAAACATGAGATCACTGCGGCACAAAAAGAGAAATATTTCCAAGGACAAAATACCTTAGAAATCTGATATTATTCCTATAGAATGATTTATTCGCGAATTGGCTCATGCATAGAAAAGAAAAGTAGTGTGGTGTATTTTGATTTTCCGTAGTGTTGTACTTATTAACCAGATATATCTCAAAATATGCAACAGCCACTACTCTATACATTTTTCACCATCCATTACAGCAAAGTGAGGATTTCCAGGATTTGATGTCTTAACGTTTTTTGTATCACTTTCCTTTTTAATATGTAGTGTACTATGCATCTGAATATGTGAATAAAAACCTCTACATAAAGAACAACTCACATTATTCTGTACATTATTATGGAATGAATGAAATAAATGAATTATAATTAAAAATGAATGGCCACTTGGATTAAACACAACATTATTTTTTTTTTACATTTTTAAGTGCAAATATTTTTTCCTTTTTATTTTTTTACTCATCTTTAAAAAACATTAACCTTGATTTTCAATAAAACCTCTGCTTTGACTGCATCATACTCACATAGCGGTAGACTGAGAGCTGCACTATAATTCAAAAGAAGCGGTGCATGGTAGATGGCTCTTCATGTGTGCCACCATCCTAGGTGCTCCACACAGGGCCCGGATGCCCTATCCCCACATCTCCTCCAACCCGCTCTACTGGCCTGTACTCTGGAGGTAATCGGGCCTGTGGGGAGTAACAAGGTAACAGAGGGGTAAAGGGATTTCTTCAAGATACATTATAAGATATTGGCTTTTTATGGAGGGGAAGATGACATAATAAATGTAATAATGGGCATAGTAGTTAGAATGGAGCATAATAAATATGGTAGATTGCTTACATTGAAATGGGGGGGGACTAGATTCGCTCCGAATATGGCAGAATAAATGAAATTGATAGATTACCCCTCCCTAGATTGGGAACCAGCCCCTGTACTCAACAATTGCTTGGGCTTTCACCTTCCTTTATTTTTTGCAGCCATTATTGTCCTGTGTAACTTTCAATCCATTTGCATAGTCACGTTTGCTCCGGTTCTAGCTTTTACCCCTGGTGGTGAGAGTGATCCAAGCCAGCTCTTCCTTTCTAAAGCCAAGCCAGACCACCCTGTGCCTCTTCTGAATTCCCCTGCTGCTTTTCTGGCCTGGAGACAAATGGTCCGCCCTGTCTATATAAATATATTTATAGCCAGCTGGCTTGGATTGCTCTCACCACCAGGGGGCAAGTCAAAAACCGGAGGAAATGTGACACATACAAATCAAATCAAATCAAAATAAGCTTTATTGGCAGGACCAAATACATTTTAGCATTGCCAAAGCATATGGGCAGGAGGGGGGGCATAGAGGGACATATATATGGGGGGAATGGGCAAGTTCATGGACATTATCAGGGGTAAGTGATAATGTGAAATGGGATGGAGCGAGTCCGTTTTGGGGATTTATAAGTCCGGGATCTCTCATGTTCCTCTCAGTCTGTGACATTCTGTGACGTATTGGGCAGATATTGTCACCGCCGGCTCCTCTTCTCCCAGTACGATGTGGAGTTTCCTCGTCTCTTCTATAGAGGTGAAGTCCGGGATGAGAGCGGAGAGTCTCTGGAAGTGAGTTTCCCTCAGTGCTGAGTACTTGGGGCACTGTAGGAGGAAGTGGACCTCATCTTCCAGGGCCCCCTGGTCACAATGCTGGCACAGTCTATTCTCCCTGGGCTTGTAGGTCTGTCTATGCCGCCCTGATTCAACATAGAAGACAAACTGCAATTTCTCTGGTATATTTCACCATAGCGTTCCCTGTTACTGGCCGGACCGGAAATGGGGTCAGAGTTTGTGGGTTACAAAATTCCAGTGCCTTGTTAAAATAAAGGGAAGGTGTGCTGGGCTATGCCTTTAGAAGCCCCCAAGGGGCTCAACTCTATACGTGTGATTGTTTAATTAATAGCCCACTCCTGTATGTATGCTTTCTTTTGAAATTTCTATGCATTTAGAAGACAGCACTGCACGAGATAAGTTCATTAGGCAAAAAAATAGATAAAAATGTATAAAAATTATGAGGTCTTGTCTTTCTTGTGCAACACACTTAACCAATTCTATGTTACATTTTTTAAATCAATGTTTTAGCAGTTACCGGTATACTGAACAGATACAAAAGTGGAGGATTGTAAGTCATAAAAACTTGACCAGAAATGACATAATATCTCTGAAATATTTCCATTTCAAATAATCAGCTTTTTACTACTATTAATCCTGTTATATACATGTTTATATTGCCACATAATGTCCTACAATATCAACAATGCAATTACAAATTGAATATCAAGTGCAACCGGCAACATAGCAGCCTGTGCACCATGAATGCACTCCCCACCTTTTATAGGTGAAGACTGATTCCACACTAGGGATATAACGGAGTTGGGGGACACCCCCTGCTGGGTTCTTTCCAGATTCCAGCCAGTGTTCCCAAGAGGCTTGGTCAGTTACGGAGAGCTTCCTGTTCGAGTACGCTGAAGACACTAGCTCACTCGCATACAAGAGAGGTTGGGAAAAAAATTGCCCCATTGACTCCTTAATGCAAGTTGATCATATAATAAAACAAACAGGTGTTTCTGGTAAATGGCCAATCGTAAACAAACACATACACTCTATACCTTCTTTGGTATACCATGTTCTTAACAGTTACTTTCCGTGTGAACCTCAAGGGAACGTTCGGGAATGAAGTTACTCCTCTATTTTTGGAGAGGGAATGGAGTTCCCGTTGGTCCCATACACTATCCGGGTTATTCAAAGAGAATCAAAAAGTCACCGCACGTTCGGTGACTTTTTGTTCCCTGCAACTTGGCTCGATTCGGCAAGCCTAGTTCGCAGACCGTGCGGTGTATTCAGCAAGCACCACAGGGCCTTCGTAGTGCAGGAAAAAGCCGCCGCAAACCCGACGAACACTCACCGAAACCCGCAGAAACAGCTGGATTAACCCCGCCGAACACGCCGGAGAAACCTGACTAGCCGCCGATCACAGCGCAGTGCAGCAGCCGGAAAAACCCGACACGTAGACGAATGGGGTAAAAAAAAACAAAAAACGGACGTTTGAACATTTGAGATTTGAAACGCTGTTTGCAAAAAAACTACTGAGCGAAAATGTCTGGAATTTACATATAAGATCCAATGAATGATAATAAAAAGGGCTGTTACAGTAAAAAGAAAAGACAATTTAAAAAAAAAAACATTTTGCCAAAAAATCCCAAAAAATGCCTAACAGATTCTAAAAAAAATCTATAAATAAAGAGACTTTTTACAGCAGAATATCATAATAAACGTTATATAGACATTAAATTAAAACTGGAATATTTTTAACATTGAAGCCTATGGGATTCATCTGAATAAACGTGTCGAATGAAGCTGCTCTTTTATGCGGCGAAACGCATTCTGGCTCATTTTATTATCTTTTAAATAAATTTTATTTAAATTTCATCGATCCTGTCCTCAAGTTGTTTCTCCTGGATCCATAGCAGGTTTCTTTTGGGTTTTCCTATTAAAAAAAAAACCATGGGCGCTGTTTCTAGAGCCGGGTGGCTCCACCAAATGTAAGTAGGAAATCTGGATAGTGCTTACTTACTAGTGTAGCGCTGGTTAAAAAGACTGTTCTGCTGCATTTACTTACAATGGCCACCAGAGGGAGACAGAGACTGGTGGATTAATGCTGGACAACCAAGGAAAGAACTGTACTACGTTTTCCAGCATGCTTTGCGGTGAATACAGGAAGTGGGCGGAGAGAGACACTGATATCCGCAGCCTCGTGGAAAGAGCTGGCAGAGCGCGCCAAGGAGTGAGAGGAGCAAGACGCAGTGTAGCAGAGAGTGATCACGACCAGGCCAGAGCGCAGGTGCGGCCTAGCAGAGCTGGAGATCGGGTGCTTCCCTTCTTATTACACGAAGACCCAGTGATCCACCGCTAGTAACCCATGCTGATACAGAGTAAGCTGAAGGACCCCGAGTTAGGAGAACCGCAGACGATCTAACAGGGAGTGCAGGCGGTGAGCTGGACATCTTGTGGCAGATACAGACAAGCAAGACAGCGGATCCGGTGACACAGAGAATCCCAGTCAAAATTGAGCAGAGAGACGTCCAGGGTCGAGCGGAGCACAGAGTATCTGGCGGATGGGTGAGAGGCCTTCCAGGCCGCTGTAAAATACTAAAGCACGCTGCAGTTTGTTTCAAAACCTACAGGGCCCCAACGTGACTAGTCGAAGATACCTCATAAATAATTCACTGGCCAGTTGAATATTGTACCCGGGTACCAATACACACATACACATACATTCCTCGGGACATAACCTGTACGGGACTCACACTCCAGCCACTAAGGGGTTAAAAATACTTTTTTTCCTTTTCCGCTGCGCGTTTCTCGCATTACGAAGTGCTGTATTTTTCCTTTTCCGCTGCGTGTTTCTCGTATTATGAAGTACTGTAAAAATATATACATATACCGTGTTACTCATTATATGCCCGTTTATTCAGTAAACTATATAATTTATAAAATCCACGACGGTGCTGGAGTATATTTATTCCCTAGTGCGGGGAGACTGACCCGAAGTTCAAATTCAGCGGCTCCTCCGGGAGTGAGCGCTACACTAGTTTTAATTGATTTGCGCAAGGAGTGTTCCTTTCTCTACCTTCTATTACATATTGACGAATGAGATACTCTACAACAAGCTGGGGGTCACCTGAGAATATAGAAGACAATTAACCCAAACGTGCAGACCCACTCAGAGCCAGTGTTTGGGCTCTCTATCTGTGAGTGAGATACCTCCTACATTCACTAAATTTACACCCATTGTACCGTATTGCACTATTATTTTGTAATATCTTCTATTCTATGTACTCGTGAGACCCAAGGACCCCCAAACAGCGTTTCTGCGCCGTATCAGATCATATAATTTCAAAATATATGATTATCACATATTTTCACAAAGGTCATCATAAATATCAGCGTTGAGTACATGGTTGTGTTAAGAGTGAGATGGTAAATGGTAACTGGAGGGACAGAAACTGTGGTGAGTTCCCAGGATTATTTTTTAGGACTTGACCCCTGATGAACCTGATACATCCTATACACTCAAGTTGTAAAACAGGTTAGTGCGCCTATCTGGCAAGTTTCCAGTAAATATCTTAATTAGGTGTACACATCAGGATTAGTTTGGCGCTTAGTATATATTGAATACAAATTATTTTACTTTCATCCCCCAAACTTCCTTTTCCTTGAATCCTTTCAAAAACTTTGGGTGAGGCTCCTTGGGATTCTGGTCTATGATACATTTGAGGATACCGGACATGTCAGTGTTTAGAGAATTTCTTTGGAAATGGTGTGTTAATGTTCTTTATTATAGGATAAAATCTGTTCTAAAATTCAAGCAAAATGATTTTGCATGGCCATTTGACCATAGCATGTGTTAGATGCTGTTAACAGTCTCACATCTGTCAGGACATAGGTGAAGGTTTGGCCTACCTTTAATTTATTTGGTAATCCCGACTGTAAAAGTGCTTCTGGTCACTTTTGAATATAACATTGTAACATGAAACATATATCCTATTATATCTTCTAACTACATCTGAGAATTTATAACGTTCTTCAACTAGAACCATAGAAACTCTCCCTTGCAGAATGCATACCATAAGCAAGAAATCTATCTCTGTACATGCCTGTTCCTGACCATTATTTGTTGCAGAGCCATATTTGCATTATTTGTTGCAAAGCCATTATTGTTGCAGAGCCATTATTTGTTGCAAAGCCACCTTTTACTAAGGATTAAAAAAAATTTAATTACTAATTCAAGTACAGCAAAATCCATGTATCTTGTAGGGCGAGCATTTAAAAAGATGCTTGCTACCATTCTGTATGCATCCTCCTTAGTGCAAGCAAATGCGAATTGTGCTAGAGAAAACAAAGAAAATAAACCAAATGACTGGGACAAGTACAAAAGAGAGAGAGACAGTAACTGCAATGTTATTATAGAAGTACAAAACAAGAATTAAGATATATATTGTGATTAAAAATGACTTAAAACACATGGAAAATAAAGGTCTCAGTGTCGTCTTTAGAATGTTAAGATGAATTGAGTCAAGTCAAAAAAATATGAACGTACAAGATTAAGGTTAAGTTCAATGTATGGCACTACACTTGACATACTTTGAAAAGAATGATACAAAAGAAAAAATATTTTCTAAAAGAAACAAAAACACGATTGTTCTTCTGGCAGTAGATTAACCCTGGCTGCCCTGAGTGTAGGCACCTGTGTTTTAAAGAGAAAAAAAAGGGAAAAAATTAGATGAAAGAGGTTGATTCTGCAAACATTTTTTCAGATTTACCTTAGCTTAAAGAGAGTGGTTATACTTGATCTGGAGGTGCTTTCTACAAACAGCTCTTTCTGTGACCTGATAACATATAGCACCTCACAGTAAGCATACCCCACTCGGACCCCTATTCAGCAGAGTGAAAAAAACCAGTCCTTGAGATGGCTGAGAAAATAGGAAAGAGTTGTCAATAAAAATCCAAGGTAAGCAAAGGGTGAGACGAACAAACCAATATCCAGGAACACAAAAGGTAGCAAGCTTGAGATCACAAGCGGTATTCGGGAATCAGGAAAACAGGGGAAAACAATACATTACC
Organism: Leptobrachium leishanense; assembly: GCA_009667805.1. Taxonomy (NCBI): domain Eukaryota; kingdom Metazoa; phylum Chordata; class Amphibia; order Anura; family Megophryidae; genus Leptobrachium; species Leptobrachium leishanense. The sequence continues at coordinate 314,971,799 of CM019066.1, forward strand.
AAAGTCACAGGACAAAGTCCAAACCATAAAACACACACACATAGGAAGGCACTGATGGGCTATGAACCATATCAAGACCAATGATGTGCGGTGAGGTCAGTGGCTGGTTAGGCACTGACTATTTTCAGAGACAGATATACACAGGTTACGTAGGTTCAGGTTCAGTAGGTTCAGTGCTCCCCAGGAGCTGGCTGCTGTCATAATACTAGAGTCCCGGATCACGGTCCTTTGCCGGAGATGGCTGACATCTTGGAGGGCATGGTGGGGATGGGATTTGAACCCAGGTATTGCAGTTTAAATTAGGATTGGAAGTTTCTCATTTGCAAATGAACCATGTGCACTACAAATGTAAACCTAAAAAAATTGAATTTCCAGCATTGGAGTATGCACGCCAGGGATGGGTTTTGAACACAGGTATTGCAGTTTGCATTTGAAGTCCATTGCCTTAACCACTCAGCCATCTCTTCCCTTAAATTTTAAAGGTTTCTCCATCGCAAATTAACCATGTGCACTTCAAATGTAAACCTAAAAAATTGAATTTCCAGCATAGAAGAAAGCATGTCGACGTTGGGCTTTGAGCCCAGTTATTGCAGTTTACATTTGGATTGGAGGTCCATTGCCGTAACCACTCAGCCATCTCTCCCCTTAATTTCTAAAGGTTTCTCCATCGCAAATTAACCATGTGCACTACAAATGTAAACCTAAAAAAGGTGATTTAGAAAGCAACATTTGCATCTATTGAATTTCTGGCATTGAGAAAGGCAACTTGTGGATTGGATGTGAACCCACGTATGCAGTTTATGTTTGGATTTGAAGTCTATTGCCTTAACCACTCAGCCATCTCTTTCCTTCATTTTTAAAGGTTTCTCCATCGCAAATTAACCATGTGCACTACAAATGTAAACCTAAAGAAGGGTGATTTAGAAAGCACCGTTTGCATTTCCAGCGTAGAGGAGGGCACAGGATTTGAACCCACATTAGCAATTTACAATTGGATTGGAAGTCTATTTCCTTAACCAGTCAGCAAACTGGTCGCCTAGAGCTACAGAGTTTCTCCATCGCAAATGAACCATGTGCACTACAAGTGTAAACCTAAAAAATTCAATTTCCAGCATAGAGGAAAGCATGTCGGGGATGGGATTTGAACCCAGTTATTGCAATTTACATTCAGATTGGAAGTCTCTTTGCCTAATGCTTAAGGGTTTCTCCATCGCAAATTAACCATGTTCACTTCAAATGTAAACCTAAAAAAGGGTGATTTAGAAAGCACCATTTTCATCATGCCTAAACACTCAGCCATCTCTTTGCTTAATGCTTAAAGTTTTCTCCATCGCAAATTAACCATGTTCACTACAAATGTAAACCTAAAAAAGGGTGATATAGAAAGCACCATTTGCATTTATTGACCTTCAAGCATTGAGTAAGGCATGTCAGGGATGGGACTTGGATTGGAAGTCCATCGGGTTAACCACTCTGCCATCTCTTTGCTTAATGGTTAAGGGTTTCTCCATCGCAAATTAATCATGTGCACTACAACTGTACACCTAAAAGATAGGGATTGAGAAAGCACTGTTTGCATCGATTGAATTTCCAGCATTGAGGAAGGTACATCGGGGATGGGGTTGGAAATCAGGTATGCAGTTTAAGTTTGGATTGGTGGTGCATTGCCTTAACTACTCAGCCAACTGGTCACCTTGAGTTATATAGTTTCTCCATCGCAAATGAACCACGTGCACTACAAATGTAAACCTAAAAAATAGAATTTCCAGTATAGAGGAAAGCATGTCGGGGATGGGCTTTGAACCCAGTTATTGCCGTTTACATTTGGTTTGGAAATCCATTGCCGTAACCACTCAGCCATCTCATAGCTTAAGGCTTAAGGGTTTCTCCATCGCAAATTAACCATGTGCACTTCAAATGTAAACCTAAAAAAAGCGTGATTTAGAAAAAAACATTTGCATCTATTGAATTTCCAGCATTGAGAAACAGATGTCAGGGATGGGATTTGACCCCATGTAGGCAGTTTACATTGGAAGTCCATTGCATTAACCAATCAGCCATCTCTTTGCTTAATGTTTAAGGGCTTCTCCATCACAAATTAACCATGTGCACTACAACTGTACACTTAAAAAATTGTGATTTGGAGAGCACTGTTTGCATCGATTGAAATTCCAGCATCAAGGAAGGAACATCGGGGACGGGATTTGAACCCAGGTATGCAGTTTAAGTTTGGATTGGTGGTCCATTGCCTTAAGTACTCAGCCAACTGTTCACCTTGAGTTACAGAGTTTCTCCATCGCAAATGAACCATGTGCACTACAAATGTAAACCTATAAAAAGTACTTTCCAGCATAGTGGAAAGCATGTCAGGGAGGGGCTTTGAACTCAGTTATTGCAGTTTACATTTGGATTGGAAGTGCATTGCCGTAACCACTCACCCATCTCACAGCTTAAGGGCTTCACCATCGCAAATTAACCATGTGCACTTCAAATGTAAACCTAAAAAAAGGGTGATTTAGAAAAATATGTTTGCATCTATTGAATTTCTAGCACTGAGGAAGGAACATCGGGGATGGGACTTGAACCCACGTATGCAGTTTACATTTGGATTGGAGGTCCATCGCCTTAACCACAGAGCCATGTCTTTGCTTAATTTTTAATGGTTTCTCCATCGCAAATGAACCATGTGAACTACAACTGAAAACCTACAAAATTGAACTTCCAGGATAGAGGAAAACACATTGGGGTGGGTATTTGAACCCAGGTATTGCAGCTCACATTTGGATTGGAAGTCCATTGCCTTTTCCACTCAGCCACCTCTTTGCTTAATGTTTAAGGTTTTCTCCATCACAAATGAACCATGTGCACTACAAATGTAAACCTAAAAAAGGGTGATTGAGAAAGCACCATTTGCATTTTTGAATTTCCAGCATTGATAAAAGTATGTTGGGGATGGGATTTGACCCCCACATATGCAGTTTACATTGGGATTGAAAGTTAATTTCCTTAACCACTTAGCCATCTTTTCGCTTGATGCTTAATTGTTTCTCCATCACAAATTAACCATGTGCACTACAAATTTAAACCTAAAAAAGGGTGATTTAGAAAGCACCATTTGCATCTCCAGCATTGATGAAAGTATGTTGGGGATGGGATTTGACCCCCACATATGCAGTTTACATTGGGATTGAAAGTCCATTTCCTTAACCACTTAGCCATCTTTTCGCTCAATGCTTAATTGTTTCTCCATCGCAAATTAACCATGTGCACTACAAATTTAAACCTAAAAAAGGGTGATTTAGAAAGCACCATTTGCAGCTATTGAATTTCCAGCATTGAGGAAAGCATGTTGGGGATGGGATTTGAACCCATGCATGCAGTTTATATTTGGATTAGGAAATCCATTGTCTTAACCACTCAGCCATCTCTTCGCTTAATGTTTAAGGGATTATTAGTGGTTTCCCCTAAACCAGTGTGCCAACAAACATGAAAATACATATCAGGTAGCGCGATGTTAGTCGTTCTCGGGACTCATGTGGCTCTCATATTTTGAATCATCCACATGGATTTAATATAAAAGGAAGCAAAATACATATATTAGCGCAGAGCGTACGAATTCAAATATTAGATAATATAGTATATATAGATTCCACTCACAAACATAGAGCCCTATCACTGGCTCTGAGTGGATAAACACACTTGGGTACTTTTCTTCTTGGTGTTCTGAAGGTAACCCACACCTTTCAAATGCAGTATCTTCTCTCAACTTGCATGTAAAAGAGAACATGAAAAAAGGGAACTCCCTTGTGCAGATCCACTATTCAATACATGGAAATATTAAAATAGAGTATCAACTCACATTTGATGGAGCTTAGCCAAGATCTAAGTTGGAATGTCTGTGGATTTGTTTAGTATGTCAAATCTACGAAGACCCTTACGAATTCCAGGACATCAGGGACTGACATCCACAAACCGCTTGTGCTGGAAAAAACCGCCTCTCGAGGACCTCTTGCAACAGCTATACAACTTCCGTTTCCGTCCGGTGCCGCACACTGCCGGGCAGCACCTCTACAGTATAATTAATTACTGCAGCATATGATTCCGCACTATACTGTAGAGGTGCTGTCCGGCAGTGTGAGGATTCATAAGCTGCATTAATTATACTGTAGAGGTGCTGCCCAGCAGTGTACGAAATCATATGCTGCAGTAATTATACTGTAGAGGTGCTTCCCGGCAGTGTGCGGAATCATAGGCTGCATTATTATACTGTAGAGGTGCTGCCCAGCATGGTCCTATGCTGCATTATTATACTGTATAGGTGCGGCCTGGCAGTGTGAGGATTCATATGCTGCATTATTATACTGTAGAGGTGCTGTCCGGCAGTGTGAGGATTCATATGCTGCATTAATTATACTGTAGAGGTGCTGTCCGGCAGTGTACGGAATCATAGGCTGCCTTATTATACTGTAGAGTTGCTGTCCGGCAGTGTGAGGATTCATATGCTGCATTATTATACTGTAGAGGTGCTGCCCAGCAGTGTGCGGAATCATATGCTGCATTATTATACTGTAGAGGTGCTGCCCAGCAGTGTGCGGAATCATATGCTGCATTATTATACTGTAGAGGTGCTGCCCGGGAGTGTGAGGATTAATATGCTGCAACTATCGAATTTGAAATGAACTATCAAATAGTTCATTTTCAAATTCGATAGTTACTCGATATCCATTTGATGGATCAACTATTGAATTCGAAATGAACTATCAAATGGATAGAGTAACTATCGAAGTGATTGAAACGGTACGAAATTACGGAATCAGCAATGGACCCGAAAAATCTGATGTCCGAAAGGACTGAAATGGAACCAAAATCACGAATGGAACGAAAATGACTTGCGATTTTACAAATTTCAGATTCATACGAAATAATTTTGTTTCGGAAAAAAATTCGGATGCTGTGTATTTCGGTGCCGATCCGATTAGGGACATTGGATGAATCGGCCCAATTCGTGAAAAAAAAAGGAATCGGTCCAAATCGAAACGCACATCCCTACTTTCAACCATCACAGTAAACATCAGGTATTTCACATGACGGATTCTGTATTGACAGCACACAATTCAGTAGTAACCTTTTATATAACCATGCCTCAGACAGAGAATGCACACAATTTGACCTTTTGTAAAATGTTCCACTAGTCCATTAAAATGAGGGAAAATGATGGAATCTTTGAACTCTGTTGTGAATTGATAATTGTATGTGAGCAAGACATCAGTAATGCAACAACAGCACTACAGTTATGTATATTCTCAATAGCAGGTATAAACATACTTCTTTGACAGGTCAGTTTGGAATATAACTGGATAGATTTAATGGTTTCTTGCAGGAATTGAAATGTGACACAAATCTCTGCACTTATAAGTCTTGTGGGGATGCAGTGTGTGCTCTATTCAGAAATGAATTGTACGTGGGATCAGTTATTTACAATTGATAGTGTGGGTTGCAGAAACATGACCATATCCTGGGAAAATACACACATGAAAAGCACTTAAACTGGCATAAGTAAATGAGAGCATGTCAACCAGTGGTGTATTTAGGTTTTGTGCTGCCCTATGCCTGACTAAACTCGTGCACCCCCTAATTTAAATTTGACGCACCCCTTCCTGTCAAGGGCACACCTCTTCCTGGTTAATCCCCACCCTTCCTCTTTAAGATCCACCTTTTCCTCTTAGAGCTCCGCCTTTTCCTCTCTTTATATTAAAAGTGGATACCAAGTCCGAAGTCAGAATTCACAGCAATAAAACAGCAATGCAATGTGTGGTGTGTGTCAGCGTATCAGAATCCTCAGCAATAAAACTCCCAGCAATGCAATGTGCGGTGTGTATGAGTGCATCAGAATTCACAGCAATAAAACTCATAGCAATGCAATGTGTGGTGTGTGTCAGCGTATCAGAATCCACAGCAATAAAACTCCCAGCAATGCAATGTGCGGTGTGTATGAGTGCATCAGAATCCACTGCAATAAAACTCCCAGCAAACTGAGTGTATATGAGCACACAGCAATTATGCTGTGGAGCCATCTTGTCAGCAGTGGGGTGCCACTGCCAGAGGGTGCACTGTAGCTTTGATTCCCTTCCCGGTGGGTGTTCAGTCCAGAATAGAGTCTGTGTTAACGAAAGGGCGGGCAGCTGCGTGCGTGCGTTTCACGTGGTTCAGCCTGTCATGTGGTACTGAGACTCAGAGAAATGGCAGTGAAATGCCCTGATGTTCGGTGGTTTCAATCAGCAGGTTTATTCAGGTGAACCCCATAGGTTTCAATGTTAAAAATATTCCCGTTTTTATGCAATATCTAATAAATCATTTATTATTTTAATCTGCAGTAAAAAGTCTTTACTTATTGATTTTTTTTTTTAGTACCTTTTAGTAATTTTTCAGATTTGTTTGGGCAAAATCCCCCCCCCTTTTTTTTTAATAGCAGTTTTTCTTTTTTCTGTAACAGAACTTTTTATTATCAATCATAGAATCTTATATGTAAATTCCAGACATTTTCGTTCAGTAGTTCTTTTGAAAACAGCAGGCCACGGGTTTGCAGTGGCAGCATTCAGCGCCCGACTCCATGCACTTTGGGGACCCTGCGGTGAATGGTGAATTCACTGCAGGGTGGGGAAATTTTATTCTCCTAAGTGCAGGGAACTACAGAACACCAAAAAGTTGGCGTCATTTCGGTGCTCTGTGAGTAACCCATTTAGTGGTGAGGTTCTTTGCTGCCCCCTGGAAAGTGAAAGCCTAGGCCTTGCCTACCCAGGACATACTTGAAAATTAGTGAAATCTCAATGTATCCTTTCTGGTAAAATAGTTTGCAAAAGTAAAAACAAAATTTATTTTTTTTATTTTTTTAGGGGTGGGGCCTTCCAGTGCGAGCCGCCGCCCCCTGGAAAGTGCCGCCCTAGGCCTGGGCCTAGTCGGCCTAGGCCAAAATACACCACTGATGTCAACTACTACCATTGAATCATCAACAATTATAAAAATAAGGTCACAGACTAATGCAACAAACACTTCAGATTATCGCGGAGCACATACAATATGAATCTACAATGCTAGTGATCTTCATGATATTTTTGTTGACTTGGTAGTTGTTTAATGTTATCTCTACTGCTTATTTAGTTTGGCTTTGTGGATAAGGTAAGGTTATGCTTTCAAAGAGGATAGAATGGAGGTCTAGTTTAGGGAAGACGTAATTCATATTGGTTAAATATGAGGTTAGGAGGGATGTTATCTGTAAAGATACCTTCAACTAGAATTAGGTTAAGGGTAAAGTTGTAATGCTAATGAGTCCCAAGGTGCTCTGTGTTTGAAGAAAAAGACACCCAAGGAGAAGCATTACAATAAAACTTCTCATTTTACTTTATAGTCATTACTTTTGAGAATTCATGGCTTTCTTGGCACTGGAATACTGGCGAACACTGGTGCGGTTTAGTGGATAAACCCATAAAAGTATTGATGATTTCTTTGTTCAATTGAAAAGTTAAGATTTTTTAATGACAGCAACATGCCTGATCCACATGAGCCAATCCTTAATATGTTTACATGGGTCCTGACTCCTTATTGTCAAAAATGCTGAAGTCCATGTTTTTCAGCATTTAATTATGGTTAAAAGGGGCCTCCTGTATTTGTTGGATAAGAAACATGAGGAGTAAGGCCTCCTAACGTTTTGAATACAGATTCATGGCACAGTGGGTTGAAGAGATAGGTTGGATCACCTAGCAAGCCTTCAATGATTGATATCATATGTATTCATTTTTACCCAATAACCTATTACATACTTGGAGAGTGAATAGAAAGGACTCTTGGCAGCTCAGTATGAAAATATACAGTGGGACAGGGGTTAAGAAATAATGAAGAATGAATAGCACTATTTACTCAGTGACCCAACATATGGTTAACATGTTATTGTGGACTAAACATGGAGTTCTAAACACTAGAGACATAATAGTAGACCATTGCTTCCCAATATACAATGCTGGATGTACATTAGGAAAATGTTTCATTTAAGATGAATTAACTAACTTGGGTATGGCACAAGATGTCATGAAAAGAGTAGACTCCGTGGGTTGGTTTATGGTTGTAGATTTATTCAGCGTAACATCAGATAGCAGAGACACATACAGTACGTCCAGCTAGCATGGCATCCCAGCAGACACTGCCTGGTACCGCCCCCACCCTTCCTGTCATGTGACTCCGCTCTCACCACATCTCCCCCTTTTAACGGTAAAACATACAAAATAAACAATGTAAAGATACAAGTAGATAAACAATGCTAACTTGGACATCGGGGTAGACTACCCTAGTCCGCAGTGACTTTGGGATTATTCTGCCCATTCTTCAAGTCGCTGCTCTAGCTAAACATTAATCCCGGTAACGTTCCGGAGGCCTCACAACTCTACCACTCGAAGTCATCTTGCAAGAACCATCACCAAGTCCTTGAGAGGGTGGCTGTGGCTCCGCTGGAAGCAGCGGTGCATCATGCCCAGAAACCACCTGCAGGGTAGACCCATTCCGTAAAACCGGAGAGTCTGGCTGTTGTGGTGTCGAGGTCTCAGCACTCAACTCCTCGGGTACCGGCTGAAGATGCCTTCTGTTGCGGCGAGCGACAGTTCCTCCTTCCGTGCGGATCACGTAGGACCTGGGCCCCGGAGAACGCTCCACAACTGTAGCCGGGGTTCTCCACCTCGTCTCATCATCTAGCTTAACCCAGACACTCTGCCCCGGGTATAGCACCGATAGTGGGCGAGTAGAATGTCGTCTATCGTAAAAGAACCTGTAGTTCTGCTTCGCCACCTCGTCCCTCCTCCGAATATCCTCTGGAAGGACCGGAGAAGCCGGCAGGGAAGCATCCACAGAAGGCAAAGTAGTACGAATCTGCCGTACCAACATCAGCTGAGCCGGGCTACACCCTGTAGCCTGAACAGGAGCCGCTCTGTACGCCATCAGGGCCAAATAAGGCTCCGCCTGCCCCAAAATAAACTTAGCGGTCTGAACCGCTCGCTCTGCCATCCCATTAGCCTGCGGGTAATGCGGACTGGAAGTCGTGTGACGGAAATCGTAATCCTTCCCAAAAGAAGCGAACTCTTTAGAGGCGAACAGCATACCATTGTCACTCACCAACTCCGACGGGATACCCCACCTGGCAAACATGCTTTTCAGACGGACGATCACAGTAGCACTGGTCGCCTCACCCAGTGGCGCGAGCTCAAGGTATCTGGAGTAGTAGTCCACAACAACTAAGTATTTCCTCCCTTTTAGTTCGCACAGATCCGCAGCTATCTTCTGCCATGGACCCACAGGTAGGGGGGTGGAAAGTAAAGGCTCACGTCTCTGTGTAGGTCAACGTTCTCTGCAGAAGGCACATCTCGAGATGAAATCAGCAATGTCAGCGCTAATCCCAGGCCACCACACAGCAGACGACGCCCTCTCTCTGCACTTGGAAACCCCCAAATGACCTTCATGAATCCGCCGTAGCATGTCTTGACGCAAACTTTTCGGAATAACAATGCGGTCTTGAAAAAACACTAAGCCGTCCATTTCAGTAAGGTATGCTCTCTTGGACTGGAACGCACTCAGAGACCACCACGCAGCACGACTCTCCGGCCAGCCGTCTCTTACATAGCTGATAACTTCCTGAAGGACAACATCCAGGTGCGTCTCTCTCTTAATCTGTTCCAATCTCCCCGAAGAGATGGACTTGGAGGCTAAAATCGAATCCACATACACCTTCACGTCCGACTCTGTCGACGAATCGCCCTCAGCAGCCAGTGGGAGTCTGGAGAGGGTATCTGCCACCACCAGCTGTTTCCCCGGGACATGCACAGCTCTAACATTAAACCTAAGTAGTCTCATTAAGAGTCTCTGGCATCTCAGAGGCGCCTTGTCGATATCATAAGAATTAATAAGAGGAACTAGTGGCTTGTGGTCAGTCTCCAGACTGAACTCCTCCAAACCCACCAGATAACGGTGGAAGCGTTCGCAGGCCCAGACTCCAGCCAAACACTTTTTTCAATTTGTGCATAACGTCTCTCTGCTGCTGTTAAGGTGCGAGAACAATAGGCAATAGGCTGTAGTTTACCCTCCTTCAGCTGCAGAAGGGCCGCTCCCAACCCGTAGCTACTAGCATCTGCGCTAACCACAGTCTTCTTGCAGGGGTCATAGTACCCCAACACCGGAGCAGATCCCAGCATGGACTTGACTCGTGCTAAGGCCTCCTCCTGTGGAGGTCCCCATATCCAGGCGACATCTTTCTTTAACAATTCTGTGACAGGATGTAACACCGAGGACAACTCCGGTAAAAACTTCCCCACATAATTCACAAGGCCCAGTACTTGTCTCAGTTCATTCACATCGGAAGGGCTTTTCATTTTCTCAATAGCGAGAACCTTGCTGGCGTCTGGCTTAACCCCCTCCCCACTAATAATATGGCCAAAATAACACAGTTCTGGTTTCCCAAAGTGGCACTTCTCCTTATTTAGCCTCAGGCCAGATTCCTTGACGGTTTGCAGCACACAAAGCAGTCGCAGGGTCGTGCTCCTCCTTAGTGGACCCATACACAAGGATATCGTCCATAACTACCACAGTACCCTCATGGTCTCTCAACAGGGAACTCATCTCTCTCTGGAAGATCTCCGGGGCCGAAGATATCCCGAAGGGGAGTCTGCGGAAGCAAAACCGACCTACCGGAGTAATGAAGGTCTGGCTCTCTGGGTCAAGGGGTATCTGCCAGAACCCACTGGAAGCGTCGAGCGTGGAAAAGAAGTTAGCCCCCGACAACTGAGGAGCAATATCTTCCAATGTCGGCATGACATATCTCTTCCTCCTAACGGCTTCGTTCAGACGTTTCAAATCCACACAAATACGAACTTTTCCATTCTTTTTAGCGACCGGTACAATGGGCGCACACCAGTCAGTAGCTTCTGTGACCGCCTCGATAACCCCCATCTTTTCCATCCGCAGAAGCTCGCACTCCACCTTCGGCAAAAGTGGAAATGGAATCCTACGAGGCGTAGTAAGGCTATAAGGGACAGCCTCAGGTTTGAGCTTTATACGGACCGGCTCACAGTTCAGCAACCCCAGGTCTCCAAACACGTCCTCAGTGACTTCGTACACTCTAGCAACAAGGCCCAGACTGCAGGCTGCTTTCCGACTCAGAAGGTTATTCACACACGATCCTCTGATCACGTACACCCACATCGATATTTTCCGCTCCCGGTACTCACAGTCAGCAAGGAACCTGCCGATGCAATCAATGCGACCTCCCGGACTATGAACTTGAATCGTAACCTTTTCCAGCTCCGGACGTCGAGGTAGCTTTGAGAATGTCACTAAGGAAATAACTGTAATGTCTGCTCCGGTATCAATCTTAAAGGCAACTCTTTCACCCAACATCGTGAGTGTAACACGCCAATCCTCGACAGAGCCGGACTGTTCAGTCACCGATTCTATAAAGGACAGTTCTGGCGTCTCCTGATCACTGTCCAGACACATCTCTCTCACAGACTCTGATTTACAAACCACCTCAAAATGGCCGGCGCGGTTGCACTTCCTGCACCTCTTGTCTATAGCAGGGCACCGCGTCTTCATCTCGTGAGGGCGGTTACAGCGTGTGCAACGGGAACACGGTGTCCAACTGCTCCTGGGTCTGTCCGCTGCCTGCTGTCTGCCGCTTTTAACCCTTTGTGGCTGGTGTATTTCTTCCACCCTGTTTTCTGACCTTAAGTCTGCACTTTGTTTCTTCACCAATTCATTCTGACGTGCAATCCGTATCGCCTCATTCAGTGTCAGCTTAGACTCCAGCTGCAACTTAAGTGAAACTTCCGAGTCTGCAATTCCGATAACCAGTCTGTCTCTGATCTGCTCCTCCTTAGCAGCGCCGAACTCACAGAACTCTGCCAACTGATAAAGGCTGCGCACAAATGATTCCACAGTTTCTCCCTCACACTGGGCGTGCTTGTGAAAGCAGGCTCTCTCGTGAATCACATTTCTTCTGGGCACAAAATGGGCGCTGAGCTTATCCACGACTTTATCAAAGTCCATCTCTTCCCCAGCGCTGAACTGAAAAGTACCGTAAATCGGCTCCAGGTCTCTCCCCATAGCGTATAAAAGGGAATTAACCTGCACCTCACCAGGCTCCTTATCCAGCTTCGAAGCGATCCTGAAGCGTGCAAACCTTTGGCGCCAAGCAGGCCATGCAGCAGGCTGAGAGAAATCGAAGGGTTCCGGAGGAGAGAACTTAGACATCTTCACCGATCAAAATGGATACGCAGGGAAACACTTCTTACACCATGTCATGAAAAGTGTAGACTCCGTGGGTTGGTTTATGGTTGTAGATTTATTCAGCATAACATCAGATAGCAGAGACACATACAGTACGTACAGCTAGCATGGCATCCCAGCAGACACTGCCTGGTACCGCCCCCACCCTTCCTGTCATGTGACTCCGCTCTCACCACACAAGAGACACCTCAAATTTGTCCTTTTATACATAAATGAACACAGCAGAGGCCAAGACTGGAGTAAAATGTAAACTTTATTTTCTAAGCAGCTCACATGCAAAAATCAAACACTGGATAAAAAGTGTTCTCTCCCACATACAGCAAGGAAATTTAATATATGAGAATATAAACAAAGGCATCTTCCAGAAAAAAAATGAGTGCAATCCTATCATGTTCAGGAAAAAAAATAGCAAACTCCTGCAGGCAACATTAACAGTGGAAAGATAAAGAGACTCCTGGACCTTAATAATGCGGTATAGCACTCATACTTTCAGAATCCAGGCAACTACAGGAGGGGAGAGAAGGGGTAGCTTCACCCAAACCAGAACAAATTGTGCCAGAATTTATATACTCCCCAGAAACTACACTGGCCTTCATTGAAATGGAATACACCCGTTTTCAAACCTCTGTCAAAGCTGTGGATTGCACTCCACCAGTGCCGGAATGATAGGGTGATGCCCCCTGTTCCATCATGAGACATAAGAAGAGACGGATGTCCATCTGGTTCCAGTCCCAACCTGTGCCAGGATTAGCCACCAAGCACTGACAAAACTGTTAATCATAATGCCAGGAGGACTCCCTTCCTTTAGATGTCCTGTAAGCCTCCCAAATACCACCTACACAACAGACCAAAGATCCTGCCTACGTTCCCCCAACACCCTTGCGTAAAGACAAAATGTTCCTAACAAGTTCCTAAATTACCTTGGAATTTTTTTTTAACGGTCCTCTTCCTACACAATTCTTTTTTCTCATCCCCTTTATATGCATCTCAATACTCCAAAGGCAACTATGAAGACAACTCTATATAATCCCCTTACATGCCTGCTTCCTCACTTCTGGTTTTAAATGCATGCTCAAAAGGGACAGTAATAGAAACATATGCCCCTACACGTAGTATCAGGGATCAAACTACCTTCTCTCCCCTTCGATCTTTTCCTCTGCTGGACAAGGGACGTCACCCAACTCCAGATTCTTAGGCTAGAGATAGACGAACGCAGTCTGAGCGCACTCTGCGTGCGTGTATAACGTACTGACGGAAGATACTGTAGACATCACACAGTCTGTTTTTGTTGATGGACGTAAGAAAAAAAAAAGGAACTATGGGAAATAAAATGAATATGAAAAATGATAAAAATTTGAAAAGAATATGAAAAGCCATTGTGTGCGTCAAGGTGCTTGACGTTGCAAATGCGCTGCATCTGACATCTCATCACTCACACAGAACGCTACGCGGACATGGCGCACTCTTCGCGTCCGTGATAGCGGTTTTACTTTCATGCCTAGCTTGCGTCCGTTTGCCTCGTGCGGTGCGCACGTACTTCGTGTGTGGGTCTCTATTGATCATGATTCTATGCTACGACGGACGTTAAACTGTGCGTCAACACGACCTGATCACTGCGTTCGTCTGACACAGGCCTTAACTGGATTAAAACCCGACCCCCCCCATGGAACCCAGACCACCACCCGGCCAGGCCTGTGCTACCTCACTACTCCCAAAAATCACCCTCTTGACCCACTGACCAAGAGGAAATCAAACCCTGCAAATTAAATAAAAAATCCTGTATCTACTGACCAGAGAATGACGAGCATAAAGGACCAGACTCACCTCGTCCTTCAGCTGACATTTCCAATACTACAGGCAAGCCAATAGCACCTGTTTCAACAGATTACTGTCACCTGCATCCTCCCCATCAACCTCCCAGGCCTTGGTGAATGAGAAGACAACCCCTGTCATGAGAAAAAAACGCATAGGCCTGGAAAGGAAAACACTTTTAACATCCCTCCCACCTACCAAAGCACCCCTTTCCATTGTATCCCCCAACACCCCCCCCCATCCCAACATATGAATCCAACACCTGAGTACACTCTGGTCAAGCAGCAAACAGATCAGAAGAAAACACCCATGAATGATCTGTAACAACTCCCCATGTGAAGAAAAATGCAAGACTTTTCCACAAGCCCCACCACATATCAGTTCTTCAACCACAACATTTGAGGACCCTTCAGAGTCAGCATATTGCCCTACCAGGACCCTTGATGCCTCCCCACAAATTCAGGCAAAGCAGCCTGGCCCGACCCAACTCTTCTTGTCTGTAATAATTGCTATACCCAGTAGGCAGACCTGAGAGACAGAAAAGGTGCAAACCCTGAAGAGATCTGGTCCATAAAATGGTTGGGCAACTAAACAGTGAGAAAACCCAGTATTGAAACACAAATTAAATAGGAAAAACATAAACCAGAGCCAAGGTCCAAGGTAGTAGAGGTACACATAATCCCAAAATCATATGCAGGGTCTAGGGTAGTAAAGGTACACATAAACCCAAAATCATATGCAGGGTCTAGGGTAGGAGAGGTACACAGTCAAAACAGAAACAGAGAAAAAAAAATACTAAAAGAACAGAGTGAACACACTGAGGCACTACATACACTAAGGAGTGTTCTGATTGGTAGCAGGAGGGGGTATGCTTCTGAATGTGCAAGATATCTGTTGTCTAGGAAAAGGATGCATGTAGGACGCCCAGCATGGGGAAATCAATGCATCGCGGGCAGGCACAACCCGGAGAGGCATGACACTTCTCCCTCCACATTCTTCTTGAAGTTTCTGCTGCATTTGACACTGTTGACCATCCTCTCCTGCTCCTCACACTGCGTCAACTTGGCCTCAGTGACACCGCTCTCTCCTGGTTCTCTTCCTAGCTCTCTCTTCGCTACTTCAGTGTCTCTTTCGCTGGTGCTTCTTCACCCCCAGTTCCTCTCTCAGTTGGGGTACCTCAAGGCTTTGTTCTGGGTCCCCTACTCTTCTCGTTCTCTACCGTATCTCTGGGAAACCTCATTGCTGCCTATGGACTCCAATATCATCTCTATGCCGACGACACCCAAATATACCTTTCCTCTCCCGATCTCTCTCCTCCTGTGCTTGACTGTGTTACAACTTGTCTGGCAGCTGTCTCCGACTGGATAACTTCCCTTTTCCCAAAGCTCGACCTCTCTAAAACGAAACTTCTAATCTTCCTTCCCTCTAAAGCCAATATTCCTGCGCTCATTTCCCTTTAGGTGAATGGTGCCACCATTACTTCTACCTCACAGGCTCATTGTCTCGGGATCATCTTATACTCTGATCTCTCCCTTACTCGTTACATTCAGTCGCTAACCAAATCCTGCTACTTCCACCTAAAAAAACATTGCACGCATCCGTCCCTTTCTTAAGACTCTACTACTCTACTAAAATGCTCATCCAATTTCTTACTACTTCCCGCCTTGATTACTGTAGCCCCTTCTAGCTGGCCTTAAGAAATCCCAGACACTCCCTCTGCAGTCTGTAATGAACGGCTCTGCCAGGCTCATCCACCACACGACTCGCACCTCGTCCCTTTGTAAATCTCTGCACTGGCTCTGTTTCGTTTAGAATCCAATTCAAAATATTGGTGCTCACGTACAAAGCTCTTCATAACTGCGCCCCTGCCTACATCTCCTTCCTTATTAGCAAGTACATCCTGTCCCGACCACTTTGCTCTGCCAATGATCTGATGTTATCTTCTCCATGTAACCCCAACTCTCACCTTCAGGACTTCTCCCGAACATTAGACTCTCCTTGTCTCTCCTGGCCTTCAAGAAGTCTTCGAAAACACATTACTTTAGAGAAGCCTAATGGCTCACTCCATAATCCCATTGTACATTTCTTGCTCCCCCCTTGCACCCCACTCCTTTGCATACTCTGCCACTTACCCTCATCTAGTATGTCACCTCTCCTCTTAGATTGTAAACTCTCAAGCAGGGAACTCTCCTACTGTTGTGGGTGTTTAACTTGTATGTATATTTGTTATTCTGTCTCTCCCATTGTACAGTGCTACGAAACTTGTTGATGCTTTATAAATACCTGTAACATTGTCCCTACCACTGATAACCTAGATTCTCGACCAAAAGTATACAGTTGTCCTCACCCTCCCCACGATCATCTGTCCCTGAACCCCGGCCATACTCCCTAGAATCAGTAGAACGCACAAACCTACCTTTCAACCCCCTCCCACCCACACACCTCCTCTGAGAGCACTGGCAGTTAAAGGGCCACTAGCACCAGAAAATCAAATGTCCTTATTGCGTTAAGCTTATGTTGCTGATATCTTACATGGGCTTTGTTTTGTTGTTTTCTCTAGTATATTTAGTTAAGAAAATATTTTGCTGTGTATGTGTCAGTGGGTGCATCTATTGTGTGATGTTTTGTTGGAAACTGCCCCACCCCTCCATATCTTTACCTCGCTTGCTCTTCTTCACTCTGTGGCTTTGGCCATAGAATGGAGTCTATCAGTCGATCACGGTCTCAAATCTCATTGTATTATGTGGGATGTATTCAAAGGACATCATGAGGGGGGGTAGATTAGAAGTCTCTTAGGCTGGTGTCAGACGAGTGCACTATGTGCGCCCATACTGATGTGCCATATCTCTTAGGCTGGTGTATGTTGCAGCATTTTGACACTACGATGGGGCTGGCCGCATACTGTTGCGCACGCACGAATTGCACACGCAACATCAGCCGTGCTGCAAGCCTACCTGTCGAAGCGCTACAACGTGTGTATAACGGGGCTGCAAAGCACGATCCTCCATAGTAGGATTGAGCCTTGCAGCGCTGAACACACTAACTGCAATCAGCGAGGTGGCCAGATGGGCGTCAAGTGGAAGGAATTTTCACTCTCACAAACGTTCCTTCCACACTTAAAACGTTCCTGACGATTTGAAGGAATGTTCGTCTGACACCAGCCTTAAGGTCCCAGTCATACCTCATTCAGCTGCCACGTCTTATTTCAAATAGCCTGGTGTTTAAGAGCTTTTCTGGTAAGCTTCCACCCTACCTGAATAGGCTGCTCCCCCCAGCAGTTCCCTCATCCTATAACCTCCGATCCAGGCCCGGCACCTTACTTGCAATACCACAATACATAAAGAAAGTGGCTCGATCCTCATTTTCCTACAGAGCACCACAATTATGGAATAACCTCCCAGAGGCCATCAAATCTTCCCCCAGTGTTAAGTGACTCAAGAGCTCCCTATTAACATACCTCAATACAGAATGCACCTGTAAACCTGTAACATAGTGACTATTTCCTACATATTTATTTTCTGTGTTAATCTGTATATTTGGTTTTTTAAATATCTTGCATTTTATTACTTTGTATTACTGTAACACTTCAATGTTCTTGAACCCAGGACATACTTGAAAACGAGAGAAATCTCAATATATCCCTCCTGATAAAATACTTTATAAATAAATAAATAGCCCCCAGCAGCCTTAACTAAACTTTCCCTCCTCCATCTCATTAAATACTGTAGATAAATCTTGCCTGATGGGGGGGAAAAACTTTTTTTATTTTTCCTTTTAACATGCAATTACTTCAAAACGAAGTAAAAACAATCAAACAAACAAACAAACATATGTTTTAGAGAGAAAACAGACACACACTCCAGGAAGCCGAGAGAGAAGCTGCAAATACAGTCTCCCCTCCTACTTCCAACTCTACATTCCTGCATACCAGACACCTTCCTTTCACATCCCTAGAAAGTCCTGAAGGCAAAGACACAGATTCCTTTACGGATATCCAGCCATTGTGTTAGCAGCCCCTCTGCAATATCTGGGCACAGCCATGCTGGGGGGGCGAGTCCTCCTGAGCTGATCTGAGCACTGCAGCCATGTGCCCATCCAACTGCTATGCGAAGCTCAGACACCAAATGCTGGATTTCCACTGAATCAGCCCTAACTCATGCGAAACAAAACACACAGACACCATACAAAGCAGCACAGGCATAATCAGGCTGCCAGCAAAGCCCACCCCCATTCCTTCCTCCTGCTGACTCCAGACTAGACCTCCTTGCTCTGGGCATGCATGGGGGCCAACTCGAAGCCCCCTCCACCTCAAACCTGCAGGACACCAATAAACCCACAATAAGGAAACATCCTGCAATATCCTGAGTTACATTTCCGGAAAAGCGAAAACAAGCACATCACATGACCAGCAGTGCCCTTGGGAGCCTCTACTTCCCGCATTTATGGTTACCATAGTAACCCACTACACAGAGCATGATGGGAGGTGCCACACAGCGTGTAAGCGGAGCTCAGGCAAAATGGAGACAGCACCAAGAAGCGATCCAGCCCATACCCTGCAGTATGATCGGAGAGTAGGGGAGCTGCGGCACAGCCTGAGAGACTGGTAAGAGTAGGGGGCTTCAAAGCATGCTGGGAGTGCGGGCTTTATACCACCAGGAAGAGAATACTGGAAGCCCACTGAGCGATGGTCAGGAAGAGTGGCGAGGGCTGCTGGCATGTGATGGGCAGGGATATAGGGGTGAGGGCTGCTGGCATGTGATGGGCAGGGATATAGGGGTGAGGGCTGCTGGCATGTGATGGGCAGGGTTATAGGGGTGAGGGCTGCTGGCATGTGATGGGCAGGGTTATAGGGGTGAGGGCTGCTGGCATGTGATGGGCAGGGATATAGGGGTGAGGGCTGCTGGCATGTGATGGGCAGGGATATAGGGGTGAGGGCTGCTGGCATGTGATGGGCAGGGATATAGGGGTGAGGGCTGCTGGCATGTGATGGGCAGGGTTATAGGGGTGAGGGCTGCTGGCATGTGATGGCAGGGTTATAGGGGTGAGGGCTGCTGGCATGTGATGGGCAGGGATATAGGGGTGAGGGCTGCTGGCATGTGATGGGCAGGGATATAGGGGTGAGGGCTGCTGGCATGTGATGGGCAGGGATATAGGGGTGAGGGCTGCTGGCATGTGATGGGCAGGGATATAGGGGTGAGGCTGCTGGCATGTGATGGGCAGGGATATAGGGGTGAGGGCTGCTGGCATGTGATGGGCAGGGATATAGGGGTGAGGGCTGCTGGCATGTGATGGGCAGGGTTATAGGGGTGAGACCTGCTGGCATGTGATGGGCAGGGTTATAGGGGTGAGGGCTGCTGGCATGTGATGGGCAGGGATATAGGGGTGAGGGCTGCTGGCATGTGATGGGCAGGGATATAGGGGTGAGGGCTGCTGGCATGTGATGGGCAGGTTATAGGGGTGAGGGCTGCTGGCATGTGATGGGCAGGGTTATAGGGGTGAGGGCTGCTGGCATGTGATGGGCAGGGTTATAGGGGTGAGGGCTGCTGGCATGTGATGGGCAAGTATATAGGGGTGAGGGCTGCTGGCATGTGATGGGCAGGGTTATAGAGGTGAGGGCTGCTGGCATGTGATGGGCAGGGATATAGGGGTGAGGGCTGCTTGCATGTGATGGGCAGGTATATAGGGTTGAGGGCTGCTGGCATGTGATAGGCAGGGATATAGGGTGATGGCTGCTGGCATGTGATGGGCAGGAAGAGTGGCAAGGGCTGCTGGCTTGTGATTTGCAGGAAGAGGGCTGATGGCAAGTGATTGCCAGGGATGGGGGTTGAGGGTTGCTGTCATGTGATTGGCAGGGATGGGGACAAGAGTTGCACTCCTGATGAGCAGGGGCAGAGGTGAGGGCTGCTTGCATGTGGTGGGCAGAAAGAGGGATGCGGGCCATTGGCATGTGATTGGAAGGAAGAAGAATGAGGGCTGTTGGCATGGGAAGGGCAAGAAAAGTTCTGCTGACATGTGATGGGTAGGATGAGTGTTGATGGCTTGTGAATGGCAGGGAGAGATGCGAGGGCTGCTATAGAAATATAAGTAAGGAGGTGATGGAGAGCAAATTAATGATAGATAAATCGTATTATGAAATACAAAGTTTGTATGGGATATAAGTTTCCATGAAGAACGTTTGTACAAATCAAGAACATATAGGAAATATACACTGTTACAACCCTGAAAATGCAATGGAGCATCCAAGAGCAATCCTTTGCTTTCATGGCATGTGCAAGCCCATCCGTTTGCATTAAATCCTTGTGTAGATAACTCTGCAGGAAATTAAATACATTGAGCTGTCCATAGTTCTGTTTAAAGCTCAGCCTCGCTGCTGGGCTCAGCCTTTGCTTATAAGCTGGCTCTGTCGACTGCACCAAACAGGTAAACATCGACAGTTCTGATTGGGCCTCAGATCTCTGTGCCAAAGCAATTGTCAACATGGCAGCACCCAGTAGGTAAGACGACAAGTGTTCTTGGAAAGCTGACACGTTAGTCCCTGTATGGGAATTACTTTCTGATCGCGGTATTGTTGATGGTTTTGCCTTAATAAATAAATAGATTATTTTGATGAGGTGCATAATCCAGTTTAGTTTTTTGGTGGGGTTTATTGTAAATCTATTTTTAAAGATTTGTTTTGCACTGCTTTTTTTTTTTCCAGTGAAGAAAAAAGATTGGAGTTAGAAAATAAGCTGTTCCAGTACAGTTCCTCAGATGTGTAAGTAAAATAAATGGGTATCCAGTCTGCTTCGACAGATAATAGGGGGGTTTAACAAGACAAAGCCTAGAACCAAGCCTCTATGGGGAGCATAACGCGAAATCACAGAGATGTTGCAATAATTTGATCTAACCCAAAAGCTCATTTTGATTCCCCCCCCCCTTTTTCCCCCATGAATCCGTGCAGTGTTTATAGCTTTGAGACCGCCTTATAGGAAACATAGAACACACCTAATGCAGGGTTCAGAAACTTAACCCTCCAGATATTTTGGAGCTACAACTCCCTTGATGGATGCTCGGCCACTCTTTAGATTGACTGAGCATTATGGTAAATGTAGTTCCAAAACATCCAGAAGGCCAAGGTTGTTGACCTAAGGCCTACCTCAAACTGTGAAATTTGTGTGGAATATCAGTTCGCACATGGAAATTCTTACAGGTTATTTTTTTCTTCTTATAAAATGCTTTGCAAAAGTATTCTGACCAATAGTCACATGTTTATATACTGGAGTTCTTTTCCACTTGACACTATTTGATATAACCTTTAAATCTCAAAAATAAGTATTTTAATGTGGTGTTGATTCTATCTTGCTGTATGCTTTTAAAGAATTAATGAGTTATGATAAAGCAGTGTATTCTCCACCGTGCAGCAATGCTGTTACTTTAAGGGACACCATAGCCTGCATGACCATATACTGTAGTTTACTTGGTCATGGGTGACAGTGTATGCCCCCCCTAGCCTGTAGGGGGGAGGGGGATATGGGGAGGGGACATGTAGGGAGAGGGGAATATGGGGAGGGGAGAGGGGAGGGGAGGTGTAGGGGGATATGGGGAGGGGAGATGTGGGGGGAGGGGGATATGGGGAGGGGACATGTAGGGAGAGGAGAGGGGGATATGGGGAGGGGAGATGAGGGATATGGGGAGGGGAGATGTAGGGGGAGGGGGATATGGGGAGGGGAGGTGTAGGGGGATATGGGGAGGTGTAGGGGGATATGGGGAGGGGAGATGTGGGGGGAGGGGGATATAGGGAAGGGAGATGTGAGGGGAGGGGGATATGGGGAGGGGGATATGGGGAGGGGAGAGGGGGATATGGGGAGGGGACATGTAGGGAGAGGGGGATATGGGGAGGGGAGAGGGGGATATGGGGAGGGGGATGAGGGGAGGTGTAGGGGGATATGGGATGGGGAGGGGAGATATGGGGGAGGGGGATATGGGGAGGGGACATGTAGGGAGAGGATATGAGGAGAGGGGGATATGGGGAGGGGAGATGAGGGCAGATGTAGGGGGAGGGGGATATGGGGAGGGGAGGTGTAGGGGGAGGGGAGATGTGGGGGGAGGGGGATATAGGGAAGGGAGATGTGAGGGGAGGGGGATATGGGGAAGGGAGATGTGAGGGGAGGGGGATATGGGGAGGGGAGATCTAGGGGGAGGGGTGATGGGGAGAGGAGATGTAGTGGTGAGAGGGAAGAGGAGGAGTCGGGAGAAGAGATGTAGCGGTGAGTCTAAGTCAGGGCTTGACAAAGCCAGGAGCCTGGTAGCCACTGGCTCCTAGAATTTTACTCCTGGCTCCTAAATTTCCAGTTTATTTTACACCAATCTAAAAGCTGTCTTTGGCATCTAAAAACATCTAGTTGGCTTCAATGTTTTCTTCCTGTTTCCTACATTTAATGTAAATATATCCAGCCCTGGGGTATGTATTTATATATGAGGTCTGTTGTGTGTGTGTGTGCGCGCGCGCTTCTGCACGGGGTAAATAGAGTGTCCAATGAAAACAGAGCAAAGAAAATACAGTCAGGTCCAGAAATATTGGGACATCGACACAATTCTAACACCTTTGGCTCTATACACCACCACAATGGAGTTGGAATGAAACAAACACAATGTGCTTTAACTGCAGACTGTCAGCTTTAATTTTGTCAGGCCCTGGAGGCCCTGACGCCCCCTTTTTGTGTATTACCCTGCATGTCCCCTGCAGGTTCCAAGACGTTTGTATGAACAATGCACCTTCCTGATTATGACGTTCTGGCCCTGGATCCACACCTGCCCTTCATCCTCCCTGATTAGCCCTGCATATAAGGGAGTCCCACCCTCAACCCTGGACTTCCACATTGAAGTTGAATTCGCTGACTGCAATACCTGTTTGACAAAGCTCCCTGATACTTCTTGCCAATCTCCTGACTTCTCTGCCAAAGACTCCAAGGACCCTCTGTTATATCACCTGGACTTTCATCGCTTCATATACCGGTACCCTCCCATCCTGCTCCCCTTCTGCCCCCATCTAGGACCCCCCCGTGTACCAGACCCCTTGCTGAACCCTGACTACGCTATTGTCTAAACCTTGCCTGAATCTACAGTTGTGTTCAAAATTATTCAACCCCCAATGCTGTAAAGGGTTTTAGGGAATTTAGTGTATATTTGTAATTGTGTTCAGAATGAAATCCTACAAGGACTTTTTAAAGAACCATATGCAACTAAAATGACATCAATTGGGTTTGTAATACAGTAGTAAATGTTTCTTTTGTGAATTCTTCATTGACACAATTATTCAACCCCTTAAAGACTACCACTCTGAAGAACAGAGGTTCATTCAAGTGTTTTCAATCAGGTATTGAAAACACCTGTGGATGTCACGGAGCTGCAATAAAGCATAATAAGCACCAATTAGGCAGCTTTAAAATGACTGTGATACTCAGCTCCTTCTAGACATTTACTGGTGTGGTTACAAACATGGTGAAGTCAAGAGAATGGTCCAGGAAGACAAGAGAAGGGGTGATTACTCTTCACAGGAAGGGCAATGGCTATAAGAAGATTGCAAAGATGTTAAACATACCAAGAGAGACCATAGGAAGCATCATTCGCAAATTCAAGGCAAAGGGCACTGTTGAAACGCTACCTGGTCGTGGCAGAAAGAAGATGCTGACTTCGACTGCTGTGCGCCACCTGAAGCGTAGAGTGGAGAAAAGTCCCAGTGTGACTGCTGAGGAACTGAGAAAAGATTTGTCAGATGTGGGTACTGAAGTTTCAGCTCAGACAATACGGCGCACACTACGTAATGAAGGCCTCCATGCCAGAACTCCCAGGCGCACCCCCTTGCTGTCTCCAAAGAATAAGAAGAGTCGACTGCAGTATGCCAAAAGTCATGTGGACAAACCACAGAAGTTTTGGGATAGTGTTCTGTGGACTGATGAAAAATTAGAACTGTTTGGGCCCATGGATCAACGCTATGTTTGGAGGAGGAAGAACAAGGCCTATGAAGAAAAGAACACCTTGCCTACTGTGAAGCATGGCGAGGGGTCAATCATGCTTTGGGGCCGTTTTGCTTCTGCAGGTACAGGGATGCTTCAGCGTGTGCAAGGTACCATGAATTCTCTTCAGTACCAGGAGATATTGGATGACAATGTGATGCAGTCCGTCACAAACCTGAGGCTTGGGAGACGTTGGCCCTTTCAACAGGACAATGATCCCAAGCATACCTCCAAGTCCACTAGAGCATGGTTGCAGATTAAAGGCTGGAACATTTTGGAGTGGCCATCGCAGTCACCTGACTTAAATCCGATTGAGAACCTCTGGTGGGACTTAAAGAAAGCAGTTGCAGTGCGCAAGCCTAAGAATGTGACTGAACTGGAGGCTTTTGCCCATGACGAATGGGCGAAGATACCCGTAGATCGCTGCAAGACACTTGTGTCAAGCTATGCTTCACGTTTAAAAGCTGTTATAACTGTAAAAGGATGTTGTACTAAGATTGAATGTCACTTGGGGGTTGAATAAAACTGATAATGATGTGAGCACAGAAAAGACATTTGTGGTTATTTCATTATAAATGTTATGTTATATTTGTCTGACCTACACGTGCCTCTTTGATTTAATTGTAAGAAAGATGACTGAATGATCAAAATCAATGTCAAACTGGCCAAAACACTCAATTTCAGTCGGGGTTGAATAATTTTGAACACAACTGTACGTTCTAGTGTTTGTTTTGCAATAAACACCTTTTGTTATCTTGAATCTGCCTATATCACTGCATATTGGGCTCACAACCTCATCCTGCTACACCCACCGCAGTCAAACCCTGACAAATTTGAGGGTATGTACATCCAACTCAGGTGAACGGTGTAGGACTTACAGCAGTTTGCAGATGTGCCTCCCACTTGTTAAGGGACCAAAGGACAGAATAATAATCATAAATCAAACTTTCCCTTCTTAATACTTGGATGCAAATCCTTTGCAGTCAATCACAGCCTGAAGTCTGGAACGCATAGACATCACCAGACGCTGGGTTTCATCCCTGGTGATGCTCTGCCAGGCCTCTACTGCAACTGTCTTCAGTTCCTGCTTGTTCTTGGGTCATTTTCCCTTCAGTTTTGTCTTCAGCAAGTGAAATGCATGCTCAATGGGATTCAGGTCAGGTGATTGACTTGGCCATTGCATAACATTCCACTTCTGTCCCTTCAAAAACTCTTTGGTTGCTTTTTGCAGTATGCTTTGGGTCATTGTCCATTTGCATTGTGAAGCGCCGTCCAATGGGTTCTGCAGCATTTGGCTGAATGTGAGCAGATAATATTGCCCGAAACACTTCAGAATTCATCCTGCTGCTTTTGTCAGCAGTCACATCTATATATACAGTTGTGTTCAAAATTATTCAACCCCCACTGAAATTGAGTGTTTTGGCCAGTTTGACATTGATTTTGATCATTCAGTCATCTTGCTTACAATTAAATCAAAGAGGCACGTGTAGGTCAGACAAATATAACATAACATTTATAATGAAATAACCACAAATGTCTTTTCTGTGCTCACATCATTATCAGTTTTATTCAACCCCCAAGTGACATTCAATCTTAGTACTTAGTACAACATCCTTTTACAGTTATAACCGCTTTTAAACGTGAAGCATAGCTTGACACAAGTGTCTTGCAGCGATCTACGGGTATCTTCGCCCATTCGTCATGGGCAAAAGCCTCCAGTTCAGTCACATTCTTAGGCTTGCGCACTGCAACTGCATTCTTTAAGTCCCACTAGAGGTTCTCAATCGGATTTAAGACAGGTGACTGCGATGGCCACTCCAAAATGTTCCAGCCTTTAATCTGCAACCATGCTCTAGTGGACTTGGAGGTATGCTTGGGATCATTGTCCTGTTGAAAAGGTCCAACGTCTCCCAAGCCTCAGGTTTGTGACTGACTGCATCACATTGTCATCCAATATCTCCTGGTACTGAAGAGAATTCATGGTACCTTGCACACGCTGAAGCTTCCCTGTGCCTGCAGAAGCAAAACAGCCCCAAAGCATGATTGACCCCCCCCGCCATGCTTCACAGTAAGCAAGGTATTCTTTTCTTCATAGGCCTTGTTCTTCCTCCTCCAAACATAGCGTTGATCCATGGGCCCAAACAGTTCTAATTTTGTTTCATCAGTCCACAGAACACTATCCCAAAACTTCTGTGGTTTGTCCACATGACTTTTGGCATACTGCAGTCGACTCTTCTTATTCTTTGGAGACAGCAAGGGGGTGCGCCTGGGAGTTCTGGCATGGAGGCCTTCATTACGCAGTGTGCGCCGTATTGTCTGAGCTGAAACTTCAGTACCCACATCTGACAAATCTTTTCTCAGTTCTTCAGCAGTCACACGGGGACTTTTCTCCACTCTACGCTTCAGGTAGCGCACAGCAGTCGAAGTCAGCATCTTCTTTCTGCCACGACCAGGTAGCGTTTCAACAGTGCCCTTTGCCTTGAATTTGCGAATGATGCTTCCTATGGTCTCTCTTGGTATGTTTAACATCTTTGCAATCTTCTTATAGCCATTGCCCTTCCTGTGAAGAGTAAGCACCTCTTCTCTTGTCTTCCTGGACCATTCTCTTGACTTTACCATGTTTGTAACCACACCAGTAAATGTCTAGAAGGAGCTGAGTATCACAGTCATTTTAAAGCTGCCTAATTGGTGCTTATTATGCTTTATTGCTGCTCCATGACATCCACAGGTGTTTTCAATACCTGATTGAAAACACTTGAATGAACCTCTGTTCTTCAGAGTGGTAGTCTTTAGGGGTTGAATAATTGTGTCAATGAAGAATTCACAAAAGAAACATTTACTACTGTATTACAACCAATTGATGTCATTTTAGTTGCATATGCTTCTTTAAAAAATCCTTGTAGGATTTCATTCTGAATACAATTACAAATGTACACTAAATTCCCTAAAACCCTTTACAGCATTGGGGGTTGAATAATTTTGAACACAACTGTATAAACGCGAAAGTCCTGACTGACTGACTCATCAACGCCCAGCTGAAACCGTTTAACCTAGGAACGTGAAATTTTGAAGGTGCACTGTTTTTTTGATGTAGGCACCCACTAAGGAAGGATTTTTGGAAACTCCGCCCCTAAGGGGGTAAAAAAGGGGGTTGAATATTTTAAACACGATACCTATAGCTCAAAAACAGAAGATGTTACAGATGTGAAAATCGGTATTTAGATTCGTCTTGAAAAATAAAAAAATACTTATTTTACAGTTTTTCAAAAATCCATGTGGGGGGCGAAGAAAAGGGGGTTGAATATTTTAAATATTTTAAACAGGATACCTGTATCTCCAAAACAGACGATGTTACAGTCCTGAAAATTGGTATTTAGATTCATCTTGAAAAATAAAACCACACGTATTTTACCATGTTCTGAAAATTCCTTGGGGGGGGTAAAAACGGGGGTTGAATACCTTTATTTCAAAAACCGAAGATGTTACGGGTGTGAAATTTGGTATTTACAATCTCCGTAAAAGAAAGCAAACATGGTTTTTGACATTTTCCACAAATATTATACCTATATTTCAAAAACCAAAGATGTTACAGACTTGAAACTTGGTATTTACAATCTTCTTTAAAAATAAAAACAGGTGTTTTGCCATTTTCCAAAAATCCCAAGGGGGGATGAAAAAAAGGGGGGCTGAATACTTTTAAACAGGATACCTATATCTCAAAAACAGAAGATGTTACATACGTGAAAATTGGTATTTATATTCGTCTTGAGAAACAAAAAAACACCTAATTACCATTTTTCCAAAAATTCTGTGGGAGGGGGCAAAAAGGGGGGGTTGAATACTTTTATCAGTATACCTATATTTCAAAAAACAAAGATGATACGGTGTGAAATTTGGTATTTACAATCTTCGTGAAAAAAAGCAAACATGTGTTTTGCCATTTTCCACAAATCCAAATAAGGGGGGGGGGTCGAGGGAAAGGGGTCTGAATACTTTTATCAGTATATCTATAGTTCAAAAACCAAGATGTTGTAACGTTGGGGGCTTCCAGCCCTACCTGTGTGCTTGAGGACAGCAAGTCTGATGCTGCTCGCTGACCACTGCCCGGTTTTAATGGAGACAGGCAGGGAGGTGATTGCATGAGGTGTGGCTTGAGTGGGGGGCATGGCCCGGTGAAGGTCTTTAAAAACCCTCAGTTAGTTTCAGAAGTTGCCAGATCGTGGTTATCCATACCTGAGCTCCTTGTACCTGACTGCTAAATTGATTTAACCTGTTATTGACCTCTGCTTGTGTTCTGACCATTCTGCCTTCTGTTGCCCTAGACTATTTTCTTGTACTACGCTACTGCTCTGATACCGACCCGGCTATTCCATTTGACCATTCTGAACTCTGTATTCCTGATTCTGGCTCGGCTGACTCCTCTCCGTATTGTTAACCCTTTTCTGTCTAGCTAGTTTACCTGGCCAATTCTAAGGACCAGACAGATAGGGATCATTCACAGCTACACTGTTGGTAGCTTCTGGGTTTTGTGGAGTGTTGGGGGTTAAGTACTGCGTGGTGGGATCCGGGAAACGTGACATTACGATCTGGCCAATATGGATCCCGCAGATTTAACACAGCACTTGGCTACCTTTGTATCCAGACAGGATGAGCAGGATCATAGGATGGATCAGTTTGCCATTGCCTTACAAACTATCCTGAATCGTACTGCACACCTGGAACCAGTTGGGGTTGCACCCCCGCCTGCTATACCTGTGCCCCCTGTCGTTCAGACATCCCAGGTACACATAATGAGGCAGCCAGTACATAGTGAGCAAGCAGTAATTCTAGAGGTGCTGGAGATCCTGAGAGGGGCTAACAAGCTCATTACTCAGCACCTGGATATCCTGTATGCAAGGTTGCTGCAACCTCCTAGGGACGTCTTCCCAAAGGAGCCTGTTCCAGTTCCAGTTAAAGGTTCCAGAGGACCCCTGACCCTGGAGGAAAGGGTATGGAGGAAGACTCAGGGCTTATGCTTTTATTGCGGTTCTTTCCTGCATAAAAGAATGGACTGTCAATTGCGCCCCCAGAAGTTACCCTCCATGTTCCAGCCTTACCAGGCCCCAGAGTCCACTGCCCTGCACGTCGCAGGACGTCCAAAATCCACTGCCCAACAGGGAGAGACCAGGTGTAATGCCCAGCAGTGGGAAGTCAAGAGTGCTGCCCTGCAGCATGAACAATCTAAGGTGGCTGCTCAGCAGCACAAAGAATCTGAGTCTGCTGTTTGTCAGCTTCAAGTCCTGTCCATGTCTACTGTGCCTAAGCTAGCAGTTCCAGTCAAGAGTGCTGTCCTGCAGCACGAACAAATCAAGTCCACTGCCTCACAGTGCGAGATCTGGTCCACCGTTAACCAGTTTGAGAGCCAGTCCACTGCACAGCAGTTCAAGAGACAGTGCCAAGCCAAGGTGGTTGCAAAGCACTGTGAGATCAAGATTGTCACCCGAGCCGGTAGCTGCCAAGCCACGCTCACCCGAGCCGGTAGCTGCCAAGCCACGCTCACCCGAGCCGGTGGCTGTTGCCAAGCCACGCTCACCCGAGCTGGCTGTTGCCAAGCCACGCTCACCCGAGCTGGCTGTTGCCAAGCCACGCTCACCCGAGCTGGCTGCTGCCGCCATGTCCGAGTCGCCGCAGAGCCGTGCTGTTGCTGCCATGTCCAAGTCACCACAGAGTCGTGCTAAAGGCGCTGCCCCTCCTGTCCTTGCCAAGGGTGCTACCCAACCTGTCCACACCAAGGGCGCTGCCCCACCGAGCCCAGCTGTCCCGGCGTCTTCGAGCCCAGCTGTCCCGGTCTCTTCGAGCCCAGTGTTCCAGTCCAGTCGCCGCAGAGCCGTGCCAAGGTCCCTGACCCACAGATCCGTACCACTGGTGCCGTGTTTGTGTTGCCGCAGTGCAGAGAGGACACTGTTGCTGTCCATTTCGCGTCCTGTACCAGGGGTAGGAGACGCAAAAGGACTGGTGCCAGTGCCTTCCAACCTGGACCCAGCTTTGGCTCCCAAGAGGTCTGTACCTCAGGCCCGCAAGCCCGAGAGTCGAGTCCTGTCCCTGCTGGATGTTTCCGAGCCTCTAACGGTGCTATTATATGCATTGAGGACCGAGAGGTGTATGAGAGGGCTCTACGTATCTACAAGACCCATTGACTTTTTTCTTGTCATTTTTCTTGTTGTCCTCTTTTGAGCATCCGGCGTCTGCTCGTGGAGAGGGGGGTACTGTAACGTTGGGGGCTTCCAGCCCTACCTGTGTGCTTGAGGACAGCAAGTCTGATGCTGCTCGCTGACCACTGCCCGGTTTTAATGGAGACAGGCAGGGAGGTGATTGCATGAGGTGTGGCTTGAGTGGGGGGCGTGGCCTGGTGAAGGTCTTTAAAAACCCTCAGTATAGTTTCAGAAGTTGCCAGATCGTGGTTATCCATACCTGAGCTCCTTGTACCTGACTGCTAAATTGATTTAACCTGTTATTGACCTCTGCTTGTGTTCTGACCATTCTGCCTTCTGTTGCCCTAGACTATTTTCTTGTACTACGCTACTGCTCTGATACCGACCCGGCTATTCCATTTGACCATTCTGAACTCTGTATTCCTGATTCTGACTCGGCTGACTCCTCTCCGTATTGTTAACCCTTTTCTGTCTAGCTAGTTTACCTGGCCAATTCTAAGGACCAGACAGATAGGGATCATTCACAGCTACACTGTTGGTAGCTTCTGGGGTTTGTGGAGTGTTGGGGGTTAAGTACTGCGTGGTGGGATCCGGGAACCGTGACAGATGTTACAGGTGTGAAGTTTGGTAATTACAATCTTTTGAAAATAAAGAAACACGTGTTTTACCATTTTCCAAAAATCCAAGTAGGGGGGGTGAATACTTTTAAACAGGATACCTACATCTCAAAAACAGAAGATGTTACAGATGTGAAAATTGGTATTTAGATTTGTCTTGAGAAACAAAAAAACACTTTTTTTACCATTTTCCAAAAATGCAGTGGGAGGGGGGAAAAAGGGGGGTTGAATACTTTTATCAGTATACCTATATTTCCAAAAACCAAAGATGTTACAGGTGTGAAATCTGGCACTTACAATCTTCTTGAAAATTAAAAAAAAAACATGTTTTTCCATTTTCCAAGAATCCCACGTGGTGGGTGAAAAAAGGCAGGTGAATACTTTTCAACAGGATACCTATATCTCAAAAACAGAAGATGTTACAGACGTGAAAAGTGGTATTTAGATTCGTCTTGAAAATAAAACAACACGTATTTTACCATTTTCCAAAAATCCAGTGGGGGCAAAAAGGGGGATGAATACCTTTATCACTCTACCTATATTTTAAAAACCAATGCTATTACAGGTGTGAAATTCGATATTTACAATCTTCGTGCAAAAAAAACCCATGTTTTACCATTTTCCGAAAATCCAGTTAAGGGGGGTGGGGGAAAGGAATGTGAATACTTTTATCAGTATACCTATATTTAAAAAACCAAAGATGTTACAGGTGTGAAATTTGGCACTTACATTCTTCTTGAAAAATAAAAAAACACGTGGTTTACAATTTTCCAAAAATCCCAAGTGGGGATGGGGGGGGGGGGTAGGGGGGTTCTACCAAGAAAACCTCAAGTTTCTTTTAAAAACCAATTTTAACAAATCCTAAAATCCACGCGAGCGAAGCCGCGGGCAAAAGCTAGTCATCAATAAATACAAGAGAACCAGTTCCATTGGCAGCCATACATGCCCACGCCATGACACTACCACCACCATGCTTCACTGATGAGGTGGTATGCTTAGGATCATGAGCAGTTCCTTTCCTTCTCCCTACTCTTCTCTTCCCATCACTCTGGTACAAGTTGAGCTTGGTCTCATCTGTCCATAGGATCTTGTTCCAGAACTGTGAAGGCTTTGTTAGTTGTTGTTTGGCAAACTCTAATCTGGCCTTCCTGTTTTTGAGGCTCACCAATGGTTTACATCTGGTGGTGAACCCTCTGTATTCACTCTGGTGAAGTCTTATCTTGATTGTTGACTTTGACACTCATACACCTACCTCCTGGAGAGTGTTCTTGATCTGGCCAACTGTTGTGAAGGGTATTTTCTTCACAAGGGAAAGAATTCTTCGGTCATCCACCACAGTTGTTTTCCGTGGTCTCCCGGGTCTTTTGGTGTTGCTGAGCTCACCGGTGCGTTCCTTCTTTTTGAGAATGCTCCAAACAGTTATCTCTCCGATGGGTTTGTTTTGTTTCTTCAGCCTAATGATGGCTTGCTTCACTGATAGTGACAGCTTTTTGGATCTCATCTTGAGAGTTAACAGCAACAGATTCCAAATGCAAATAGCACACTTGAAATTAACTCTGGGCCTCTTATCTGCACTTTGTAATTGGGCTAATGAGGGAATATCACGCACCTGGCTATGGAACAGCTGAGAAGCCAATTGTCCCATTACCTTTGGTCCCTTTAACAAGTGGGAGGCACATCTGCAAACTGCTGTAAATCCTACAACGTTCACTTGAGTTGGATGTACATACCCTCAAATTAAAGCTGACAGTCTGCAGTTAAAGCACATTGTGTTTGTTTCATTCCAACTCCATTGTGGTGGTGTATAGAGCCAAAGTTTTTAGAATTGTGTCGATGTCCCAATATTTCTGGACCTGACAGTAAGTAAACAAATACAACAATATCACAATGTACAGTTGTTAATAACAGATATATATATATATATATCTGTTATCAGAGCGGCCAAACTGATATTAGAAGCAACGGTCTACAATTATAAGCTCAAAAAAGTAGCCAAAAGACCACATGCACAAAAAATACCTAAAAGCAAAAAGCACCGGATAACAAAGTGATAAATAAATAGAAGCAGACAAAATCATAATTTGGGTCAGTACAAACCAACTCCCAGATGCACAGGCAAGGTTCCCAACGTTTCAGCGAGGATTCCCCTTTATGAAGGTTGATAAAGGTGAATCCTCGCCGAAACGTTGGCTCCTACCTTTTGTAGCTGGCTCCTAGATGCAAAGCAAATTTGTCAAGCCTTGATTTAAGTGTAGAGGAGACATGGGGAGGTGGAACAGTGGTAGAGACGAGAGAGGAAGAGTGGGGGGGATGGAGATGTAGGAGGGAAAGTAAATGTGCCAGGCCTATCCTGCCAAGGGTCAGCTTCTGGGCAAGGCACACAGCAGGGAGACAGTATGCCATCACACTCCGGATCACAGGAGTCCCATGGACCTCAGCTGAACAGATCCGGGAAGAGAGGTACACCTTGGAGGAGAAGGAGACCCTCGTAGAGGCTTATTTACAGAGGAGGGCACAACGGCTGTATGACCTGTCCTTGTCTGGGCACCTGCGCCTTTGCCTATGGAGTGAGATCCGACAACCGGCACTGGGGAGGAGCCAGAGCATACAGTTGATCAAGCATCGGTACCAGGACTGTAAAAAGGGATTGAAGGCGAAGATGGCAAGGGAGTGACAGGAATCCATGAGGACTGGAGATGGCCCCCCAAGGTGGGAAGAAATGCTGAAGGCCAGACTCTCGGAGGTCAGAGTCCGAGGGTTTGAGGGAGCAGTGCAGACCAGAGCCAGGCCATCAACCCACCCGTGCGTGAGTTGTGCCGTCATTGATATCGTTCTAACTCCTAACTCATGTTTTGGGCAACCTTGCGAATCCAGATGTTTTGGACTACATCTCCCATGATTCTCAGTCACTGAATCGCTGCCTAGCGCATCATGGGATATGTATTCCAAAAACATTTGAAGGCACCAGCTAGCAGAGAAAGAATCTCAATATAATGTAAAATAGGACTGATGCTTTTGGATTGTGGTTGTTTACTTCTTAGCATTGATGCTTTTTAAATTGTCATTTCCTAATTGCTGCTTTATATTTGATAGCTTTTTAACTGCTGCTTTTCCGTGTCAGGTCTTTTAATGTGGTGTTCATCCTTTATGCTAGGGGGTTATTCTGCATGTTTTGTTCCTTATACTGGGGGTTACTATGCTGGGCGTTTACGTTTCTCATATTGCTATTGCTCGACCTTCTGGGGCACAAAGACTACATCCCCTTTTGTGGAGCCTGTGGCACAGCCTGTGCTCCAACTATCCTCAGGGCACTCACCACTGTCATACCAGCCCCTGGATGCCCCTAGCAGCCCGCTGTTCTACACACCTACGACCCCTGCCATCGCTCTACCGTAAAGTGTCTCAGCTACCATATCTGCTCCACAACTGGAACTGCTCTGCCCTGCACGACCTTCACCCCTGTACCACCAGCACAGACGGCTGCCACCCCGCCATGCTCCACAACCTGGCCACCAGGCTGACCCCCCCCCCCCAGTTCCGATCTGTCGACAAAGAGTCCCTCCAACAGCTAATAGCAGCCATCGACGACATGGGGGACTACCTGACACCGGTCCTGATATGCCTCACAAACATCATGGAGGTCCTGGTGCAGTAGCAGCGTGCCAGCCCGGTCATCCCCATGCTGCCAACATGACCACCGTCACCAATGCTGCCACTCCCGGAGATTGCTGTTCCACTGCCCAGACGTAGGGGACGGTTTGCCCCACTTGTTGACCCTCCAGCTGCTTCCATCCAGCCTGGTTCCTCTGCCCTACCTGCCTCCTCAGTTGCCTCTGCCACTCCTTCCTGAGGGCGAACCCATCTCTGATCCAAGAGACGTAGAAGCAAGTGATTTATTTATTTCAGTTTTATATGGTTAATGTTATTTTTATGGTTTTTCCAAAATCAGTTTATTTCTGATTTCTAATGTTGTATTGAATGTGTTTCTGAATACATACATGTAGCATATTGTTTTTTTCCATTTGCTCCAATGCATCTTAAATTTTTCTTTATCCCATTTTTGGGATAGTCCTCTAAACGTTCCCCTTTATAATTTTTTACTTTGTACGACTGTGTCCCTTTTCATGTTTGCTAATAATTCTGTCATGCACCTATACAACATGTTGCGAGACCAATGAGACAATTGGAAAGTATTCTTACACATCAAATACTGCCGTATGCCACATCATAGATCATACTCAAATGTACAATATGTTCCTTCATGACATGACCACTGCAACATACACGTTGTATAGTGCACGTGTTTCTTCTGTTATATGTGTGGCAAATTGAGTTACAATTGACATGTGGGGGGTCATCAACATTATGACATTTAATACTTTCCTTGTGTAGCACCATTATCCAATCCTGTAGATTCCAGCTTGATACACAAGTAAGAGAGTAGGACGATTATTTTCCTGCATGAAGATGCACATAGTCCCCGGCATCAGGGTCTATTATTCCCACACAATAGATCCTAATAATGTCTTATCACGTCTCCACGCTCATTGAAATGCATATAATGAAGTCCCACTGTATTCTGGCAATTGCAAAGAAAAGTGTTGGAGTTTTACAAATAATTTATTGAACTCATAGGAAATGTTTTACTGTTCATAAGTGTCATGTTATTTTGCACAGTAACGTGTAAATAGTAATGTAAACTTGTTCCCATAGTCCTTAAAGTTACGAATCAATCATTGTGTGTCCCCATCTACAAAATAAAAGTGCATTCAGTGAGATGAAGGTAATGGTTAGAATCCATACATACTGTCACAAGTGCCATGTGCAAAAGTTCCTTGCTTCTGTGCTAATGCTGCCTATTCCTAGTTGTTAACATGCAACAAGGTATGATGACATTCTATTTATGTCACATTGACATGTGTAACATCATCCCTTTTTCTACCTGCAACTTTGACATCCTTGAAATAATTTGAGAGATAAAAATGTGGAGGCAGCGCTTCTGTGTATCGTAGGTATATAGTAATAGATTATATGTCAGGTGGGTGCTGCCGCAATGGAATATATGGTGTCCACACACCTCCAGGAACACAATAATGAAAAAATAAAACAATTATTCCAGGTGCACCTGTCAGGCTCGCGACATGAGGTAGCCATGGCACATCCTCTGTGTAGTGATATATAAGCCCAAGCGCTGGGGGTAAGCAGGCACACAGACACTGGAGGCAGTATATGTACAATAAGGCTGTATTGTAGAATGGTTCACAGCAAACAGTCCAGCACAGAACAGATAGTAACACAGAAAGTACAGGCAAGTGGATGGTGGGCCACGTAGTCTCTCTCCAGATCCGCTTGAGGAGAAGCAGGAACCATAGGCAAATGTATCTTGATTGAAGGTTGGTCTCCTTGGAGAGAGCTTGAGGGCTAGAAGCCACTTGAGAGTCTCTGGACCCACTGGATAGTGGGCCACGCAGTGGATCGTCCAGCAAGCAGGAAACCGGTAGTGCAGACACAGCAAGGGTGGAATAACTGGTATACAACGCAGCATAACAGGTACATCAAGGAACAACAAATAACAAGAGGGAGCTCTCAGGACCTCTGACAACAGGAAGGGAAAAACACAAAATGGAAGAGCGACGCTGGGAGGGCTTAATCAGGTATTTATGCAGAACACACAGTCTCTTGAACAGGAGTTAACCCTTAGGTGGATACAGACAGGTATGGAGAGCTAGTGACCCAGGCTGGCCACAGCAGGCTCTCAGGGCTGAGGCATGACAGCACCTTAGACGTAATTAAAACATATTTTAAATACAATGTGCATAACAGCAATATGCAGTGTGAATGTTTTCGCCTACCGGCTTCCTCAGTAAGTGTCCTCAAGTGTAGTGTACTTTACTGATTTTTTTTTCGCTAGAGACTACTCTACACTTGAGGACACTTACTGAGGGAAGCCGGTAGGCAAAAACGCGTTCTAGTGATCCTTGCAAAGGTTGTTCACTATATTTTTATATTTTTTTTCTATTAATGCCTTGCCATATGGCCTGCTTTTTATAAATAAATTTACATTTTATATTATTAAGATTTTTGTCTTGCTGCCTACTTTGTTATTTTTTACTTGAGCACTGCTCATATTGGGATTATCCTCCCCCAATCCCTGGAATCTGAATTTACACAGCAATCCTGTACCTAATCAGAGGAGTCAACCACAGGAGACAAACGCAGAAAAAACGGGGACAAAAAAGAACCCACAGAAAATATAAGTATTCTAATTTTATTTTTTGGAGTGCTTTCTTGGTGCTAAGACACCCACTGTTTATTCACACTGCATATTGCTGTTATGCATATTGTATTTAAAATATGTTTTAATTACGTCTAAGGTGCGCCTGGAATAATTGTTTTATTTTTTTTTTATCCCTGAAATAATAAAAGATTGATCTACCGCTTTAATAAAATTGTGTTGTATGAATAACATGTCTCTAATCTAATGTATTGCTGTCACATCGTAGGTACAGTTTGACAGGGTCAAACTTCATGATGTTTGGGTAGCATTTCATAGTTAGAGCAGTGCGCAAGTGTACTCATAGGTAATGAGGCGATGTGTCTGAAAGTAGGGGTCCAGCAGCTCATTCTCCATCAGGAATTACAGGGTTAAATACACATTAGTTAGACATCCATGATTGCACAGTCAAATTAATCACAATAAAGAGCTGCTTTTATTTTGAGGCAATATTGCGATAATCTATGTAGACCTGCAAGGCTAAATGATCCCTTGGACTTGTCTCATAACTATCCTGGGTGTCTAATAGCATTTTTAGTGGACACGTTGAAAGCTTATTGTATCTATATCATACATATAAGTCGCTCAACAGGGGATACTCCGACACATTAGATCTATATGTGCATTCGCAACTTGATTGGGGTGCTGAATTGGCTCCAAAGTGCTATGGGGCATTTGTCAAGCAACATGGTTTAAATTCTGAATGCAATGAATTTTTGTATGACATTTGCGCTGTGCAAGAATCCTACACGAAGGCTGCTTCCATGTGAAAGATAAACGTAGGTTTATCTCTCAAAGATCTTTTCCCGGTTGTGCCATGTACATTTATTTTTGTAGTTAATTGTGCCTGATAAAACCCATGGACACACATCCCCAATTCACGCACATCTTAAAGTGCTGCCCTGCAACATGTATAATCCACGTGCTGCACTTAGGGAATCAAGAGTTCATGCCACTTGGCATGCATTTACACAGATAATAGCAAAGGAGATATCTGCTTGTGCACCTTACCTGTGAAATATTTCTGGATAATGCGCTGCCTGACAATCTGTGCCCACGTCCTCTGCGCCTTCAGGTGGCACTAGTGGGACATTATCAGGGGCCACATCAAGGTCAGGCTCCAAATCTAAGAGTGTCCCATCACTAGGAGCAATGTTGTGAAGCATTGCACATACTAGGATAATCAAGGCGGCTTTGCAGGACACCACCATACCTGTCTAAACAGCGGAAACACATTTTAAGGAGACTAAAGTCCTCTCTATGACACTCCTCGACCTCTGGAGCACAGCATTGTAGGCTTCATGATCCATTCCTTCAGGCCTCTTAATGGGTGTTATCAGACATGGCCTGAGATGGTATCCTGAATCACCTAATTCATGGTACATGGCACACATTAATATTCTGTTAGTTTAGCCAATACTGTACAATTGGGATATTTTGTTAAAGCATACGTATACCCACCGTGAAGCCGTCCTTCTGGGTACATCCTGTTCTTAAAGTCAGATGGCATCGATGAGTTCTGCAGAATAATTGAGTCATGGGCACTACCAGGAAACGCTGCAAACAGATACATGATGCGCATATTGGCATCACAAACCGTTTGCACTTTGATGGAATGGAAGTGTTTGCAATTGATGTAAACTGCATGATCCTTCCAGGTTGCACAGATCTCTATGTGGGTGCAATTGATTTTCCTTGGGACATTAGGAAACCCTCCAAGGACATAAAACCCTTGCTTCACATTACGCCATCCCTAGGGGCTGGTAGAGTATCCAATATACTGCTAGCAGTTACCCCGCATAGCTATGATGAAGTGGTGTATTATCTTCGAAAAGGTGCTCTGGCTAACACCATCTAGCTTGGACAGGGGGTGCTGAAAGATCCCACTAGTGAGGAACCTTAAACAGCAAAGCATCTTGGTCATCCCTGGTACAGATAAGCGTGAGCCAGACCTCGACTCAAGATGGGACTGCAGCTCTACGTAGATCTGCAGATCTGGTCATGGCTCAATCTGACAGCATTCGGCATCACTCACATTTTCCATTGTGAGTCTAGTCCTTTGGACACGAGGTGCATGTGGGACTGTACACGCCCTTTCTAATTCCTGCTGGCATCGGACACTGTTTCTGCGTATATGACGGAGTACAAGCAAAAAACCAGCATCGATAATTCTGACATGCCTGGTGACCTCCATTGTCTAAAACTCTGGTATTTGGCAATACAATATGTGCCGTGCTGCATTCCTTTTTATAGGCTGGGGATTTCGTGCTTGGCCAGGTACGTCAAATTTGGCGTTAGTACCTGCTTTGAGCGGCAGCTAAAATTTTCAGCATCGGTGGCAGTTTGCGCCAGCAATTTGTAATACCTTACTTATGTACGCGCTAAAGATTGCTTGCGCTTCCCATGTATAGCATGCGCTAAGTACAGTAAGCTCACGCAACCTCTTCTAGCGTAAACACCGATGTGTTTTGGATTTTTCTCAGGTTTAGCGTCACGGATGTAATATGGGTGGTATGCTTTAAAGTCACTTGTCCTAGCGATATCACTTACACACCCGAGCACTAACATAATTATCATTCACTAGAGAATAGTGCCCTTGGGGTGGGGAGGGGAAATAAAAATGTAAATTAGTGTTAAATCAAGGCATTAGTTATGTGGCATTGGCATAAAAAAGGCAATTACTCAGTCATGGAATGGCACACCTGTTGCTTGCTAAAAAGCATGAGCCCACTCAAAGATAATGGAAAAGGTCATGGTCTGTGGAGACCAAGGTAGAGCTTTATTTGTCTCCATTCAATAGCAGACTGATTCATGGCCAAAAACTCAGTTTTGGAAGAAAGCGCTAGCCACATGATATAATGTATAGCATTTACAAGAGAAGTGTTATTTTTGCAGTTGTGAATATATAGGGCCCTATTACATTCTTCGTGCAAACGTCTGCGCCGGCGCAAAAACGCAAAGGGCAAAACCCTTTGCACTGAACGTCGTATTACAATGTCAGCGCAACAAACACGCGTATACCGCGGGTGAACCTGCGTGAACGCTGCGCGAGCCTACTGTGCGTCGCGTGTCCTATACTTAACATTGTGAGCGCAAATGCGTTTGTGCGCTGGTACGCGGATGGTATTACAATCTATGCGCAGTTTGTAACGCACAGCCTTTGCGCACATAATTTTAGCAACTCCTAAAAGCTGAGGTTAATGGCAAATCTGAACAAACCAAATCTGAGCAAGCTGAACCCAAATACACCAGCCCGAAAAAAAAAATGCAAAGTATAGTTATCAAGAAAAATATATAGTAGCCGACTCCTGGCAGTGGTGTTATTAACCCTTTCGCTGCTGAGGCTTTTCCCGCCCCTGTGCTGAGGTCATTTTTACCGGTTTCGCTCATCATGTTTAAACGTGTTTTGAAGGCTTATTTTAGTATATGACCCAGACATATTATATATCGTTCTTTCCGTCAGACTCGGTAGATTCATAATATGTCATTATTATATGTATACGTTATGTCATGTCTGTATATTATAACAAAAAATGCAATAAAATATGTATTTTCAATAATTTACAACGTGTAAAGTGTTTTTTTTCACATTTTAACATGCGAGCAATTGCGGCTATATTTTGTATGGGGTGCGCTTGTTAAAAAAATTAGAGATGGGGTCTCGTTACATTTTTTTTTGGGGAAAATTACGCGATTTTTAACAAACGCACCGCATACAAAAATCGTTAGTGCAGCATCATTGTTCACATTATAATTGAAATGGGAACAATATTGCTGCATTAACGAACCAAAAAAAAGAAAAAAAAATGTTTATTTTTTTTTTTATAATTTTTTTTAAATATATTTTTAATTTTAATTTTTTTTTAAAAAACTTTTTTCACTTTCATGTTTGGTATCGTTGGAACGGCCATGCTCTGGCCGATCCAAACATACCAAACATTAACCCCTAACTGCCACGGATCGGGAGATAGGGAGTTCATTGGAACTCCCTATCTCCACCGTTGGTGGCAGTTAGGGGTTAACTCTAGGACTGGCGTCATCGTGCTACGCACGATGACGCCAGTCCTCAGGGGGAGTTCCCGGAGGCTTGGCCGACATCCAAGATGTCGGCCAGCTCCGGGAAAGGATCGCGAACCGGCGCTTTTCAGCGCCGATTCGCAATCCAGCTCCCCAGGGGTTAATGCCAGGCACCATTTGGAAGGGCAGGCTGTGCCCTTCCAAATGGTGCCTGGGTTAACCCCCGCAACGCCGCCGATCGGGAGGGAGAGAGGTCCGAATGACCTCCCCCCCTCCCTTTCAGGCGCCTCCTCCGCACATGCGGGGGGGGGGCCTGAATTAGGTGTCATCGCGCTGCCGCGATGACACCTAATTCCGGCGGCTGCGGTTCCGGATGCTGGGCTGACATCGAGGCTGTCAGCCCGCACCGGGGGGGCCAGCGATCGGCCGGAACCCGGCCGAACGCTGACCCCAATGGGAGGACGCGCTCAGCGCGTCCTCCGCACAGCAGCAGTAATGCGGAGGACACGCTGAGCGCGTCCTCCGCATTGAATTGGTTAAAAAGATTTATTCCACAATGAAAAAAACACCAGACAACGTTTCGACCCTTACAGGTCTTTGTCAAGTCTAAAAGTATAGTTACACATTCTACACATACCAAACCAATAAATTTGAGAAGTTGTGTGTGCTTTTTTATTGCTGCAGCATATATGCGCAGATTGACTTTGACAGGCACAAAATCTTAACGTGAGATAATTGTGGTTCTTAATTCTGATTGGCTGAATCGCGTGAAAAAAACAGTCCGCACACCGATCTCTGCGCGCAACGTTTCTGTGCGCACATTTGTGCGCGTCCGTTTAACACGCGTTATTGCTCGACGGATGAAAAAATGCGCAAGGATTGTAATTCCAGCGTTGAATTACACTCGTTAACGTTTAACGCTGGGCGCAAAAATTCACGCGTTGCCCGAGCGTTTTAACGCGAAGATTGTAATAGG
This sequence comes from Leptobrachium leishanense, assembly GCA_009667805.1. NCBI lineage: Eukaryota > Metazoa > Chordata > Amphibia > Anura > Megophryidae > Leptobrachium > Leptobrachium leishanense. Next base: position 315,013,999 of record CM019066.1, read on the forward strand.
GCCCATACTGTTTGTCATCCAGAAAATAATAGAATAATTTCCAAGGGGTCTGGATACCTTTCAAACCACTGGAAGTGTGTGTGAGTATAAATATTTATTTCCGTTGCTAAAACATAAAATAAACAACACAGAAAACATGCTGCAGCTTAGAAATTGTACCAGATTCAGCCTAGTTGGTTAGACATTGGTGAGGACAATTTTTCAATGAATCCATAAGTCATCTTTTTCTTTTCATTTTAAGGTGTCACCTTAAGTACACAAAGCTGAAACATTCTTTAAAGGAGTTTTGTGAGAAGGAAAAAAAAGCACGTCTGAGGAATCAGGCTTTTCTACAAGAGTTCCAGCGCATTGAAGCGCGCCTGCATGGTCTGATATCGACAGCAAGCACCGTGAAGCAAAAGCAGAAGGTGAGTTTCCACTACAGGCCGATATTATGTCAACATCTCTCCGCATTATGTTTATTATGCATTTCATTTATTTTTATCAGTGAAATGGCTGTTGAAATTTTATAGTATGGTAAAAATTCTTCGGGTCTCCTTTCCATGAATTGTGTTATATGGTCTCATTTCCATGTCTGAACATATATAATTAGCCGAGCCGAGTTTTCTCGTTGTGTTATCGTTTAATCGGGTGCATGGTGATGCACCCGCATACAGCCGTCTGTCCTTTGGATCTGTGGATATTGCATGTAAGCACACCTGTTCTTTGTATAGTACACCTGTAGTGGCCAGGGTGGTCATCATTCGAATTTCAGCTACCATCTCAACTAGTGCATTTGGGTGGAACTTAGCAGGGATCTCTAGAAAAGATTGAGGAGGTCCATAAGCCAACACAGCAGGAGATGACGTAGGGTTGGCGCAATCCGAATATTGAGAGCCAATTAAGCGTGCTCAGTCCTCTTAAGGGTCCCGCATCTCCACATTTAGAGAGGGCACCAGTAGCCCGCCAGCGCAATCCTCCATGGAGCCATATGGACTCTAGGAGGGGATTCTCGCGGCGGCTTGGAAGTGCTGCCGCGAGTATCATTGAGGGTAGTTGCATTCTGGGGCAAGGTGCCAAGGTAACACCTGCCCGGAATCTAACGCTAATATGGGGACGCTACAAGGAAACCTGCAGGCACAGGTTTTCCCTATGTAATTTAGCCCGTTTTTCTTCATTTTGTAACATACGTTTTTATTTTTTTAAAGGACTTTTTTTTATTATTTGGACACATTTTTACTACATTTATACTGATACAAAGGGTTATTCAGAGAGAGGTGAAAACCTGGAGAATGACCGGAGAAGTGAAAATTCTAGGTCAAAATAGCCGATTTGGAAAGTGAGATAAATGGGAGAATTTTTCTGGTTTGGCTATTTTGACCTAGAATTTTCACTTCTCCAGTCATTCTCCTGGTTTAGGTTTTGATTTATTCGCCAAGGCTAATTCAGCGGTTATCGGTGCGCCATTAACTGCTTTGGGGTCTCCAATTTTGACAAAATAGAGTGACCATTCACTAAATAGTGAAATCGCCATATTTTTCGCAAAATGCAGTGAAATGGGCCGACAAGCAAAGCACCAAAGTTGCACTCCATTTCAGTGATTTATCAATAGACCCTTAGAACTTCGCTTTAAAATGTGAATGCTATACACTCAGAACATTACAAGATCACAAGAAAGTATTGTTTCAAGGTGACCTCTCGTATCCACATGCCTGTATCAGGATGCTGGACATCGTTTTTTTGCCCTTTGTTAGTAAATTCACATAATTTAATTCTACACACAAGGTTCTAAATTAAACAAGGAATCGTTTAACTCGCCTCTGCTTTTCTGACTTTTTGTTATGTAAATGTGTCATTAGGATTACATCAAGGTATTTTCTTTATATAAATGTAAATTTAACATTTTCAGTATTTAAATACAATATATACGCCTACATATATTATTTTATATGCCTGTCTCCTGGCAACATGACAGTGCCACATTCCCTTAATATTCATTCTATATTCACTTTTTTTACTTATTTATTTTATAAGAAAACGATTTAGTTTTGTAGCTGCACTCCAACTGTAATCCATGAAAATATATATATATATGAAAAAAATACTTGTATAGTTCAAAACACACGCTCTTATCGGCTCTTTTATATATTTACTTTTGTTAAAAACACCTTCTAGCAGTATCATGATGCCTTACTGTAGGGCGGACTAATCCCTTTTATTGTTGTTATTATTATTATTATGTTGTTGTTATTTGCTTTTTCGTTGTGTATTTCTGTCGGGGTTGTTTCTTGTGGTCTTTTTTTTTTTTGTTTGTTTGTTTGGGGTTGCGACGGGTTCTTTTTTTTCTTTCTTTTTTTTTTTTCTTTCACCCCTCAAAAATACGGAAGCAGATTACATATCTCCGGGACCGACAAAGCGTGCTTTTAAATGTATTCCGTTTATGTATCTGTAGTAATGCAGGCTTCTAATCCCTCCTACTATCTCCATATAAATGATTCCGTTCGAGACCGTGGCTTCTTTCTTCACTAAAAGCAGCAAAGCCCTTTCAGATGAAATGTCTTAAAAAAAAAAAAAAAAAAAAAAATTTATAAAAAAAAAAAAGAAGAAAAAAAAACCACGGCGTAATAACTTGGAGCATGCTGGCAAGTGTAGTCACTTGTGACTGTGTGTGAATCCCCCTCAGCAAGTCAATATTGTAATAAGCAGAACGGGTAACATCACTCCATTATTCAGAGAAGCCAACAGCGTGCTTGTCCCTTAGGCTGCCGCATTCATTAAGAAAAGCTTACTGGGCTGAAAGCTGGAAACTGACGATAACAGGATATGATTTTCATATTTAATGTATCCCTTGGAAGAGTATGTGTGCTGCAGATTGATAGAAGAATCAACTGCTACTTTACTGAAAGACTTTCTAGTTTGCCCTATAGCTACCGATGGAATCATTCAGCCAAGAAATTACCTTTTCCTTCTGTTACCTGCTTTATATAACTGCCAAGCAGGCAGCCTGGATGCCAGTGAATATTATTGTGCGGTTAACTGTTTGCTATTTAAGACTCTTATCAGAAAAGAAACAGAGGCCACACATTCTTAGATTTATTTTCTTTTTTACACTTCTTTTTTTTTCTTAGTTTTGCTTTTCCTCTGGTATATGTGAGTCTAGTTAAGAAGTCTATTTCGCACTTTTGGATTTCTATCCCCCCCCCCTCCTCCTCCCTACCCCCACTACTTCTCCTCTGGAAAACTTTTAACTAAGATTTGGGATTTAAAAGCGACTTATCTCGTTTCCATTTACCAAAGACGTTACAGGGGATTTGTGAGCTTCCACATTACAAAAGGGGAGCTTACTCGGTAAACTGGTCTCACCTCGATGTGTGAATTCATACGGGGGGTAGTGTAGCATTTTTCTTTTCATTTTATGTATAAGTCATGGAACATTACATACAGGTCTATTCACTAAAGGTGAAACTCGGGAGAATGACTGGAGAAGTGAAAATTCGAGGTCAAAATGGACAAACCGGAAAACAATCTCCCATTTATCGCACTTTCCAAATCGGCTATTTGGTCTAGTTTGTTCTCTTTTCCTGCCAATTCTCCTGAGTTTCACCTTTTAGTGACCAGACCTGATAGTATTATAGGTGGTAAAGAACACAAATCCCTTTTGGTCCAGCTTTAACATCACAAATTCTTAAACTGAATCTGTCTTTAACAGGTTGCTCTTCTGTGCAATGTACAACACGTGATCTCAAACATAAGATTGACGAGATATAGGCAAACCACAACTGCTGCTGTTCCATTGGATGGCACTGCTGTCACTCTACGCGGGTGTTGTATTACTAAGTGGGATCGTTGGATATTTGCACGACTTGTCCATTGAGACGCCATCGACATATTGTTTTCTATGTCGGTGTGCTAGCAGCCAATGTGTAAGGAAGCCAAGCACTCTCTTTATCGACATAGGGCCCTTTTCCAAGGTTGGTGTTAACTTAACCAGAGCTGTTGTAAACTTACCAGAGCCATTTATTCTAGTTGTTATGTTTTCACCAGCTTTGGTTAAGTTTAGTTCATCCCTAGAATAGGGCCCATAGAGTCAAGCGAGTCACTTTCATGTCAAAATTGGTGAGTGAAAGAGGCAGCACCTTTTTTTCTTTTAAATTATTTTTTAGGTGCGCAAGCACACGTTTCCTTGCATATGTCAAAGACAAAGGAACTTAATGGGGCACTCTATACTCATGGTAAGCTTAGGTTCCCCCCCCCACATTCAAGATGTCAGCCTGCTGTGGGAGAAGACCAAAATCAGCGTGTTTGGCACCGATCTGCGGGACTTTACATGTCATGGCTGCACTGAGCCAACTTGGCCAATTATCAGCAAAAAATAAGCCAATACTGATTATCGGTAGCTTCCTGAATATCAGCTACGGTAATCGGCAAAGCTGATAATCTGTCCTTAATTACAGGCACACATGCTATTTTGCCATGTGCCAAATAGTTGAAGCTGGCATGCAGACAGGTAGATCAATGTGAACGAAAAGACCGCATACAGGCTATCCACGTCTATATGGATTAATGTTTAAGCCAGTTTTCTCTATTCTTTATTGTTAAAGGGTCCCTTCCTGGCAGGGGCTGCCTTGTTCATGCTATGTTGTTGGGTTATAAAAAAAACCGTATAAAAATACAAGTTTTAAAAAAGGCAAGGTTTGTGTTAATGTTTCTTGGTGATGTAACTTTAAACCAATTTGGATGTTTTCCTGCATGGATATACATTGTATTTAACTCAACATGAACGAGAACATGCTGGGGGATAAAAGCTTTCACTATAAGGTTTGACAGAGACTCCGGTTAAAATGGTCACACCGTATGCCCCATATGAAGTCACCCTAGTTCTGAATTTTTAACAATATGAAGTCTTACAGGGATTATTTGATTTGTCAGCTCTTACATATCCAGAAATGAAACACTCGTGCCTTTAAAACAGACTGACTTTTTTTTTACTTTAAACCTGGTCATGTTTGGTATCATTGGAAAGGCCATGCTCTGGCCTTTCTAATGATACCAAACATGACTCTGCTAGCTGAAAACAGTTGGGAGATATTGAGGTTCAAAGGAACCCCTATCTTTCCTTAGGGGTCAATGAGGACGTTCCCCACACGTCCTCAGCAGTGAAAGGGTTAAGCAGCTTGAATTCCTTTTCCTCAAGAAAAAAAAACCCATATCCCAAGCTGTAGTATGGATATGTAATTGTGCTATTTGGCCAATAGATGGCACCATCTGCCTGTGTAATAATGCATGCAATTAAAACTGAGCTTTAGATATTTGGATCTATATTTGAAGCACCGTTTCTATGTTTGTATTATCCAAATTTGCTTTCCATAAATCCACTGGATCCTGGCAGTGGATTTATGGAAAACAATTTGGTAGTAAAGGGGTGAAAAATATAATGCAGACTCTGAGATCTAATTTTGCACAAGCATATATGGTATGAAAATAATGCCCCTAAGAAACTTTATAAGGGTATATATAGCTAAGCTGTCTTGAAGCATTTGATTAAAAAATGCTCAAATTGCCCTGCTGGTCTGGTCACACAAAATGCCATAGCTTTTGAAAGGTTAAATGTCAAAAATAAAAATAAGCCTGGACAATTTAAAAAAATTGTTGACCTTTCTATCCATAATATGGCAGTGAATCTTACAGGGTTATTCAGCGAGAGGTGAAAACCGGGAGAATGACTGGAGAAGTGAAAATTCTAGGTCAAAATACCCAAACCTGAAAAATGTTACCCTTTATCTCACTTTCCAAATCGGCTATTGTTTGTTCTCTTCTCTCGCCAATTCTCCTGGTTTTCACCTCTCTCTGAATAACCCTCTTAGGGCCACATTACGATCTCCACGCTAAAACGGGGGCAGTAGGGAGAAAAAACTGCACCCGCAGTTTTCCCCCCAACGGCCCCTGTTTTAGCGTGGAATTACAATGCAGGCGCCTAAAAAGCTGCATCCACTCGATGAAGTCCATAGGATTCCATTGAGTTTCCCCCTGCCGGTCACATGACCAGCCGGACCTCGCCAGCCGGTCGGCGTAGTGATACGCAGGGAGAGACTGGGGGGGACTTTTTCCCCCCAGTCTTTCCCTGCTCCTTCCGGAAGGAGGAGGCAGTTGGAGCCGCATTCCTCGCTGCGGGACAGGAGGTGAGTGTACGATGCTTTTTTTTATTTTTATGGATGGTGTTAATGGATTCTGCAGAAGCGGAATCCGGTAACACCAAGTCCTGGCTTTGGTTAATTTTCCGCTAACCAGAGCCGGACGTTAATCAGCGCTGGGACTTTGTAATCCTAACGCTGATTAACACTTTGTGCTCCCCATGTTAAGTATAGGGAGTGCAAAGTACAGTAACCTCGCTCTGAGGAGTGCTAGGTACCAAACGCAAATGGGTTACTTATCCTGTTTGCGTTTGGATTTTAATATGTGGTAGACACCGCGACTAACGTTAATGCTCACGCAGGTAAGCGTTAACGTTAGCATTAAGCGTGTAATGTGGCCCCTAGTGTTTTACAGCTGAGCTTTCTGTCTTCGCTCTGTGACTGAAAACAATGAAACCAAATCATGGATGCCGAGGAGAGTGCAACCATCAGAGTTATTCAGAGAAAGGTGAAACTCTGGAGAACGTTTATAGAAGTGAAAATTCTAGGTCAAAATAGCTGATATGGAAAGTGCGATAAACGGGAGAATTTTTCTGGTTTGGCTAGTTTGACCTAGAATTTTCACTTCTCCAAAAGGTCTCCAGAGTTTCACCTTTCTCTGAATAATCCTGTATGAATCGGGAGATCTCTCCACTGTAGGGATCCGCGGTCTCCACTATATAAAAGTAGAATAAGGCAGTGGGCAACCCCAAATCTTGCATGGCTGAAGCTCCTTAGATGAAACATTGCGGGCTTTATTACATTCTTTGCGCAAAAACGCTCGTTAACGCGCGTAAATTAACGCTGGTATTACAATCCGAACGCATTTTTTCATCCGTCAAAAAATAACACGCGGAAAAAAAGACTCACAAAAACGAGCGTGCATTAACGCTGCATCCAGAAATCGGTGGGCAATCACAATTGAGAACCACAATTGTCTCCCGTTCGTTTTTTTTGCGCCTGTCAAAATCAATCTAAGTATATATGCTGCAGCAATAATAAAAACATGCACAACTTCTCCATTTTATTGTTTGGGTATGTGTAGAATGTGTAACTATACTGTGTAGGGATGCACCGATACCACTTTTTTAAGACCGAGTACGAGTACAGATACTTTTGTTCAAGTACTCACCGATACCAATTACCGATACTTTTATTTTATGTCATGTGACCGCTTTCCAATAAGAACAGACCTTCTATAAAGCCCCCAGGTCTCATGGATTTGCCCCAGCTCATGGATATCCTGACCCCAGCTCATGGATATGCCCCCCTGCTCATGGATATGCCCCCCCTTGCTCATGGATATGCCCCCCCTTGCTCATGGATATGCCCCCCTTGCTCATGGATATGCCCCCCTGCTCATGGATATGCCCCCCCTGCTCATGGATATGCCCCCCTGCTCATGGATATGCCCCCCCAGCTCATGGATATGCCCCCCTTGCTCATGGATATGCCCCCCATGCTCATGGATATGCCCCCCCTGCTCATGGATATGCCCCCCTGCTCATGGATATGCCCCCCTTGCTCATGGATATGCCCCCCCTTGCTCATGGATATGCCCCCCTGCTCATGGATATGCCCCCCTTGCTCATGGATATGCCCCCCTGCTCATGGATATGCCCCCCTTGCTCATGGATATGCCCCCCCTTGCTCATGGATATGCCCCCCTGCTCATGGATATGCCCCCCTTGCTCATGGATATGCCCCCCCCTCTCCGCTCATACTTACCTTCCTTCAGCGCCGCCGGTAAAGTCTTCGCGCGCGCGCGCTCCTTGGAAGGACCCCAGCCGCGACCACGTGGGACCATGTGATCGCGGCTGGGGTCCTTCCAACGAGCGCGCGCGGGAACTTTCCCGGCGTCGCTGAAGGAAGGTAAGTATGAGCGGAGAGCAGCTGCAGGGCCTGTCCGAATGCTCTACCTGCATTCAGACAGGCCCTGCAGCTGCTCACTTTGTTTAATACTTACCTTCCTTCAGCGACGCCGGGAAAGTTCCCGCGCGCGCTCGTTGGAAGGACCCCAGCCGCGATCACATGGTCCCACGTGGTCGCGGCTGGGGTCCTTCCAAGGAGCGAGCGAGCGCGTGCGCGCGAAGACTTTCCCGGCGTCGCTGAAGGAAGGTAAGTATTAAACACAGGGCGGAGAGCAGCTCCAGGGGCGGCTGTCCAAATGCCGATAGAGCATTCGGACAGCCGCCGCAGCCCCTCGGATACCGGCAAGCCGGCTCAATGCCGGCTTCCGGTATCGGAAAAAAATATCGGGGGTACTGCACGAGTACCAAGTACTCCTGCAGTACCCGGTATCGGCACCGATATCGATACTAGTATCGGTATCGGTGCAACCCTAATACTGTGCTGTATTTTTTTTTTCGGGCCGGTGTATTTTTTTTCGGCCAGGACGTTCAGATTTCCAGTTACCACCAGCTTTTCAAAGACGTTAAAATTATGCACGCAAACGTTGTCCGTTAAAATTTGCGCATAGATTGTGCGCTGGTGTGCGGAAAGGTATTACAAACGCATTTGCGCTCACAATGTTAAGTATGGGACACTCAAAGTACATTACGCTCGCAAAGTGTTCACGCAGGTCCATCCGCGTTAGACGTTAACGCGCATTTTTTGTGCAGACATTGTAGTACGATGTTCTGCACAAAGGGTTTTCCCCCTCGCGTTAATGCGTTTTTGCGAACGCGTTAACGTTTGCGCGGAGAATGTAATAGGGCCCTGTGTGTTTTGACTTCAGGGCTGTTCCTGAATAAAACATTTTCCTGAGAGTATTTGTTGTTGTTCTCTGCCCCCCCCCCCTAGTTCTGCACCGTCATATCAGTGCTTCCTCAACTCCTACTGTGAGCAAGGAAGCAGGATGCTGAGTCTGTAGTATTCCAATTGCTTCTGAATAAATAGGATTCATTCCTTGTAGATAGTAAATAGGCTTTTTATACAAGACTGGATTTGTTATTACTCCCTTTAAAAACCCGCTTTAGGCACCGCTTTAATACCCTAGTTTCTAGCACTAAAGATTCTTATAAATTATAAATTATTTTATTGTAAAACCTCCTATATCAGGGCTCAAAATTTCCACGTGCCTACTTGCATTTGGCGAGTGGAAATTAAGTGAGGGCGAGTGGAAATGCACAAACAGGCAACACAATATATTATTTTGTGCTGCGTATTCCAGCGGTGCCACCGTGCAGCCCCCCTTCCCCAGACTGCACGGTGGCAGGGATCCGCTGCCTAACCTGACCCAGCTTGTCTCTGTCACTGGCAGGGGGTGGAGAGGAGCTTCCCTGCCTCCTCGCTCTGCTCACACTGGGCTCTGATGACTGGGTATACATGTATCTGGGGTCTGATGTCTGGGTATTAACCCCTTAGTGACTGGGCGGTTTTACACAAATCCGTCTTTTAGTGACCGCTGCTGTTTTTACGTTTCTGCGCTGTTAGTGTTTAGGTCAAATTTTCCTCTTACTCGTTTATTCAACCCACACATATTATACACCCTTTTTCCCGCCATTAAATGGACTTTCTAGAAATACCATTATTTCCATCATATCGAATAATTTACTATAAAAAAAATATGAAATATGAGGAAAAAATGGTAAAAACACACTTTTTCGTAATTTAATCCCCAAAATCTACAACCACCCAAAAAGACCCCGGCTAAATAGGTTCAAAATTTTGTCCCGAGACTAGAAATACCCAATTTTTACATGCGTTTGCTTCTTAGGCTAGGGTCAGACGAGCGTGATTTCTACAGACTGTACGTCCATGCACACGGACGTACGTCAGTACGGAAGACGCAGTAGTGGCCACACAGTCCGTTTATTCACTGACGTATATTTTGACGGATGTAGGAGGGAAAATAAATTAAAAAGCAAAACCATTTTGTCCGTGAAAAATGCTGGACATATAAATGCAGTCCGTCTGACCACGTTCCATCACTCACACACAAAGCTATGCAGACGTTGCGGACGCAGCGCACTTTGTGCGGCCGTTCTAGGAGTTGTACGTTCTTGCCTGCCTTGCGTCCGTGGGCCGCGGCCATTGTGCATCCGCAGTTCAGTGCGGACGTACTTCATGTGTCAGGCTCCAATGGGCTTTCTGTCATGCTATCACGGACGTACTTCTATGCGCAATCACGGACGTGAACTCTACGCTCGTCTGACCCCAGCCTTAACCCCTTCACTGCTGAGACAGTTCACCTATGTGCGCTGCGCTCATTCTGACCATTTTGTGCTAATTATTTTTAGATGACAGCCTAGGTCCTATTTAATTAAACTCCCCCCAGACAAAAAAACTTTTAAAAAAAAATCATTTTTTAATTATTATTATTATTATTATTTTTTTTGTAAAACCAAACCTGGTCATGTTTGGTATCATTGGAAAGGCCATAATCAGGCCTTTCAAATGATGTCAAATATGACCATCTAGCTGCCATGGATCGGGAGATATGGGGATCCTTAGGATCCCCTTATCTCTACATGGCAGCTAGATGGTTAACTGGCCCACTGACATCCTCACACATATGGTGAGGTTGTCAGTGGGTGGGGGGGGACCTGGAGGCTTGGCTGACATCCAAGATGTCAGCCCCCCTCCAGGTTTGAATCGCGTTTTGGCGCCAATTGGCGCCAAAACGTGATCCGGCGGCAAAACTGTTAATGCTATACACCGCTGAAAAGGGGAGACTCTCCCCTTTTCAGCGGTGCAAACAGCATCTCCCTAGCTTCAATGGTTCGGGAGATAGAGGGCTCCGAAGGAGCCCCCCCTCGCCTCCATTGAATTGCATGGGGACGCCTGCTGATGACGTCACCACGCAGCGTGGCGACGTCATCAGCCTCGCCTGCCCATGTAAATCACATGGGCAGGCTTCCTCCCTGCCAGATCGCCAAGGGATCCAACGAGGGAGGTGAGTATCGGGCGAGAGGGGGATTAGACGCCGCTGTCTAAAAGCCCAATAGTTAATATGGTTCATATGGGCACAGATTTTGTCACCCGTGGTAGTTTTCTTGTTGCTTATTACGGGCTCTACTCCATAGTTGGTGCTGATGTAAACTTACCAGAGCCATGGAGTTGTTAAGTTTACAACAGTTCTGGTTAAGTTAGCACCAACTTTGTAATCTTGCCCTACATGTGTTAAACCTCCTTAATTTGTACTCTATAGCAACAATGAAGTGTACATAGATAGGGATCGCTTCAGTTTTTTAGTCAAGGTTGTCATTTCTTGCTGATTAGAGTTATCTGCTAATTTTGAAATTTGCTTGCTGTTTTAATTAATGATTTTGATTTTCGTCAGGTTGAACCTTATCTTCAGATGCACTGGCCACGCTGTGCACCTCATGCTGTTTCTGCTGCATCTGATCTTCCAGGCTTTCTTTAACCGCTTCCGTTTGAAAGCCTGGCACTTTTTGTAAAGTTTGTATCATAATTTGCATTGGCGAGATTTTCCGTGTGTACGCGTGGTCTCCTGGTGTGATATCTTCAGAAGCGGAAAGGAAAACCAAATGTTTGACAGCAGCAGATAATGAAGCGGGTTTCGGTCACATTTTCAAATCGAGCTCCTTTCATTTCGCATAGGTACCTGCCAATCTGAGCTTGGGAAAACAAATTGCATAGCTGCCATCATTGCTACAAAGGATGTGTGTATGTGCATATATGTAAATATTAGAAAGGTCTGTGCGGATATATGATGGGGATATATACTGTATGTGTGTGGATATATAGAAACAGTCTCTCAATTTCAATAGCTTTTATTTCCAGTAAATTTAACATATATAAATATTTGTATGCAGGGCCGAAGCTAGACTATTCTTGCGCCCTAGGTAGTATCAGCTACTTGCACCTCCCCAGAAAAAAATTGTTAACTGTTGAAATGCGGGGGAACACACACAGTGCGCACATACAGTGCACTGGGACACACACACACTGTGCATGGGGGCCGCACACGGTTGTTCGGTGCCCATCATACCCCTCTGCTGGTCAGGTCCGGGATTGGTCTGTGCCTCTTTCTTTCCTCTGCCTCTTTCTTTCTTTCCTCTGCCCACTGCGCCCCTTTCAATCTTTCTTCTGTGCCTCTTTCTTTCTTTCCTCTGCCCTCTGTGCCCCTTTCAATCTTTCTTCTGTGCCTCTTTCTTTCTTTCCTCTGCCCTCTGTGCCCTTTTCAATCTTTCTTCTGTGCCTCTTTCTTTCTGTAATCTGCCTATTTTTTTTCTTTCTTTCTATAGTCCTTTCTTTCTTCTGTTTCTTTTGTTTTCTTTAATTTGCCTCTGGTGGCACATGCACATAATCTGGTGGCGCCTGCGCGTCCCCATAAAACACCCACCTTCTGCTTCAAGCTGACAATGTTGGCTCTGTGAGCTGCCTCTACGGGCTACATAAGCCGCACAATGAGGAATGGATACAATATTGGAACCTGGGTTGGGGCCATCTGCAACCCTAGGTGGCAGCGCGCCCTAGGCGGTTGCCTAGCTTGCCTACTGAAAACACCGGCCCTGTTTGTATGAGCATAAAAACATTTACCAAGTGCGACATAAACTAGATGGAGGTATTGTGCGTTCTTGTGGTAACTGCCAGTTGTCGTTGCTTTCATGTTTGTCTCCAAGGTGTGATAGTCGGATGTACTAATCCTGTGTTGTTACACAAGATCTTTCCAGGGAGGACAATCATGGGTCCTTCCTGTCTCCTAGTAGGGCTGTCTTCGGCATTTCATGTTATGAAATTGCTTTTTATTGCCCTGGCCATATCTGCAGTCTTCATGCTTACCTGCATCATGCCTAAGGCAGGTGGACGCAGATCAGGAGGCAGCTAGACTTCTTTCTTATGGTGTATTTCTGAGTCAGTAGAAAGTTCTCTTTAGTGTCCTAAATTGTTTCAACTGTTACCTTAATTACTTACCATCTGTAAATAGTCAGTATCTTAACCCCTTGCCAATGAGGCTCCACAGGGAGGCTGGCTGACCTGAATGCTTCGGGGTGGCGTAGCATGCCCCGCAGCTGTATGGTAACTCCTATGGCCTTCCATGCGTCGGATCGCCGTTGTTGACTACAGCAAGACGTCCCGAATTTTGCACTTAAATACACCATTCCCTTATTCCCTTGCATTTCTTCACCACCAAATTTCTCAAATTATCCCTACCGACCAGACAACCAAATCTGATTTGCCATTTTAGTTCTAGATGGACTGATGAAGAAAATATTGAAGGGGGGGTAATGTTTTTGACTTTTTTTATTTCATTGTGTAACCGGCCTACACCCTCGCTGCCCGTTCGTAATGGACTCTGCGTTGTGTTGTTGTGCATCAAGGATGAGACCGGCAACTGGATCACTGCAAACACGCGGTTTTAATCTGGTGGATCTGAGTAAAAACATATATATATATATATAACATGGGATGAAAATATCCTCTGTAACTTTCACCTCCTTACTTTACAAAAGCTCTTCGTTCTCTGAACAGAAGCTGGATTTTATAGTCACATTACAATAAAATAAATATATACATATATACAAAAAGAAAATACATAAATTCAACAAGGAAATACGAATAAAACAAATCATACCTTAGTAAAAACACATATAAAAACACAGCAATGAGAATATCCTCTGTGACATCCACCTGCACAGACCAATATTTACAATTCTACAGGAGTTTATCTAAAATGAAAGAATATTCGGGGAATACAGGCACATCGTGCTCTTAACCACTTCAATGCGGAGGACGCGCTCAGCGCGTCCTCCGCATGGCTGCTGGTATGCGGAGGACGCGCTGAGCGCGTCCTCCCATTGGGGTCAGCGTTCGGCCGGGTTCCGGCCGATCGCTGGCCCCCCCGGTGCGGACTGACATCCTCGATGTCAGCCCAGCATCCGGAACCGCAGCCGCTGAAATTAGGTGTCATCGCGGCAGCGCGATGACACCTAATTCAGGCGCCCCCCCGCATGTGCGGAGGAGGCGCCTGAAAGGGAGGGGGGAGGTCCTTCGGACCTCTCTCCCTCCCGATCGGCGGCGTTGCGGGGGTTAACCCAGGCACCATTTGGAAGGGCACAGCCTGCCCTTCCAAATGGTGCCTGGCATTAACCCCTGGGGAGCTGGATCGCGAATCGGCGCTGAAAAGCGCCGGTTCGTGATCCTTTCCCGGAGCTGGCCGACATCTTGGATGTCGGCCAAGCCTCCGGGAACTCCCCCTGAGGACTGGCGTCATCGTGCATAGCACGATGACGCCAGTCCTAGAGTTAACCCCTAACTGCCACCAACGGTGGAGATAGGGAGTTCCAATGAGCTAGGGGTTAAAGTTTGGTACTGTTAGATCGGCCAGAGCATGGCCGTTCCAACGATACCAAACACTACAGTGAAAAAAGTTTTTTAAAAAAAATAAAAATTAAAATTAAAAATAAAAATATATTTAAAAAAAAATTATAAAAAAAAAAAATAAACATTTTTTTTCTTTTTTTTGGTTCGTTAATGCAGCAATATTGTTCCCATTTCAATTATAATGTGAACAATGATGCTGCACTAACGATTTTTGTATGCGGTGCGTTTGTTAAAAATCGCGTAATTTTCCCCAAAAAAAAATGTAACGAGACCCCATCTCTAATTTTTTTAACAAGCACACCCCATTCAAAATATAACCGCAATTGCTCGCATGTTAAAATGTGAAAAAAAACACTTTACACGTTGTAAATTATTGAAAATACATATTTTATTGCATTTTTTGTTATAATATACAGACATGACATAACGTATACATATAATAATGACATATTATGAATCTACCGAGTCTGACGGAAAGAACGATATATAATATGTCTGGGTAATATACTAAAATAAGCCTTCAAAACACGTTTAAACATGATGAGCAAAACCGGTAAAAATGACCTCAGCACAGAGGTGTGAAAAGCCTCAGCAGCGAAAGGGTTAAAGAAACACACATATTTACATCTGTTACAATTTCAATTACTCTTTCTGGTGTGTTGTGTTAGACAGGATTATTCATATAGAGCCAAACCCAAAGTTTTTGTTAAAGATTGTAAAAGAATAAAAGAATATTATTAATGAGCGTTTCAAGAAACGTACCTCCTCTTATGTTGAGTACATCTCATCACAGCACATGCTGGAGGTGGCCGCTAGGTGGCAGCAAAGCCACGGAACGAAATGACTTTGAAGAATATGTGTTTATTGTGCAAACCTATTGCATTACACATCACATGTCAATGGCAACAATCAAGGTTTCATTTTTAGGAATGTGTCATTTGAAAGAAATGTAGCCACACTGGTCTCCCGATCTTAACAGCCCGGACTTCTCTTTTGAGGTGCTATCTGAAGGAACAAATGTATTGTAACAAGCCGCAGGTTTGACCTCTTAGTGCAGGGCTGTTAAACATTTGTGGGGGCGGAGTTTATTACCTAAAATTCCTAGAACACTTTTAATGCAGTGCATGGCAAGAGGATCATGGGAGTAGTTCAGCAACATCTGGAGTTTGACAGCCCTGCTTTAGTGGATAACATTAGGAATGCAATCCAAAGATTGACATTGCAATGCTGGCATGGTCCACGCTGTCGCCGCCACGGCAAGAAGGCCAAAGTCGGTACTGCACCCTCATGATTGAGCCTGACAGCACCTTTCCTGTACTGATCCTGATCCAACCTAGGTCTTAAAGACTTGACCATGTCCTCCTGATCCCTTTTCCCAGTACTGATCTGTCTGGCTGTACCTCAGGTGTGCCCCATCCCGCCTGATTAGATCTTCTTAAAAGGAAGCCTCGCCCTGAGCTCCATGCTTCAGCATTCCGTTCAGCTTGCCACCAGTAACCTGCTCCCCTTTTACTTTGTGTATTTACTTGTGTACCGGACCCTTGACTTTCCCTACTGACCATCTTTGACATCCGCCTGCCCACGATCTACGGCTTGTCTCTGGACCCTGCTTCTGGATCCCATGTTACAGACCCTCATTGTGTCTATGAATCTCGCTGTGCCTGCAGAGCCCCACTGTGCCTGCAGAACCCCACTGTGCCTGCAGAACCCCACTGTGCCTGCAGAACCCCACTGTGCCCGCAGTGTCCTACTGTATTCAGTACCTGTGTACATCTGCCATACCATCCCTGCTATTGGACTCCTATTCCCAGCACTTCTGGGCATTCATCTACAACTCTGTATACCTACAACCCATTCTGCTACTCACCTCTTGTGCTCTGCATCCCTAGTGTGTCCAGTAAGTCTCCTTGTCTTGTATTGTTTTCTAGACCTGTGCACTGCTGTTTTTTTTTCTCATTTCGGATTTTTTCGTGTTTTTTTTTTTTTTCCTGGCTGTTCGTTATTTTACAGCGATTCATATTTTTGGACCGATCTGAAATTCCAGACAGCTGGTTATCATTTTCTGGATCACTTTGTTTTTCATTTTTAAGGGTTATTTCGTTTTTCAGATCACTTCTTCGTTTTTTATTATTTCAGAATGTGAAACAGATTACTACCGATTAAAATGAAAATAACAGCCATTAACCGTTTATTTTTTACAATTGCAGCAAAAAGTCTTATTTATTTTTTAGGATTTATTTTAGGCGTCTTTCTGGATTTTTTTTGTGTGAAATTTTAGATTTCCTAATTTATTTTAACCCTTTCCATGCGGAGGACGCGCTCAGCGCATCCTGCCGCATGGCCACTTCGCTGCGGACATCCTCGTTGTCAGCCCAGCCTCCGAGACCCTGAGGCCTGCGCGATGACGTCTATTTCAGGCACCCCCTTGCCATTGCGGACCTCTCCCCCTCCCCATCCGTGTGGGCCATCGGGTAAAGACAGGTACCGCTTGGAAGGATACAGCCGGCCCTTCCAATCGGCAGCTGTCTTTAACCCCTAGGGGGCTGGATCGCGATATAGTGCTAACATGCGCCTTATCGCGGTCCCCTCCCGGAGCTGGCCAACATCTTGGATGTCGGCCAAGCTTCCGGGATATCCCCCTAACGACTGGCGTCATAGCGCATAGCGCGATGGCGCCAGTTTCGCAATTAACCCCTTGCTGCCATCTATGGTGGAGATAGGGGGTGCATTAGAACCCCCTATCTCCCGTTCTGTGACAGCTAGGGGTTAATGTTTGATGTCATTGGAACAGTCAGAGCGTGGCCTTTCCAATGATACCAAACATGACCATGTACAATGTAAAGAAAAATAATTAAAAATAAAAAAAAATTAAAAAAATTGGATTTTTTTTTAACTTTTTTTGTTTTATTAGTGCAGCAATATTGTTCCCATTTCAATTATAATGTGAACAATGATGCTGCACTAACTATTTTTTCTATTGGGGGCGTTTGCTAAAAAACACGTAATTTTCCCCAGTAAAAAGTAACGATTCCCCGTTTCTAATTTTTTTAACAAGCGCAACCCATAGAAAATATAACCGCAAACGCTCGCATGTTAAAATGTGAAAAAAAACACTTTACACGTTGTAAACTATTGAAAATCCAAATTTTATTGCATTTTATGTTATAATATAGAGACAGGACATAACGTATACATATAATAATGATATATTATGAATCTGCCGAGTCTCCCGGAAAGAACGATATATAATATGTCTGGGTTCTATAATAAAATGTGACTTCAAATCACATTTAAACATGATGAGCGAAACCGGTAAAAATGAGCTCAGCACAGAGGTGTGAAAAGGCTCAGCAGCGAAAGGGTTAAAGCAACAAACCTTTTTTTCCCCATAGGTTTCAATGTAAAAATATTCCTGTTTTTATTAAATATTTATTAAACCATTTATTTTTTTCACTTGCAGCAAAAAGTCTCTATTTTTTAGGAATTTTTCTAGGCATTTTTTGGTGAACTTTTATGTCCGTGAAATGCCCTGATTTTCGGTGGTTCAGTTCGCCATGGTGCAGTTAGGCAGCAGTGAAATTCCCCATAGAGAAGTAATGGTTAATCTTTTCAGAGAACACACAGCAAACACCACCAAAGGGCCCTAATTTCTGGTGCTTCAGTTCGACAGGTTTAAACAGGCAAATGCCATAGTTTTCAATGTAAAAATTTTTCCCCGTTTTTATTAAATATTTATTCAATTGTTTATTTTCACTTGCAGCAAAAAGTCTCTTTATTTATTTTTTTGATTTTTTTTTTTTTTAGGCATTTTTCAAGATTTGTTTTGTGGTTAAATTTTAGGTTTCCTGATTTATTTTAAAGCAATGAGGCTTTTTTTGGCAATGAACTATGTTTCATCAAAGATAGATCCGTAAACCTGTCTATGGTCCTGTAACATAGTATTCAATGAATAGGATCTTTCAGGACCACAGACATCGATAAGTTCTGTAGCCCCTGTGTGGCTGCTGTCCATGGTGCTTATTTAGAACTATGGACAGCAGCCTTGCGGGGCTACCTGAAACACTGTGTTCATTGAATACTAGCAGGGTTATCCAAAGAGATTCGAATTGCTTGAGAAAGGTAACCGAACGCTGAAAATTAGGGTTCGGTTACCTTTCCTGGCCATTCGGCTATCCAGAGAGCAGGCAATTCGCCAAATCCTGGCGAATTGCCTGCACATACGGTGCCTGTTCGGTGCCTGTTCGAGGGCAGTGAAATCCCCATGAAAAAGCACTGCTTCGGCTATTCAGAGAACACAAACCAGCAGTGAAAGGTTCCCCTAATGCCCTGCCATTCGGTGGTTTAATTCGGCAAATTTATTCAGGAGAATCCCATAGACTTCAATGTTAAAAATATTCCTGTTTTAATTCAATATCTAATAAACCGTTCATTATAAAATTCTGCAGCAAAAAGTCTCTTTATTTATAGATTTTTTAGGACACTTTAAGCATTTTTCTTAATTTTTTAAAAAAAATAAAAAGTCCGATTTTTTTTTTTTTTTTTTTCTTCAGTTTGCTTATTTTTTTTGTAACAGCCCTCTTTATTATCATTCCCTGGACCTCCTGTGAAAATTTCAGACATTTTCGCTTAGTAGTTTCTTTGCAAACAGCGTTTCTTTTTCCCAGATTCATACAAATGGTTTTTCTAATTTATTCACTGCCTCCTCTACGTCACAGCTGCTTCACAGCTGCTTCGGCTCTGTGTGATTCGGCTCCTGTTCGGCTCCTGTTCGGCTTTTTCGAAGGTTAATCCAGATGTTTTTGCTTGTTTTCAGCGTGCATTCGGTTAGTTTTCGTCAGGTTTTCGGCAGCTTTTCCCTGCAATTCGGGGACCCTGTGGTGTTTGCTGAATACACCGCAGGGTCACCGAAATGCAATCGGCAAAAGGAACCGAATTGAAGAGAACGAAAAGTCACCGAACGTGCGGTGACTTTTCGAATCTCTTTGGATAACCCTGTAGGTTTCAGGGCCAATGACAGGGCTACAGAGCTATCTTTGGTGCTGAAACCTAGTATCATTCAGTTCCAAAAAAGCCTCATTTTAAAATAAAGTAGGAAACATAAAATTTAACATGAAAAATGCCTAAAAAATAAATAGACTTTTTGCTGCACAAAAATAAACCGTTTAATAAATATTTAATAAAAACGGGTATATTTTTTACATTGAAACCTATGGGGGGAAAAAAGGCTTGTTGCTTTAAAATAAATTAGGAAACCTAAAATTTAAACTAAAAAATTAATAAAGGGACTTTTTGCTGCAAGTGAAATGTTTTCAATGTTAAAACAATCCCCGTTTTTATTAGTTACAAATTCTTTTGTTCCGTTTTTTTTTTCTTTTCATTTTTTGTGTCATTTTCGTTCTGTTTTTTTTTCCCGCGTTTGGGACATTTTCGTTCCGCTTTGTATCGTTTCGGATCATTTTGCCTCCCGATATTTTGTTTAGTTTTTTTCGTTCTGCTACCGCGATTTGTGTTTTCGGCCGATTTCTTATTTTCAGACTGCCGTTTTTTTTTTTTTTTTCGGTGTGATTTTCGTCCGAATTTGTATTCGGAACGAATCAAAATGCACATGTCTAATGTTTTCACTGTGTATTCATGCAATAAACTCCCATTTGGACTTTGTATCTGAACGTTGCCTCTACTTCACTGCATATTGGGTTCATACACTGTTGTTGCCCCGATGTGCCGTGACAAATACTGCCAACATGCAACGCTGCGTCAAGTGCTTAACAGAAAATGGTGTCCACTTACCACTTGTCCACTTACATCACCAGCGCGATGACGTCTATTCCAGGCACCCCCCCCCCTGCCAATGCGGGGAAGGGGAGGGGGAGAGCTCCTTCGGACCTCCTCTCCCTCCCCATCCGTACGGGCCAGACTAGAAAGGCATTCACAGTTTTGAAGGGTACAGCCTGCCCTTCCATGCGGTGGCTGCCTTTAACCCCCTGGGGGCTACATCGTGATTCGCGCTTGGATGTAGGCCAAGCTTCCGGTATCTCTCCCTACTACTGGCGTCATCGCACATAGCGTGATGACGTCAGTTCGGGAGTTAAGCCCTAGCTGACACCTATGGTGGAGATAGGGGGTTCCTTTGAACCCCCTATCTCCCAATCCGTGGCAGCTAGGGGTTAATGTTTGGTATTATTGGAACGTGACCATGTAAACCGTAAAAGGGAAAAAATATATATATTTATTTTAAAAAAAATTGAGTTTTTTTTTGTTTTATTAATGCAGCAATATTGTTCCCATTTCAATTATAATGTGAACAATGATGCTGCACTAGCGATTTTTTTCTATGGGGGCGTTTGCTACAAATCGCGTGATTCCCCCCAAAAAATGTAACGAGTCCCCATTTCTCATTTTTTTTAACAAGCGCACCCCATAGAAAATATAAACGCACAGGCTTGGATGATAAAATGTGAAAAAAAAACACTTTACACAATGTAGATGATTGGAAATTCTAATTTTATTGCATTGTTTTGTTATAATATTCAGGCAGGAAATGACGTATACATATAATAATGATATATTATGAATCTGCCGAGTCTGCCGATTTATAATATGTGATATAAAATGTGACTTCAAATCGCGTTTAAACATGATGAGCGAAACCGGTAAAAATTAGCTCAGCACACAGGGGTGAAATGGCTCAGGAGCGAAAGGGTTAAAATCTATACAAAAACTTACAGGGTTATTCAGAGAAAGGTGAAACTCTGGAGTACTTTTGGAGAAGTGTAAATTCTAGTTCAAAATAGCCAAATTCTCCCATTTATCTCACTTTCCAAATCAGCTATTTTTTTTTTTTTAAATTTAAAGTTTTTTATTTTGAAATAAGTCAGCATTACATCATACTGTAAAATAATGGATGACCTCGCAGGGCCAAACAAGAAGACATAACAAGCAACGGAAACCACACATGGCCAAAAAAGTGTCATCGTAAAAACAGCGAATCGAAAAAATCTAAGGATAGCAATATGTTAGCAGAAAACATCCCCTAGACGGGGGGTCTCATCAAGGTGGGAAATCAAACATATATAAATGCAGCCACTTAAGGCCGGCCAAGGTAACTACGGTCAGCTGGTCAAAAAACATGCGTCGCAAAGAAGGACAGGGCGGTAAAAATAAGTAAAAAGGCAGAAAGTACCATGTGCAGGCAAAAAGCAAAAGCCCTATGCAATGCAGGCTGGGACTGATCAAAACAAATTACGAACCGTCCTGAAAGACCAGGCACTAGGCCAAGCTAGAGACCAGGGACACGTAAGCATATAAGAGAAATGCAGGGGAGGGGGTGTAATTCAGTAAAGCTCAGACCTGGAGAGGTAGAGGGCATAGAAACCAGCCTTCAATCCGGTCGAGGGTCCGGAGGATCTGGTGAGAGGCCCGCAGCCGCAAGGTCAATCCAAGCCACCGCGGGATCCGTGATGGTATAGGGGACATTTGCGTGGGTCACCACCAAAGCTCCTGCCAGACCCCAGCGATATCGGACACCCTGTCGGCGAAGAACTGATGTCACTTCACGAAAACGCCTGCGAGCCATCAGGGTCTGGAATGGGAGATCATGATACAGGGCCAGAGTGGAGCCCTCAAAGCGTACGGGATCCCTCGCGCCCGGGAGCAGACATAACCTTGACCTTGAAAGCCACTTCACGGAAGGCCACTACGACGTCTCGAGGAGCCCCAGGTGGGTTCGTCGCAGGTCTCCTGACCCGAAACACCGACCCAAGCATGTCAGGGGGAAGCCCCGTGACCTGAAGCACAAGACGAGTCACGTAGGACGGCAGAGCGTCGGAGGTAATAGAGTCCGGGACACCCCTGACCCTGATGTTTCGGCGTCTGTGTCTCGTTTCAAGCATCTCCACAGAGCGTGTCAGAAGTTCGACTTGGTATCGCAAACCAGCAACCTGACCAGACAGGTGAGTTTGTTCCGTTGTCACAGCAGAAGTCGTCTCCTGTACCACCTTCACCTGAGCACGCATCGCCGCTATCTCCGTGCGGACCGCCGCCACCTCAGGCTGCCACCCTCACGTATCACCCGAAGCTCCTCCAAGATCCTGCGGAGATCCCCTTCGTGGAGGGGAGATGGTCGTCCTCCTCCTGCACCTGTTGCTGTCGAAGTCCCGTCCCCACTGCAGACCGATGATCCGAGGTCACACTATTACTGGCGGAGGTAAGGGGAATCTCAGTCGGGTCCCCATCAAAAATATCCTCTGTGTCCGGCGTTGCCCCGGACGATGTCCGCATTGCTGATTTTCTCTTCTTCTGTGCCCGTTTCCTAGCAGCCCGGAGAGGGGTCGGGAGTCAGACGCCGGTGACTGCGGGGCAAGCCAGGGCATCCCAGTAATACCCCCCTGAGGTTCATAGTCGCTGTCAGCCCCCGAGGAGCCATAGCCGGGGGGAGGGAGGAAGAAGCAGTCAGTCCGTAAAAGCGGACCCACCTCGCAAAACATCCCGAATGTCCCTCTGTCGGGGGGCCCGTCGCTGGGAACGACCGGTAGGCATGGTTCCGGAGATGCTGGGCTGGCACGAGGTCGCAGGGCGGTGAGGGAATCTCAATACGCCTCGAGTAGGCTTCCAAGATGGCCGCTGTGACTAGGCCAAATCGCGCTGCCGGCAGCAATCCGTCCCGGGCACGAAACTCAGGGCTAAATCAGGTACCGTCAACTCTCCAGGATCCCTCTAGCCAACCGGGAAGCTCACAGGGCAGTGCAAACGGCGAAAAAAGCAATAAAATCCGTGGTAGACACAGAGCTCCTCCAAAATGCTGCTGCTCGCTTCCACAGCTAGCTCCGCCTCCGTCCAAATCAGCTATTTTGACCTAGAATTTTCACTTCTCCAAAAGCTCTCCAGAGTTTCACCTTTCTCTGAATAACCCTGTTAGGGTTTGGGCCTATATAAATCACGCTGTACATATTGCGTGTGTGTGGATATCATAGATCTGTATGTTGCTAGCATAGGCATATGTGAAGAGAGGGTGCCGACTGGACTAATTGGTCGTGTATGTTGTCCTTGTGGGTTCACATCTACACTTCTTTAGGGTTTTGTAAATCCATAATAAGGTGCATAACAATTCATGATAAATGAGAGTAAAAATCTCTGTTTCCTATATGCTCATCCTAATGATATGGGCTGTGTGTATGCCTATGGATAGTAGATATTGTAGAAGATGCTCGCACAGCCAAGGTTAATAGGATTATGCACAAAGTTCTCCTAAGGACGTTCAAGAACTTTCATACACAGTCCTGGTTGTTTGAGTAATTCGATATATTAAGTCCCTGAAGTCTGGAGAGAGTCGATAAGGATACACTCTTTCCATGCAATGATATAACTGAGCGGTTCAAGAAATTGCATTTGAGCAGGAATCTATTTTTATTATTATTTATTCCCCATTTTACTCTGCTGTCACGCTATTAATTTATGTCACTATTGCGTGATGGCTTTCACAGTAGCCGTTTAATAAGGAAATAGGGCAGGGGGGGCGAATATATATATCAGCCTCTGCGGGAGATTTATTCGAAATTGAGGCACAATTGAACCATTACCAAAATATGCAGGTTTTAAAGGAAAATCATTCTCTCTAATCTTTAAAAGCATCTTAACATTTTGATCTTCCAAAAGGGAGAAAAAAAATAAAAAGCTTTTTTTTCTATTATTATTATTTTTTTTGTTGTTGTTATCATTGCTTTTCTTTATTTACACAATCATTTTTGGAGTCTGCAATTCACTCTTAAAGCAAAGACAACCTCTATTTTCCAGATGCTGCAAGTTTCACGACAAGCCGAAATTAACACAGGCGCAGATATGTCAGGGAGAATGTATCATCCGGCGACAATCTTCATGGGCCGCCAAATGTCAGCCAACTCAAGCATTGAACATTGCCTTACACAGAGGAAATCTCCCCAGCCCACAAAGAGCTTTTCAATTTCTGACCCACATTCAGTCAGACAGGCAGCAATAAACAGCAATGTGACAGACAGCCGTGTAGTACCAGCTAATAGTGATATTCAGTGCTTAAATAAGCCTGACAAAATAGATGGGAAGACATCCTTTCAGATTAGTCAAAAAATGCCGGTCACATCCGTAGCATCTTCCGAAGATGCAGGAACACACGGCGCAGAGATCGACAAGACTCAAAGTGGTAAGAAACATTTACTTGAAAGCAAGCAATCTGCACAACTTAGCGCACACAGTCTGGGAAGATTAAGTCCAGAGAACAGAGCTGGGGATTTGCGGAATGACAGCCCAAGCAACAAGGTGGAAGAATCATTGATGTATGAAAGCCTGGTTCCTAATGAAGAGAGATTTACACACACAAGCCCCTCTGGATCTTCACCTGATGCCTGTGATTACATAAATAAACAAACATCAGATAAACATAGCGCCTGTGAAAATCTGTCAGGTAAGATGATTTTTTTTTAATGGTGTTTTTTGTGTCGTTTTTCGTGTTTTTCCCTCTTTTTTTTTTTTCTCCTTTTCTTTCATTCTTGGGAAAGTCTTAAGGACCATTTCCCCCACTGTTTGCTTTTATGTTTTCTTCGTGTCCCATTTCTTATAGGAACACACATTTTGATATTTCGCTTCATCTATTTTTTTCTTTTCGGTATGTACAAGTGAAGTTTTGGAAAGGTTGTAGGAGTTTAGGGAGTCTTATTCATATGAAAAGTTAATGATGGCCTTCAGGACTTCTGATCTACTGTCAATTGTAACTCGTAAGCATTCCGAAACGCGAATCTTCTTTTATTTTATTCTCTTTCATATTTATTTTAGGTAATTAGTAATAGAAATCACGTTTATTGTATTGTTTACATATTCACTTTTTTTTTAATGTAATTTTATTGCAAAAAGTAAGGCAATACAATCAATAAAAAGCGTAACACAAAGTAAAGAAATGCAGTACTCTCCAAATATTTTCAGATTTTGTAGATTCAGGAAGGGGGGAGAAGGGGGAAGGGAAGGGGCTTGCCCAGGCCCCCAGAAGATGATATAGAAAAGGGAGAAGAGATGAAAAAAGAAAGAAAGCAAAATATATCACTAACATTAGATATAGGTGGCCAATATGTGCAAAAAGCAGTATTTCACTTTTTTTTATTAAAAAAATAAATAATTCCTCATGTATTTCTGAAGCAGGTGTATTCTGATATATGAGCAGTGATGGCTCCGTACATGGTGTTTGTGTTTATGTATGCTCCCAGAGTGTCATTAATCTTTGGGCTGGCCAGGCAACACATGGCATGTGGCTCAAAAATACCTGCAGTGGATTTTAGAAAAACATTTTTGTATTATCCTATTGATGAAGATGCAGTGACCAGGGCTACCACCTGGGGGAGACAATCTGTGAATTATTCAGGGCCTGGAGGTTTTTGAGGTCCAGGCTCTACCACTAGGGAATGCTTTTTAACCCCTCTCTGGACCACCAGGGATTTAGCCCCATCCCTGGAGAAAAAAAGGTAAACTGCAAAAGGGCAAATGTTTTCTTTTATTAACTAATTTGATAAAATGGGTGGCTGGCGTTGAGCCCCGACCATTGGTTCAGTAAGGGGCCCCAAAAAAATCGAATGGCAGCTCTGGTAGGGACATTTAAGGGGCCCCATGAATTCTGATGGCATTCCAAACAGTTATATATGACATGCCCAACACTTATAAAAGCATTGTGATGAATGATATTGATTTCCAAGATTGAAAGAAATATACAATCTGGATTACCAGAGAATGTTAAAGAAAAGAAATGGGTGTGGAAAAGAATGGCAGGAGGGACATAGGGTGAAATTCCTAAAATCTGAAACAGAATGCAACACAGTGATAGGAGGAATGCAACAGAGTAATAGGAGGAATACAATACAGTAATAGGAGGAATACAATACAGTAATAGGAGGAATGCAACAGAGTAATAGGAGGAATACAATACAGTAATAGGAGGAATACAACAGAGTAATAGGAGGAATACAATAGAGTAATAGGAGGAATGCAACACCGTAATAGGAGGAATGCTAATACAAGTAATAGAGAATCAACTACCAGTAATAGGAGGAATGCAACAAAAGTAATAGAGGAATCAAACTACAGTAATAGGAGTAAGCAAGTCCCAGTAATAGGAGGAATGCAACACCGTAATAGGAATACAATACAGTAATAGGAGGAATGCAACACAGTAATAGGAGGAATGCAATACAGTAATAGGAGGAATGCAACACCGTAATAGGAGGAATACAACACAGTAATAGGAGGAATACAATACAGTAATAGGAGGAATGCAACACTAGTAACAGGAGGAATGCAATACAGTAATAGGAGGAATACAATACAGAAATAGGAGGAATGCAATACAGTAATTGGAATACAATACAGTAATAGGAGGAATGCAACAGAGTAATAGGAGGAATACAATACAGTAATAGGAATACAATACAGTAATAGGAGGAATGCAACACAGTAATCGGAGGAATACAATACAGTAATAGGAGGAATACAATACAGTAATAGGAGGAATGCAACAGAGTAGTAGGTGGAATACCATACAGAAATACGAGGAATGTAACACAGTAATAGGAGGAATGCAATACAGTAATAGGAGGAATGCAACAGAGTAATAGGAGGAATGCAATACAGTAATAGGAGGAATACAACACAGTAATAGGAGGAATGCAACACAGTAATAGGAGGAATGCAATACAGTAATAGGAGGAATGCAACATAGTAATAGGAGGAAATGGAATACAATACAGTAATAGGAGGAATGTAACACAGTAATAGGAATGCAACAGTAATAGGAGGAATACAATACAGTAATAGGAGGAATACAACACAGTAATGGGAGGAATACAACAGAGAAATAGGAGGAATGCAAGACAGAAATAGAGGAATGCAATACAGTAATAGGAGGAATGCAACACAGTAATAGGAGGAATACAATACAGTAATGGGAGGAATACAGTACAGAATAACACAATAATTAGTGGAAACAGCTGTATAAAATATTATTGGCACCAGGGTGGACTCTTGTAACCTTAGGGCAATGTTTTCCAAGCCTGGTCCTGAGGACCCAATATCAGGTCAGGTTTTACAGATTGCCTTGGGGAAATGACTGAATATTACAATCACTGAGCTGTATATCATATCACCTGTGATTTGCTTCAGATATGTGGAAAACCTGGCCTGTCAGCGGGTCCTGAGGACACGGCTGGGAAACCCTGCCCTTAGGTAAATCAATCAGAAGAATCCAGGCAGAGCTGTGTCGCTGTTGGCCAAACACAGGGTGGCCTGCTACTCACTCTCGCTTCACCATTGGAAAGTGCTCCTGTTGGATACCGATGAAATTAAATTCCCTGTATTTATAGATTGTGGAGAGGAAACAACATTTACCTAATTTATTGATCCCTCTGAGATAATTGGTTTCGTAAAAGGGACTTTCTGCCCACTGACCCCACAAAAACAAGGACAGTCAAAGAAAAGCTAACACACAGCTAATCAAACGCGTCTCATAGAAAACCATGCCTTTCCATTGAGTAGCGCTACAAGTGGTGGGTTGACCACAATTGATGACATAGATTTGGACCGTGCAAGACCAAGCCTAATGGCCTTCGAGGCGGATATGAGACTGCCTGTTTCATGAGCTGTCACAGCAGTCAGGGAGGGGGAGACTGACTCCTGTCACAATGACCCTTAATTAAAGGGACACTGGGGTTAAAGCAAGGAGTGAGGAAAAAAAGAGAAGGGATAAAAATTTATGTTTGTGCACACATATAATTTATGATTTCTTTTGCCTATCACTCAGATGCCATGATTGATCTTTGTTGTATTTTATAGCAGCCTCCAGACCAATAAATCAAAGATATTTTCCAGGGATCTGCTACAGATTGCCTTCCTTTATTACAGACGGGCATTTTTCCTTCTTTCTATCCATGTAGATTAAAGTACAAGTAGGTACTACTGTTGATACCCCAAATATGAGCAATACACTCAATCTTTAAGAAAAAAAAACCTGCATTTCAAAGCGTTTTAGGAGCCATCTGAAGAGCTGTGCTATGATCAAAGTATCTGCTTGCTTCATTATGTCCCTCACATCATCATCTTTACACTTTATTCAAAGACCGCATTCAACATATTCACAAACATCTTTCTAATTGTACACAGTCTTAAGTGGCGCGGGATAAATATAGATTCTTATTTGCATTTTGGGCTTTTTTTGCTTTTTATTATTGTATTCTTGCAGTAACCCGTTTTAACTAGAAGATCTAATGATCTTCGGGATAGAAAGCAGCCCGCGTGTTCGGCTATTAAAGTATGATGGGTCTTCTCCTTGAAAGGTGGTATAATACCTCTTGGTCTTCATGGGTTGTTTGTACTGGGTAATCACTCCCCCAACAACAAAAAAATGGCAAGTGATCAAAATAAATAGCTAGAGATACAATATTGTTCATAAACAAAAAAAATGTCAAGCTCAGTTTGAAATCTTTGAAGGTTTGTGAGATATTTTGCTCCATCATAAAAATTTCACTGGTCACAAAATGCAGCCACCGTGATTCATATGTCAAGGCAGAGGCGTAACTAGAAACCTCAGGGCCCTGGTGCAGGAACTATGACGGGGCCCCCACCCTATTCAAAAACATACACCTCCCCCCCCCTCCGTTAACATGCTTTGGTTCCCTCCTGGTCCACAATGTTGACTTCAGACAGTATCACATTTTGAACAGGTTCTCTGACCTCTTCAGTCCATCCCATTTTTAATGTAATTTGCACTATGTGTATCTCACAGAGCTCCACAGCAATAAACCTCACAGTAATGTGCAGTGTGTATGAGCGAGCGTATCACAGAGATCCACAGCAATAAAACTCACAGTAATGTGCGGTGTGTATGAGCGAGCGTATCACAGAGCTCCACAGCAATAAAACTCACAGTAATGTGCGGTGTGTGTGTGTGTGAGCGTGCGTATCACAGAGCTCCACAGCAATAAAACTCACAGTAATGTGCGGTGTGTATGAGCGAGCGTATCACAGAGCTCCACAGCAATAATACTCACAGTGATGTGCTGTGTATATCCGTGTAAATCAGGTTTACAGCAACAAAACTCACAGCAATATGTGGTGTGTATGAGTGTATCACAGAGCTCCAAATTATAACTCACAAATAAATACAAAATAAATTAAAAGAAGAATTATATATTATAGGCAAGCCCCAAGGCAAAGGGATGCGAGTGTGGGCCCCCCCCCCCGGACTCAAGGGCCCGGGTGCGGTCGCACCCTCTGCACCCTTGGTAGTTACGCCCCTGTGTCAAGGTATAACGTTGTTGGTGTGCCCTTCCAGCACTTCATTAAAAGCGATGCATACCCTGACTGCGTAATGCCATGAAACGGCCTTCTACTGGTTTAATCAAATTAAAGGGGTACTCTAATGAAACTTTACACCCCCACCCCCCTTTTTTTTGTTTTCCCTTAAAAAAAAACGAGCAGATGCTGCCAACGGCATCTGCCCAGTGATATTTTATGTGAAGTACTCACCTTCTCTTCCTCGACGTCGGGCTGCTCCTCCCCAAGTCCCTGCATCTGTCTACGCAGTTTGCCTATGTGCACAACTTGCATTTTTGAACACTGGGCAATTTGGACATCTCTTGGAACATGCATATTTTTTTATACAAGCATGGCTGCCATCAGAATTCATGTGGTCCCTTACTAAGCCATTGATCGGGGCCTCCTTCCATATGCTGCCCGTTTCAATAAACTCTTCCTCTTCAGTATATAGGGGATAAAAAGTGTTCCTTTGTGGGAGAGCTTTGGTCTGCGCCTCAGCCTGGTGCAGGCCATAGTAATTGCTCTCTCAGAGTGCTCTTAACAGCGCTAGATAGCACACCAGGAAATTTGTCTTCAATATCTTCATTGGCGAGTCCTGGGTGGCCTGTGGTATTCTTAGGTTTGTGGTACTTAGACAAAGTGCACAGAGCTTGGCCAGGGCCCCCTGGAGCTACTGGGCCTCTGAACATATCATGGGCTGTCACCCCCGATGGCTGACCTGTATACAAGTTCTTTATCACCTGCAAAGAACCAATCCATCGGCTCCTGCCTCCCAGAACTCTCACCGCTGCAAGCGTTTGGAGATTGGACAATGTCTACACGCAGAGCATCATCGGTCACCGATTTGGAGATAGGCAGGCAGGATGCTCAAATCCTGTCTGCCTTGTGACGGTCTCCAAAATGGCAGCAAAGATAATAAATGCCATCATTTCTCAAGCCATTCCGTAGATTTAAAGTGAATCATGATGCAGTTGGTAGACAGAATAAATAGGGCCCTATTCTAGCAGAGACTGTAATAGGGAGCCACTAATGGAAGAATTTGGTGGGAGCAGTTAAAGAGATACTCTATTAAAAATAGTTCCCTTTTTTATTGCCCTTAAATAATTAGACCGATGTTGCTGACAGCCTCAGCCCAATTATCTTTTGTTTGGTTCTTCTGGGTATTTTACTCACCTTTTGTCTATCGCCTTTTTTGTTGGTCTTTGCACCCTGCCGACATTAGTAACCAATCTGGTGACCGGCAGCCAGGAAATTCTAAATCCCGGGTCCTGGTGACTGGGTGCAGGAAACCACTCCACTTCGCCCAGCTTTTTCACCAGAACAGGGCAGCAGGGTGGAGAGGGACAAGGGGTTGGGCAGTCCTCACATCCTGGCCACTTTAAAAAGATAAAGTGGTCAGGATGAGTAGACTGTTCCTTTTAATGGCTCCCTATTACTGGCACTTGTACACGTTAGTCAATATATTTTGTGGCTCAACTTGTAATGTACGGAAGCTGCTAACCGTTACTGGAAGCAGCACTGCGCACCGTGTCTAGTAGCATCTCCTGGAGTCTATAGGACCCTATGCAGACCAGGTAGACTTCTGCGAGATCCGGTGGAAAGACCGTGGCAGTTCTTTGTTCTCAGTGCCCTTCTGCTTCTAACGAGAGGATGCTACACAGTCCGGCTGTCCTCTGCCCCATGGGATCAGAGGTGAGTATGGGATTTTGGGGGAGGGGGGTTATTTTGTGTTAAGTAATTTTGTTAACGAAAAATCCTCCAACACCTTGGAATCTGGTATTTATTCTCCAGTTCTTTACGGATTAAGTTGGATTTTCCAACTCCCGTCGCTCAGTGCCGCAACGTGACGCGGCCTGAGCGAGGGAGGTGGAAAAATCTGGACACACTGAGCGCGTCTCGACGCCAGGCGCCACCTACAGGTGCTGTGCGTCGCATCGCGCTCAGTGTATCTCAGGCTTTAGCGTTTCCTATCCAAAATATGGGAAGCATTAGTGTACAGTGACCTGTTGTAACAACCAAGCTGCAAAGTAGGTTTTGGCTCAGCTAGAATAGGAGTCATTATTTTAACGAGTGGGGCCATTAAACATAACTGCACGGTTGGAACAGGGCCTTTTAGCATAGAATATCCCTTTCAAGGGATATTTTCTTGTGTATTTGCTCCATTTTTTTTTAACACAATTTTATTTTCCGATTATAATACTGTATAGCCAACATAACACCTTAGTGCATACTAGAGTCGTTGATGTAAAATTTCACATGCCATGACAAGCAATCAATGGCCTTATATTCTAATTTTATCCATATACCATTTTTAAGATGTTGCTTTATTAAAATTACTATGTTTCATATGTACATCAGATCTTCTCATATTTGGTGGGTCATAGAAAATACTATGTACATTGTAGAAAAGTAGCTACAGTATATATATATATATATATATATATAGAGTAAATCCAGGCAGTAGGATGACCTCTCTGTGTTCTCATCAGAAAATGACCTGGAACAGAATCCTGTTATCCACAATGAAGATGACCATGAATTTCTGGACAGCAGCAGTGATCTCACGGTCTCTATCACTGACTCGGACATGAGTTCTGATGACCCGCTTGAAGTAATAAATGACAAGTCCCAAACTGTTACAATAACGAAGTATAAAAAAGATCCACTCTGCGAAGGATCCAAAGATGTAAATTTTAATTTCAGGGGCAACATTGATTCAGGAGAAGATTCTACCTCCATCTCCACCATAAGTCGGTAAGGTTTTATATTTTAATCTAATGTAAATTGTTCTGGGGATTATTTTACACTTTTTTATTTTTTTATACTGTAAAATGATATACTGCTCAAAAAAATTAAAGGAACACTTTGAAAACACATCAGATCTCTTCAGATCTACTTGAAGCAGTTCTTCCAGACCGCCATGAAAACCGTAACTCTGGCCTACCAATCCCAGATTCCGCCCCGCTCCTCCTCCAAAGCCTCCCCTAAATCCCCTTCCCATTTGGACAAATACCTAGAGTCCTGAGAATATGTGACCCCTAGATTTGAGCGTATATAGACAAGAATAGAACCTTCCTTCAATTCGTGGAGGAGGTGACCCACTCACAGAAAGAAGCTGAACCAAGGAGGCCACTCCACAAGAGATGCCGTACAAAGTGCAGCAATTGCAGGGCTCGAAGAGGTTCTTGGGGTGGGGAGGAAGATCATACTTTTCCCATAATTGCTCAATCGTGATCAATGTACCCACGGGGGCCACGTCTTTCAAGGTAACCAGCCCTATTGGGCCATACCCATAACCCTTTTTGAGCTTGGGACTGAATATGACAGATTTAGGGACTCAACTTTTGTACCCCTTCCGAATAAAGGTATGAATTGCTGCCTACAGGAAGGATAGAACGCTCAGTTTAACAGGGAGGATGGTAAGCGTGCGAATGTAATAAAGACGTCTAGGGCAGAATTGTCATTTTGACTGAGCATACCCGGCCAAGCAGAGAAAGACGGAGCTTGGACCAGATAGACAGATGATGATGCCCTGGTCAAAGCCGCCCATAGTTAGCATCCATAGTACCGCTCCAAACTCACGAAGAGTAGCTTGTAAAGTTGGCAGAGTCATCAGGAGGGAGGTCAAGAAGAGGAGCACATCATTCGCAAACTGACTGATCTTTTACGGTGCATCGCCAACCTCTATCCCCATAATGCCTTGATCTCTTATTCGGCACATTAGAGGTTTTATCTAGAGAACAAACCGGAGCGGTGAGGGAGGTCACCCATGTCTGGTTCCATTGCGGATAGGGAATGGGTTGGACAAAAATTTACCCATATCAACCCTCACCTTTCGGGTCGCAGTAAACGGCCTGTTAGAAAGTCACCCCTGAGGCTGAAGGTCTCTAGCACCTCCGATAGGTAACTCCAGTCTACCCAATCAAAAGCATTCTCCTCATATATTTTTTTTTATCCATTTAGTTCCTTTATTTTTCTTATTTGCCAAAACATGTTTTAAAGGGTCTCGCTGAACCCCCTTTTGTCAACCAGTTTCTTCATCATGTCTTGAAGATTCCTTATTTTCTGAGGGTCAGCTGAGCAAACAGAAGATTAAGAGACCCCAGGGAGTTTAATTTGGACATACACATTATGTTAATAAAGACCACATTTATGGGTACAATGCCATAAAAGATTTAGGCCTTATAACCCATACATTTTGGATAGGCAATGCTTGACAACCAGCCCAGCAGGGATAATGCCCCTTCCACATAAGATCTGTTTATCGTAACTGATCCGTCTCTGGGCACATCATTAAAGAGCCTATTTGGAGCATGCTGGAGTGGGAACTGCATTACAAAATTGATAAGCTGCATTTAGGACACAGAATTGTCCTATTTCATGTTGGTCAGCTGCATTTTGCTGTTTCCTTTTGTCCTGCTCTCCCACCATTTTCTCTTCATCCTGCACTCTTTCATTTTGGGCCGATTGGCAATAAAAGATGTCGGTATACACCAAAGCTAGCAAAACTATTTTTTCTCATTGATCCCTGCCAAGTGGGTGGCAGTTATCTTCTATGTGGTTTCTCTGATGTCTGGCTAATCCTCTTTGCTGGTAACTAGATGGTCTTGACGTTCAAGGTCATTAACAAACAAGTCGGTCTGTTTCTTCTGCAGCTGGATGTTTGCGTCCGAAAATCCTGAGTGTGTTGGCGGACGCCATCTTTTGATGAGAACCAAAGCTTTCGTTCTTGAGTGGGGAAAGTATCTTATCGAAAATGCAGACTAAACACATTGAAAACAAGTAGTTATCAGTCCCTTGCCTTACACTTATTAAACAGTAGCTAATGTTCTTTCCAACCAGGTCGAGACCTGGAAAATTTTGTTCTGGGGGACATGTAGAAACAAATAGCTGTGTTGTGACCCTAATCATCCCATACTCCTTAAATAATTACCATATAAATAGAGGTCTCTCTACTGCAGTGCTGAGTGTACAGGAAGCCTGACATGCTTCATTCTGTATTAAATCGGCAGAAGATTGGTGCAGGAAGGCTGTGGTCCTCAACTCATGTATGGGTAGTACCTTAAAGGAACATTTTCCCCTCTGCCCTTGTTTCTTCCCATGGTCAGACATTTTTGCAGATGTGGCTAAAAGCTTCTAGACCTAATGCTCTACATCAAGATCACGTGGGTCATGTTCCGAAGAAATAATACCTGTGGGTGGATGTCACGGATCACTACGCGCGCTGCTGCGCAAAGACGCCGGGTTAAGCCGCGCACTATCTATCTATCCTAGACCCAGATAATTACGCGCACTTATCTACCTGTCCCGGCCACACTTTCTCCCACAACAGGCACGTAGAGTGCGATATACTGATCGCAGGATTGCAACGCAATACAAGCCTTCTCCTGAAGCGCGTACTATCTATGTCTCTCACAATCCCGGAGCTCACTTTCTTATTCTATTAGTAACGCTGCCACCAGTCCTCACGGACACTACGCGCGTCGCAACAGGAGACGCAGGGCTTAGCAGCCGCACTATCCTAGACTCGGACAGTGACTACGGATCCCACAATTCCCTGCTGTTTCCTGACGACCGCAACATGCAATTTCTTATATAACCGAGCTTAAAGCAAATAGCAATATTCCCAATCTCTTAGTTAGTGTGGATTTCATCAGCCAGAGTCAGAACTTAAATACTTTTCTGTTTATTTATGATAGAAAAATAACAGTGCTTTGATACATAAAAAATTATAACTAGAATAAATCAATTAATTACACACTACACAGCAAACGAAAGAAAAAGGGTTAACCATAGAGCGTTACTTACGAAGAGCTATTCATTAAGCTAGCAGCCATGGCCTCCTGGAGTCTAGAGATAGGAACATGGACTGATCAGTCCTCTTTAGAAGGTACCCCAAGTGATCAGCCAAAAGCACATGGCCAGTGTTCCTGAATTTATACACTTCCTGATCTTTCCAGCCCCCACCCACCAATGGCCCAGTGTCCTGGACTCCATTTCCCAGAGGGCCATTCTCGCTCGTGCTCAGTAAGCTTGTCAATTAATCTTTAATTGTCTAAAGGCGTCCCTCTTCCCTCGAGACCCCCCTTAGAGATCAAGGATGTGCTTCCTGTCTTTGAAGATTGTGTCCCCATCTCTTGGTGCCGAGCTGGCCGCCAAGGTGTGATTTTCTATGTTAGGGTACAAAAGAAATTTCCTTTTTACAGCTACGTGTTATATCCTCCCCCCAGGGGAGAAAGCTAATCATTTTGATTACATTTCAGCTGTGGACACAGGGATACACTTACCAAATGGCCAGACACAAATATGAATATAACTCTATATGGAGGAGAGGAGATATGTATAAACCGGCAGATAGACACATATATACAGGCAGACCCTTATATAGATAGAAATACAGATCTAATCTGCCACAGTGGATATTAGGTAAAACGAATTAGTAGGTTAGGACTGAATGGGGGGGGGGCTCTACTGTTTATCTATGTGCTTCCTTGAGCTCTTTAAGGCTTGTAAAGAGATGCAATGTCACAGGCCAGTAGACCGATTTACCGATATTGTATCATGCAACATCGACAAGCACAAATAATCGTTGATTAAGAAATAACATCTGATTATATTAATTTCATTAAATTCAAGAGAATTAATATTGAAAATGAACAGTAGCTCTTGGGTTTAAGGCCAGATTGGAAATCGAAAATACCGTCTTTTATTATTTCAGCTGGGTTGAAGAGGGCCTTGCACAGACGCATTGTCTTCTACTGAATGTAACAGATATAATTCATGCTGTCAGCCACATCAGACTGTTACCAGGAAGCAACCTGTACAAGGGAATAGGCTCTTGTTTGCTAACCTCTAACCCCAAGCCTGCTGCAGATTGTCGTAAATTCTGGGGGCTTCTTTCCTCCCTCTCCCTCTCTGTCCTTGGTGTCCCTTCCTTCCCCTCCTTTTCATTATTCTCTTTAAGTGGCACCCTGAAAGACCACCCAGATACGTTGACAATGGTCTATGAGCTATCCAAGAGAATGGTTTACTTGAAACTAGTTAAGGAAGCAAAGAATAGCTCGGTCTGCCTGTACATCGGGTGTATATTCTTCTTCATCATAGCTCTGTGCTTTGAGTAAACTTGGGTAAATAAAGAAAAAAAATCAATACGCAGCTGTTTGCTGTATCATCACGCTTTGTTAAGAGGATGTGTGGTGTTTGAGACTTTAGATAATTGTGTGTGAAATTTGCTGGTTCTCTTTTTGTAAAAATATGCTGATGAACCAAAAACAAAAGGGGAAAAAAATTAAATACGAAAGAAAGTAAATGTTAAAATACCTAGGAGAATTTTCCTGCGTCTGATCGTGTATCTGATTTCTTGTCGCGCTTACGCCGCTAAACCCTGCACAAAGCAGGCGGTCTGGAAGTGAAGCCTGAATGCGTATTTACAACGCTGCAAAAAGGATTAACAGATTTCCATTGTCGTGATGTTTAAATCTTAATTTGCATTATTAAACAACTGAAGCTCTCACCAAATCCTCATTTGTCCACCACAACAAGTAGATGTGTGTGCCTGCAGGTGGTCTCCGGGTCTGATC
Source organism: Leptobrachium leishanense (assembly GCA_009667805.1). NCBI lineage: Eukaryota > Metazoa > Chordata > Amphibia > Anura > Megophryidae > Leptobrachium > Leptobrachium leishanense. The sequence continues at coordinate 315,051,338 of CM019066.1, forward strand.
TCTTACCAAAGAGATAACTGCCATGTTGTGACACTAGACATGACAATTGTTCCTGACAGTCAAGTCCTTGGGAGGATGTCATGGCAAATTATTTCCATCCCTCCAGAAATTATTATTGGTCCTTCTGTGGAAAAATAATATTATTAATGTATTTTATTACCATGCCTTTGGTTTTTATATATATATATATTTAAATGCAGTCTTGTTTATTTTTAAAGAAAATTTAAATCCGCTTTGGTAAGACAAGTGTTGATAAATATTTGTGATTATTTCTGCACTTTGGTTCCTAGAAGCAGAATGTTCCGTTACATCTGTTAAATAATAGTAATTTTCTACTGCTGTATTGATTATTTAGATATTAAACCTTTCCCGCCAAGGGGCGAACTAGGCCATCCTTGAGGTGGGTCTGTCTAAACGCTGTGGGCCAGTGTAGCATGCGCTGCTGACTCCCTATGCAAGCCTTCACCCCGCCTCCCCTGCGCGTGCTATGCCACCCCGCAGCTTTTTGGCAACTTCTTGCCGCCGGGAGCTCCCCATCGCTAAGCTGTTAAAAGTAGCAAATGTACAACCATGGTTTTTGCCCTGTCCAACACCCAACGTGGGGCCAGATCACAACCTGGCTGCAAAAGCACACCGCTCAAGCCATAGAACGTAACGGCTCAAGCACTGTTCTTAATTTTTACCAATCTTATTCCATTTGAGTTGCAAGCTCGTCTCAGATGTTGCGCCAGTTTACTGTACATTGTATGGGAGATGCTAATGTGGCTCCTGCAGATGGAGAACAAGCTATTTTAACCAGCTCTCTCTTCATCTGCCTCTGAAATTATTCTGAAATAAAGTTTTTCAGACCCTTGTGTTATGCTTCAGTACAATCACATAACACACAAACCTAAACCCACCCAAAAATCCCATAGTCCGCTCAGATGTACTGAGCCTCATATCAGAGTTAGGGGCTATCCAGGAGCCGTCCCGGTGAGGAGAGGCAAGTATAAGCCTCCTCAGTTGATGACGTTCTCTGATGTTCCTGTATCCTCTGGGGAACCTACTATGTTGATGCGGCTGATCCGCATCACCAAGGCCAAGTGATTCATGTGATTGGATGTCACGTTGTTATTGTAACATGATGTGTCTTGTCACCACAAAGAACAACACACTTTGTCACAAAGAGGTCAAACAAGCCATGAATTGAAATGGTTGCTACAGTGGGTGTAGAGGACCCTATTCCCAAGGAATTTTAAGGTTTTATTCAAATAGCACGTATTGGTCAAAGTTGAAACCACTGACTAAAAAGCCAGCATTTCACAAAAGAAAAATCCAACGCTGTTAAGCTTTTCCTGCCTCTGTTTGGATTTCTCTGTTGTAAAACACTGGTGATTATCACAATAATTATCACAATAAACTCCTTAACCTAGAAAGGTTCCTTTTCAGTATGAGAGCACCATGATTGCTAGGACGTTGAAACTGGCCAAGAGACCCTCTCCACATGGATTATTTAGGTGTGGTGCCAGGAACACTTACCGTAGATACTAGAGTATAGCGCGACCCGTATATATCCATGAGCAAGTTTTTTTTTTTCCTCACACGCGATGCAGATGTCTCGAATATAACGCGACCCCTCCAATTTTAATGTAAATTTTTGTCACCAAAATCTAGCGGTATACTCGAGTATCTACAGTACTTGAGATGTTTCTCTTGTGTTTCTGGACAGCAGATCATAGACCCAAACCTGAGAGAGGTACGATGTATAATATGCCTGCTGTGTACCTACGCGTTGGTCAGATTAAGCACTAGCTCTATACAGATTTATCCACAGAACTGTGAATGGAGTGATCAGTCATCTGGGAATTTCAAAAATTGTCATACAGCTTTAAATTCAATTACCAGGCAAAACATTTTTTACTCTTTTTTTTCATTTTTCAAAAGAAAGGTCTAGAGTAACAGGGGCACAGCCTTGGTAATGGACAATGGTCCTGACAATCATGTATTTGACAGGCATGTTCAATGATGAAAAGATACATGAAATGTAAACCTTGGACACAAAGAATGAGACACACATACACATGATAAAAGCACCAAAACACTGGCTAAATCATTAATTTGTACTTGTATACCATGAATGGCATGTCAGAGCTTTAGTCCCTAAAAAGAAAATCCTACTAAAATAAATAAAAGAAATTCAAAAACTAAGTACAGTAGTAATCAGTTTTCCCCGCTCACAGCATCGCTTTATTAATTATTACTGAAAATATGACCAGGCACCTGATAGAAATGAATAAAACCCATTGGGCCCTATTCTGGCTGCTTATAGGAAGTCACTAATCATTGGTAACTGCCCAGTACCAGTTGTATTACGAGTGAGCTGCTGTGTTAGTGGCTCGAATAGTAACAGAGAGCTGCTAATAGATACTTGCTGTGCACAGCTCCTGGTATTGTCTCATGGATCTCTAGATTGTAAACTCATCGGGGTATGGGCCTCTATACCTCTTGTCTCTGGTACCTAGTAGGGCTGTGCAATTAATCGCAATCGCAAACAAATCGCGACTTAAGGACATGCGATTTCTAAACCGCATAAGGCTGCGATTAGTATCCATGAGCTGGGGCAGTATATCCATGAGCTGGGGCAGTATATCCATGAGCTGGGGCAGTATATCCATGAGCTGGGGGCAGTATCCATGTGCTGGAGCACTATATCCATGTGCTGGGGCAGTATATCCATGTGCTGGGGGCAGTATCCATGTGCTGGAGCACTATATCCATGTGCTGGGGCAGTATATCCATGTGCTGGGGCAGTATATCCATGAGCTGGGGCAGTATATCCATGAGCTGGGGCAGTATATCCATGAGCTGGGGGCAGTATCCATGTGCTGGGGCAGTATATCCATGAGCTGGGGCAGTATATCCATGAGCTGGGGCAGTATATCCATGTGCTGGGGCAGTATATCCATGTGCTGGGCCAGTATCCATGTGCTGGGGCCAGTATCCATGTGCTGGGGGCAGTATCCATGAGCTGGGGGCAGTATCCATGTGCTGAATACTGAATACATTTAGAATGTATGTAGCATGTTTGAAAATGCAAAAACAATTGCCTAAAACGCAAATAAAATCGCAATCGCAATATTCATTAAAAAAATCGCAATATGATTATTTTGTCCATATTGCACAGCCCTAGTACCTAGGTTTGTTTGTGTTTTATTTTTTTCTAATTTCCAAGTCCATAATGTAGAGCGCTGCTGAAACTGTTATATAGATTATAATAAAATATATACAGTTGTGTTCAAAATTATTCAACCCCCACTGAAATTAAGTGTTTTGGCCAGTTTGACATTGATTTTGATCATTCAGTCATCTTGCTTACAATTAAATCAAAGAGGCACGTGTAGGTCAGACAAATATAACATAACATTTATAATGAAATAACCACAAATGTCTTTTCTGTGCTCACATCATTATCAGTTTTATTCAACCCCCAAGTGACATTTAATCTTAGTACTTAGTACAACATCCTTTTACAGTTATAACAGCTTTTAAACGTGAAGCATAGCTTGACACAAGTGTCTTGCAGCGATCTACGGGTATCTTCGCCCATTCGTCATGGGCAAAAGCCTCCAGTTCAGTCACATTCTTAGGCTTGCGCACTGCAACTGCTTTCTTTAAGTCCCACCAGAGGTTCTCAATTGGATTTAAGTCAGGTGACTGCGATGGCCACTCCAAAATGTTCCAGCCTTTAATCTGCAACCATGCTCTAGTGGACTTGGAGATATGCTTGGGATCATTGTCCTGTTGAAAGGTCCAACGTCTCCCAAGCCTCAGGTTTGTGACAGACTGCATCACATTGTCATCCAATATCTCCTGGTACTGAAGAGAATTCATGGTACCTTGCACACGCTGAAGCTTCCCTGTACCTGCAGAAGCAAAACAGCCCCAAAGCATGATTGACCCCCCGCCATGCTTCACAGTAGGCAAGGTGTTCTTTTCTCCATAGGCCTTGTTCTTCCTCCTCCAAACATAGCGTTGATCCATGGGCCCAAACAGTTCTAATTTTGTTTCATCAGTCCACAGAACACTATCCCAAAACTTCTGTGGTTTGTCCACATGACTTTTGGCATACTGCAGTCGACTCTTCTTATTCTTTGGAGACAACAAGGGGGTGCGCCTGGGAGTTCTGGCATGGAGGCCTTCATTACGCAGTGTGCGCCGTATTGTCTGAGCTGAAACTTCAGTACCCACATCTGACAAATCTTTTCTCAGTTCCTCAGCAGTCACACGGGCACTTTTCTCCACTCTACGCTTCAGGTAGCGCACAGCAGTCGAAGTCAGCATCTTCTTTCTGCCACGACCAGGTAGCATTTCAACAGTGCCCTTTGCCTTGAATTTGCGAATGATGCTTCCTATGGTCTCTCTTGGTATGTTTAACATCTTTGCAATCTTCTTATAGCCATTGCGCTTCCTGTGAAGAGTAATCACCTCTTCTCTTGTCTTCCTGGACCATTCTCTTGACTTCACCATGTTTGTAACCACACCAGTAAATGTCTAGAAGGAGCTGAGTATCACAGTCATTTTAAAGCTGCCTAATTGGTGCTTATTATGCTTTATTGCTGCTCCGTGACATCCACAGGTGTTTTCAATACCTGATTGAAAACACTTGAATGAACCTCTGTTCTTCAGAGTGGTAGTCTTTAAGGGGTTGAATAATTGTGTCAATGAAGAATTCACAAAAGAAACATTTACTACTGTATTACAAAACCAATTGATGTCATTTTAGTTGCATATGGTTCTTTAAAAAGTCCTTGTAGGATTTAATTCTGAATACAATTACAAATGTACACTAAATTCCCTAAAACCCTTTACAGCATTGGGGGTTGAATAATTTTGAACACAACTGTATATATATTATTATTGACCAAAAAAAGTCACCACCGACCATACTATAATCTGAGGCTGCTTCAGTTGTTCAGGTCTTGGTTCAGCAACTACTCCAAAAAAAATGAGGTCAGCTAACTCCCTGAATATACTGAATGAACAGGTTTTTCATCAATGGATTTTTCTTTCCCTAATGGCGCGGGCATATTCCAAGATTGCAATGCCAGGATTCATCGGGCTCAAATTGTGCAAGAGTGGTTCAGGAAGCATAAGACCACACAACACAGTCCAGACCTTAACCCTATTGAGAATCTGTGGATTGCGCTGGAGAAGACTTTACGCAGCGCTGCGACTCTGCCATCATCAATACAAGATCTTGGCGACAAATCAATGCAACTCTTGGTGGAAATAAATGTTGTGACATTGCACGACCTTATCAAAAACAATGACACTTTGAATTTGTGCCGTAATCGAAGTATCAAAGCAAAAGGTGGCCCAACAAAATATTAACCTGCGTGACTTCTTTTAGCTAGGCTGTGTGTGTGTCTGTATTCATTTTTTCTTTTAATGTCTTGTTTTGTGTGTTTTTTTTTTTTTTATTCATGTTTTGTTTTTTATTTTATTGTTTTAGTTTTGTTTTTTTCAAACTCCCTTTCCAGAGAAAACTTTCACACCTATTTTCTTTCTCCGTGTGTAGCAGTTTTTCCAGGGTCAGTCTGTTGAAAAATGCAAATGAGCCTAAAATCCCTTTTCTGATCTAAAGAAGCCACTTGCTCCAGATAATGAGCTAGCATTGGGTGGTAACATAGTGTGTGGTCGAGCATTACAGACCCAGGCAGATAGATGACAAATTGTATTTGTTAGGTGGTCAAAGCCCTTGAGCATTGACAAATGCATGTAAAACAAAGTCGCCCACAGGAAAATCGGCACACTTTTCTGTCAGCTTTGCCTGGAGGTGTTTTACACTTAAATTATTTCAAACACATCCCCATAGACATTGTGTGTACTGCGATGCACACGTAAAACCAAAAAGTGCTTTCTGTACATGGAAAAGCAAGGCTAGCATGTAAATTGCTGGCTGCCTGGCCTTATTCCTTGCTTATACTCTCAGTATGCGTGTCAGCAGATAGCGCCTCTGAGTTCGTAGAATATTTAGGTATATTTTTCTTATTTGATGTTACAGGTTGTCAGGTGTTACAAATTCTGAGTAAGCAGCCTCAAACTTGATATATTTAAAAACTAAATGATCAAAAAAGCAGGCTCACCAGATTCTTGAATGTACTGCTGGAAAAATCTATTGTTTACAAAAAGTTATCTTGCGTGAGCATTAACGTTTGCTGCGGTGTTTAACGCATATTACAATCCAAACGCAAACGGGTTAAGTAACCCTTTAGCGTTTGGTGTCTTGCACTTTTCAGCGCGAGGTTACTGTACTTTGTGCTCCCTATGCTTAACATGGGAGCGCAAAGTGTTAATCAGCGTTGGGATTACAATCTACTAGCGCTGATTAACATCCGGCTCTGGTTAGCAAAAAGTTAACCACAGCCCAGACTTGGTGTTAATGGATTCCGCTTCTAACACTTTTAACACCAGCCTAAAAAATAAAAAAATGAATTGCATACTCACCTCCTGTCCCGCGGCGAGGACGCGGCTCCAACCGCCTCCTCCGTCCAGCAGGAGCAGGGAAAGACTGGGGGAAAAAGTCCCCCCAGTCTCTCCCTGCATATCACTACGCCGACCGGCGAGATCCGGCTGGTCATGTGACCGGCAGGGGGGAACTCAATGGAGTCCTATGGACACGGAGTCCTATGGACGACATTGAGTGGATGCTCGCGGCTGCGCTCAGCGCTGCCGCAAGCATATCGGATTTTACCGGTCGGTAACAATGCAGGCAGCATTTTTTGCTCCTGCATTGTAATCCAGCGTTAAAACGCAGGCACAAGGGGGAAAACTGCGGCTAGGATTGTAATTTGGCCCGTAGTCTGGTTCACCTAAAGCAGAGCTCTTCATGGCAGCTTCCCATTGAAGTGTCTCAATGAGGCAATGTACAATAGGTGTTTAGTTAAAGTGATGATATAATGATAACATGGGGCTAAAATGACCTTATTGGAAATATCTTCCCAAATTCTGCCAGGTTTTCACCTGTTGTTTTTTAAAGCCAAGTTGGCAACTCCAAAACCTATTGACTATTGCTTTATGTGTTGAAGCGACATCGCTATTACGCTATACATACTAAAATGTGTGTGTGTGGACGGGTTGTTTTGGTATATTTTTTGTTATAAATCACCTCTGTTTTTGCATTCTTAGTCATATCCTGTCCGACAAAGGATTTCTCCACTTGCTTCAATCCGTAGAGGAAATGATCATACAGATGGAGCCGGATTCTTCAGCAATATACCAAAGTTCTAATTTATGCCAAGCAAAACAGGATCATGTCACAAGGTAAAGATTTAATTTTCCCATATTGGTTATATCTTTATAATTGGCTAAACCAATTCTTGACAACCTCTAGAAGTTCACATGTGTAAGGTAGTAGTCTGAACTGTAATAATATTGGAATACACACTCTACTTCTGAACATGTCATGTGTATTGAGAAGTAGCAAAATGGATGAAGCGCCCACTGGAAAACCATATACAGTCTGTTCGCTGAACGTTGTAGACGGAGGTTCCTCTAAAAACCGTTAACACAAAACAACACAAAAACCAACACCGTGCCAGTTAGCCAAGGCCTACTGATTCGCAGATACTACATACAATGTATGTCCATAATAGGGGTTCAAATATTCCTTCTAAGGAAAAGAAAAACAGATCATCCAGCGCTGCTTTGCAAGGTGCACTCGTGTCACCACATTTATTTTGTAAATAAGGAACACACAGGCAAACGTTTCAGGGATACATACAACCCTTTCCTCAGTGCACAGTGCCCTAAATAAAACAGTGTAGAAAACCCCCTTATATACCAAATATATAGGATAGGCGGAACAGAGAGCCCCACTGACGCATAGATCTCATTAAGTAAATACATTGCACATGTAAACCGTACCTCTCCAATTAGCCCACATTCACTGCTTGTATGCTGACCTGCACAGACAAATGATGGTAATAAAACTCACTACACAAGCACTGATCCTATAGTATCCCATAAACCCCGGGACACTGTGTGCACAATGACCGGCCCTGACTGATAACATAATGGGGGATGGGCCAGTAGATGTAAACAGACCCATCACGGGTGAGTACACGTATCACCTTTTATAATGCCGTTGCAATGATTGCATTGCAAACACTAATACATACCTTGGACAGGAGTGGAAAGGAATGTTTGGCCCTGGGCTGTGAATCAGCCCTGACCACATGGTCACATATATTCCTATTCCTCCTCATAGCGAATACGGGAGTAGAAAACAAGTGGCCCACTTCTTTGTCACATTGCAAAATGTGCCAATTGGAATTAATAATTCTTTTGATATCTTTAGAAAGAGGTGAATATGTACTCACAAAAGGGACCCTGTTCAGTTTCTTCCTGGGTACATCCCGTAGAAGATCCTCCGTGGTAACCGCAGAGGCCTTAAGTTGCGCTTGTTTCAATACCTTCCTGCTGTAACCCTTTTCTTAGAATTTCATACTCAGTGTCTGAAGCCTAGAGTCAAGTCTAGTCTCATCGCTCACAATGCGTTTAACACGCAACATTTGACTGTATGGGATGGAAGTCTTCTGTCCCAATGGATGGTAGCTGGAAAAATCAAGGAAGCTATTAGCATCAGTGGGTTTAGTATACAAGTCTGTAGCTAACCCACCCTGGTCCTTATAGACATTCACGTCTAGAAAATGCACTCTCTCGAGATTGTGCTCCATGGTAAATGTAATGTTGTGATTCCTAGAATTAAGGAATATGCCAAAATCTCGTAATTCATCCTCACTTCCCTGCCAGATGAGAAAGCAGTCATCAATATACCTAAACCAAGAGAATATTTTCTCAGAGAATGGATTATGGGACCAGATGTGGGCATCCTCAAAAGAGGACATGTACAGATTGGCATATGATGGCGCCATATTGGCGCCCATTGTTGTGCCCTTACTTTGTTCATAAAAAATAGTGCCATACCGGAAATAGTTCCTTTTCAGGACTATCTCCAGTAGGGCTACCAACCACAAAGTCCACCAATTTAACAGGGACAGTAGTCTCTGAAAGATGTTGTCATATTGCCCTAAGGCCTTCATTATGTGGGATGGAGGTATACAAGCTATTGACATCTAGTGTACCTAGAATAGACCCCGGAGGTAGGTGCAAATCCCTCAATTTCAAAATAAAATCTTTCGTATCCTTGATATAGGATCTAGCTTTTGGTATCAGTGGTTGCAAAAATTGGTCGATGAAAATAGCCAGAGGTTGAAAAACAGAGTCTGTCCCTGCAACAATAGGGTGCCCTGGAGGCGGGAATATACCCTTATGTACTTTAGGCAAGGTATAAAAAACAGGTATAATGGGGGACTTAGTGCAAAGAAATAGACTGATCTTTTCTGAAATAATTCCCTCCTCAAGTGCTACCTTGACGGTATTTTTTATCAAATTGATAATCTGAAAAGTGGGGTTAGTCTTAAGTACTTTGTAGTTAGTCCTATCAAATAGCTGTCTCGTGACCCCTGCATGGTAATCCTCAGTATTTTGGATCACCACCAGACCGCCTTTATCGTGATCTTCCTATTCTCATTTAGCTCCCTAAGTGCACATCTTTCCCTAGTAGATATTATTTTTACTGGGAAATTTTTTCCAAGGTAGTCCATCTATCGTCTGCTTAACGACATTCATAAATGTAACTGATGATGGATTAAATACCATAGGGAAGAAACGGCTCTTAGGCCTACACACCTCAAAGGGAAAATGATCTGTATCTGATACCCTGGCATCTGCAGCAAGGTCATCGTCTGTTCTTTGCGGAGGATTTGCTAACTGGCGATGATTGTCTGAAAAAAAGATTTTAAGGTTAATAGCTCTGAAAAATCTCTGGAAATCAACCGGAGTTGAAAATCTGTCTGCATTACTCGTAGCAGAAAAGTTAAGACCCTTATTCAAGACCGAAGTCTGTTCTGTTGTAAGTACAGTACTAGATAAATTAAGTACCCCCTTAGTGGTCCCTTCTCCTTCTGTTTCCCCCTTGTATCCATGGGCTTGCTGTGGACCATTGTCGTGTTGTTTGGAGGTATCGGACCCCGGTCGTCCGCTTTTCCTTGGCCTGACTCTAAAAAAGGCACCGCAGATGTGGATGAAGAGGCAGAGTCACTCGCTAAAGCTGTCAGATATTGTATCAGATGTAGGTTCAGATGTTGCTATTACATATTCAAATACTGTGCAACTGCTGTTTTTCATCTTTCCTGCAGCTCTTCTGGGAGGCACTACTTACAAGGGGTGAATTCTAGAAGAAGGAATATTTGAACCCCTATTATGGACATGTATTGTATGTAGTTTCTGCGAACCAGTAGGCCTTGGCTAACTGGCGCTGCATTGGTTTTTGTGTTTTGTTGTGTGTATTGTTTATGTTATTGATAGATTTTATGTTCTTTAAAGTTCATTCCTTACTCCAGGGTGGTTCATTACAAACCCAAGACACTTCACGTGTTCACCCCAACCATGTTCAATAGTTTTAAAATTTGTTATTTAATGGAATGTGAACAAATTTATAGAGACACTCATAGGAATATTGTTCTTTATTTATATAGCTCCAACATATTCCACAGCGCTGAACAATGGGCACACTATAGACAGGGTTATTCTACATTGAGACTGAACAACATTTTGATAAACCAGTACAGGAGGAAAGGAGGGCCCTATTCCCGTGGGAATTTACAAGCTAGAAGGGTTGGGGGTGTAAATCATAATTGTCCTCCCATCTCATTCCCCACAACCATAGCCATAATTAATGCCTTGTCTCCAGCAACACAATTTTAAATTCTCACAAAGAAGGCACAGGCAGTCCAGCTCTTCAGAAATAGGCCAACTTTATTGGAGATTCATATGTGTCAATGTTTTTACTCAAAACAGTCTTTCTCAAGCCTTAAGTAGACTTAAAGACTTGGCTGAGTTGAAATGTTGTCACAGACTAATCTCCAACAAAGTTGCCCTAATTCTGAAAAGCTGAAGAGCCTGTGGCTTCTTGGTGAGAAATACTTGTTTGGACCTGGCCTCTCCTGTTATGTGTTGGCACCCAGTACTAGATTTTAGGCTTATGGAAAGCATTTGTTGCCACTTATAGCCTAGGAGCAACACAATTTGAAGGCAGAGGATCTTCTCGAGATTTGATGACTGTCAATCAGGTGCAACTGGACAGCCTTCTGGGGCTGGGTCCATGCAGTCCAAAAATTACCTCAGTGTGCAATTGATTGTTGATGTAATTTAAGGAGTTGCTGGTTGAAACGGCTAGCTCCATGAAGCCTCTAAATGCTTTGAGACTGAGAAATGGCTGATTGATTGCGTGTTGATAACACTTTCCAATTGTCACTGGTCCATTGCCATGTTGCTTACTGCAGCATGTGCCGGCCAGCTTCGAGAACCCTATGGGACACCATGGCAATGGATAAAAAAGTGTGTATTACACATAAGACAGAGCTGGGAGAGAGAAGACAGGCTCAGTCTGTGGCCTCAAAAATAAACTGTGGCCTTCATTTTTATTCATTAATGTAGGCTTTGACGTTGACAATAGCTGGCACTGAGTCTTCTTTCAGATCAGTCTGCGCTTAGCCTTTACCAGATTTCTATGTCTAGAGATAATGTCAACCTAAAAAGAAGTATACAAAAACCATAGCACAGATCAACAATAGCATTAAAAAAAAAATAGCATTATTTTTTTCACTTGTATAATAAATCGAAGGTTTTGATCTGATTTCTGTTTTGTGAAACTTCAAAGAAACATGTAGGTCCTTGTTCAGGGTCTCTGCACTGGGTTTTCAATTAGTATGTGACCGCCATCTTTGTGCAGTGGAAATACTTCTAATTGTTTCTTTTCATAATATAGCGGTACTGTTTTTGTGTTCCAGTCTTTGTAATCGTATGAAAACTCTGAATGTGGAAGACCTTGAGACTTGTTTTGCACTTGTCCTCCATGAGCTCCAGAGACCAGTGAAAAGCAAATTATCTGGAGACACTCTATCTCCTAAAGACCATAAAAACAATACAGATGAAAAGACTCCGAGGTATCATAGATCTGATGTTTAGCAGCATTATTTATTAGCATGTTTTTCTTATTATGCTCTATTAACCTATAAAAACACAAAGGGCCCTATTACAATCTTCGCGTTAAAACGCTCGCGCAACGCGTGAATTTGTGCGCCAAGCGGTAAACGTTTACGCACGTAAATCACCGCTGGAATTACAATCCTCGCACGGTTTTTCATCCGTCGATCAATAACGCTTGTAAACCGGACGCGCACAAATGCTCGCGTAGTACCATCGCGCGCAGAAATTAGTGTGCGGACTGTTTTTTTCACACGATTCAGCCAATCAGAATTAAGAACCACAATTATCGCACGTTAAGTTGTTGTGCCTGCCAAAGTCAATCTGCGCATATATGCTGCAGCAATAATACATGCACACACAACTTCTCCATTTTATTGGTTTGGTATGAGTAGAATGTGTAACTATACTTTGTTCCATTTTTTTTTTGGCCTGGTGTATTTGGGTTCGGCCAGGTCGTTCAGATTTGCCATTAACACCTGCTTTTAGGAGGTGCTAAAATTATGCAGGCAAAGGCTTTGCATTTATTTCTGTGCATTGATTGTAATACCTTCTACACATCCGCATTTGCACTCACAATGTTAAGTATAGGACGCGCAATGTACAGTAAGCACGCACTGCGTTCGCACAGGTTCACCCGCGGTAGACGATTAGGCGCATTTGTTGTGCTGACTAAGTAATACGGCGTTCGGCGCAAATGTTTTTTTGCACCGGCGCAAACGTTTGCGCAAAGATTGTAATTTAGCCCAAAGTTTCTATTGCTTGGAAATTGTTTGCCTGATGTTGCAGTTGTGTACAGCTAGGTCTCATTTCGTGTGAGTTCAATTCTTGTAAAGCTCTATTTATTGTGAATTAAAAATATTTACACCAGGTCTCATTAAATGGGAGACAGAATTAATTTGAAGTGTTATATGCGGGCTATTTCAAGTGGTGTATCATAGCGCTATGTCAGTCTTCCTGAGCATGATGTGCTGCTGTGTTACATACATATGTTATAAAATGATGGATGCTCCCTGATCATCAAACATGCAAACTCCAGAGATAATATTGTCAGTACTTATGTCATGCCCCATATCTACAACCATCCTCCGAAACCCTGGCAACCCTCTTCCTGCACTGCTCCTCCCCAGAACCAGCATTGGTAATGGCACACAAACCGTTAATCACTACCACATGATACTCTACTTCCTGAATAAAGGGATACGCCCCATTCCAAGCATTGCCTCATCATTGATGCTCAAAGCCTATGTCAGGTAACGGGTTCCGGTGACCCAGGTGATGTGGATATGAACCCAGGATGCAGTAAATAAATATGCGACAACAAAAGGGTTGGTGAAAATAGCAGAAACTTCTATTAAATAACGGGATACAAAACAAAAAGCAGGAATCTGTATAAATAATAATAGTCCTTGAAAAGCAATGCAGATGATGGGGAAAACACAGTCACTTGAAAAAGGGAATTCGGATGATTAAAGTCTCTGGAGGTGAAGTGAGGAGGAACGGAATGGTGGATTGTGGATGGAGGTTTTGAGGGGGGTAACACAGAGGGAGGTCTCGACACTGTACCGGCAAGGATGATGCAAAGCGAAGTCCAGGGGAATGGCCAGGGGTCCGGTACACAGGATTCAGGCAGGAGTATATCAACAACGCTCTTTTAAGGAACCCAGCCAGCGCTCATTACATACACCTGATTCAGGAGACCTGGAGTTAGAACAAGGCATATTAACATATACTTGGATGTGTTACCGGGGTTGCATTCAAGTCTTGGCCTTCTTGTTACGGCGTCGCCGTGGGACCTGACAGCCTGACAGAATAAAGTTCTGTGTGCTTCTGCACTGACAACCCTGCCTTACCTTGGACCCTATTCCAGTACCTGCGCCTGTGTTACACCACACTCCAATCACCAGCCATATCCTCTGGTTCCTGCTCCATTAACTTAATTTATCATCATCTGCATATCCAAACTGATCAGTTTTTTCTACTCGCCCTCCTCCACCCATACCTGTGTGTCTGTGCAGATCACTGCACTCTGGGCACATATTTCCCTTACCACGGTGCCACTCCGGTACCATCCCCTGACAACCTACCACTTATACTGCAACAGTATTTTAAATAGAAATATATGCGCTCACCAAATTAAGGGGACCTCACTGCAGGGTGCCATCCAGCCCAGGGTGACCTAACTCCCTCAAATCCAGAATGAAAATCACAGAAGGACCGGGCACTCAAGCATGATTCCAAGCTCCAAATGGGAGCTTTATTAAGAATACGTGATGCCTTTAACTAGAGCCTTTCTCAGAGAGCGTAACTCCTGCTTTTTCTTTTTCCTATTTGTATAGACACCGAGATATATACAGATTAAGAATGAAGAATATTTTTGTTTTGCTTTTTTCTTCCCTCCCACACAGTGGATGAAATCAACCAACACACCTAAGGAGCTTCAAAAATCTAGGGCCCTGTTCCATGATTATCTTTAACCTCCCTGGCGGTCCGATTCTGACATATTTTATGTCAGAATCGGTCCTATTTATTCTGGCCCCCTAGCGGTATGAGTGTGGCTCGGGGGTTAACTTTCAATACTGAAAGCGGTATCCCCGAGCCACACTCGGGTCGATACTTACATGTCCTGCGCTCCCTCGCTGTCCCCGCAGTCACACTGCAGCCGATCGCGATGTCACACTTCCTGGTTCACTCCTCGCGAGCGGCTGGAGGAGACTGCGGGATCAGCGAGGGAGCGCAAGACATGTAAGTATCCAGCCCGAGTGTGGCTCGGGGATACTGCTTTCGGTACAAAAAGTTAACCCCGAGCCAAACTCGGGAATACTGTCAGGGAGGTTAAGCTAAGTGCTCGAGCGTAGGCCTACAACATTACGGCTCTAGCTATCAGCATATTTTTTTATTCCATCCTTGGATGTAACAACTGCTTACTGTACATTAACGTCTTCTATACTTCGTATGTGGGATGTTAAAGGAACACTCTAGTCAAAAATCCCCCCCCCCTGTTTTTTTACATTAAACCATACCTATTCCCTCAATAAATAGGTAGGGATTTTTTTCTTTTTTTTACTGTAATACTTACCCTAAAATCCACTTGTTTCCAAAACGTTTTTTTATTTTTATTTTATATACTCCCCTCCCTCCTCTTCCGCTCCTGTCCTTCTAACTTTCACTTGGCTAATGGTTTACGTGAGAAGAGCGCATGTGCGCCTCTCACATAAGCCAGCCAATCAGCAGGCTTCCTCCCGGCTCCATCTTCTTGGATTAGTGTTGCGCGCAAGAGGATACGCGCAACACTAATCCTCAGCCGCTGCCGCCAGCTACTGCGGCGAGTTGGAGACGTCATCGCGCTGAAAGCGCGATGACGTCTCCTACTCGGCAGAAGCGGGAAATAGGAATCCCGCTCTGCTGACTGACAGCTGGGAGGGTGGAGTAAAGTCCTCCGCGTCTCTCAGCTGTTTTCAGCTGGTTCAGCCGATCGGCTGAGCGGAGGGAGGGGAGACAGACAAGGGCATACTCAGGGCATCATGACCACCTAAAAAAGCTTAGGTGGTCATGTTGCCTAGAGTATCCCTTTAATGTGCACCTACCAGATGAAGAACGAGCTAGTCCAATTAGTAAAACGCAATAATTTGAAGCCACCATAAATCTTCAGATCACCTCAGATCCCTCGCTGAAGAGAACCTCAAAACTATTGCGACTCAAGCTACTGACAAAGCGCCTCAGATGGAATACAGGTGTTAAAAATGAGATGCTGATGGAAATCGGCTGGCGCACAAGCTTTTCCTTAGCATCTGACTTTTAAGGACAACCATAGGCGTGCGCAGCCTATTGCATTAGGGTGTGCACCCAAAAGCTCAAACACACACACACATATTATATATATTTCACCAATAGTCCTGCAACACCTTCCAGTATCCAATGTTGTCCTTATATTGGTGCTTCGCCAGAGATAATATAGAAAAGAGAATGATGGCGGCACTCAGTCAAAATAAAATAAAATCAAAAGTTTTATTAAATCATATTTAAAATAGGTCAGTCAGGTGACAGGTCATCAGAGATCGCCGGCCGCTCGTGTCAGTGAGGGATGTGCTGTGCGGTCTGTGTGCCATGCACAGATCGCAGTGCAGCACCCCACGAACCACAGGGACCACCAGGAAAGCGGAGGCTGCCGCCAGGCCCGCGGAGATGAGGTGTCCCGGCGGCTATCCATCGGATGCGGCCAGCCGGGACCCAGAATGTGCCGCGGGCCGGCACTAGGGTGTGCCTAGGCACACCCGGCACACCCTGTGCACACGCCTATGAGGACAACCATAGGACAGGGCCCATAATCTCCAGATAGGGCAGTTTTATAATATACAGTTGTGTTCAAAATTATTCAACCCCCACTGAAATTGAGTGTTTTGGCCAGTTTGACATTGATTTTGATCATTCAGTCATCTTGCTTACAATTAAATCAAAGAGGCACGTGTAGGTCAGACAAATATAACATAACATTTATAATGAAATAACCACAAATGTCTTTTCTGTGCTCACATCATTATCAGTTTTGTTCAACCCCCAAGTGACATTCAATCTTAGTACTTAGTACAACATCCTTTTACAGTTATAACAGCTTTTAAACGTGAAGCATAGCTTGACACAAGTGTCTTGCAGCGATCTATGGGTATCTTCACCCATTAATCATGGGCAAAAGCTTCCAGTTCAGTCACATTCTTAGGCTTGCGCACTGCAACTGCTTTCTTTAAGTCCCACCAGAGGTTCTCAATCGGATTTAAGTCAGGTGACTGCGATGGCCACTCCAAAATGTTCCAGCCTTTAATCTGCAACCATGCTCTAGTGGACTTGGAGGTATGCTTGGGATCATTGTCCTGTTGAAAGGTCCAACGTCTCCCAAGCCTCAGGTTTGTGACGGACTGCATCACATTGTCATCCAATATCTCCTGGTACTGAAGAGAATTCATGGTACCTTGCACACGCTGAAGCTTCCCTGTACCTGCAGAAGCAAAACAGCCCCAAAGCATGATTGACCCCCCGCCATGCTTCACAGTAGGCAAGGTGTTCTCTTCTTCATAGGCCTTGTTCTTCCTCCTCCAAACATAGCGTTGATCCATGGGCCCAAACAGTTCTAATTTTGTTTCATCAGTCCACAGAACACTATCCCAAAACTTCTGTGGTTTGTCCACATGACTTTTGGCATACTGCAGTCGACTCTTCTTATTCTTTGGAGACAGCAAGGGGTGCGCCTGGGAGTTCTGGCATGGAGGCCTTCATTACGCAGTGTGCGCCGTATTGTCTGAGCTGAAACTTCAGTACCCACATCTGACAAATCTTTTCTCAGTTCCTCAGCAGTCACACGGGGACTTTTCTCCACTCTACGCTTCAGGTAGCGCACAGGAGTCGAAGTCAGCATCTTCTTTCTGCCACGACCAGGTAGCGTTTCAACAGTGCCCTTTGCCTTGAATTTGCGAATGATGCTTCCTATGGTCTCTCTTGGTATGTTTAACATTTTTGCAATCTTCTTATAGCCATTGCCCTTCCTGTGAAGAGTAATCACCTCTTCTCTTGTCTTCCTGGACCATTCTCTTGACTTCACCATGTTTGTAACCACACCACTAAATGTCTAGAAGGAGCTGAGTATCACAGTCATTTTAAAGCTGCCTAATTGGTGCTTATTATGCTTTATTGCTGATCCGTGACATCCACAGGTGTTTTCAAAACCTGATTGAAAACACTTGAATGAACCTCTGTTCTTCAGAGTGGTAGTCTTTAAGGGGTTGAATAATTGTGTCAATGAAGAATTCACAAAAGAAACATTTACTACTGTATTACAAAACCAATTGATGTCATTTTAGTTGCATATGGTTCTTTAAAAAGTCCTTGTAGGATTTCATTCTGAATACAATTACAAATGTACACTAAATTCCCTAAAACCCTTTACAGCATTGGGGGTTGAATAATTTTGAACACAACTGTATGTTAGTTGTAGCAATGTTTTGATTTCAAATATCTTCCCACCTATATTTAATGTACAGTGCACACCTTAGATGCTGATGTTTTTTTAAATTTCCCCTATATATCTATAAACCTGTCTTGACATCAAAGGGTTATACTTGCATTTCCACCTGTGCCCATCTATATGGATATTGGTATGCACACAACACGTGGTTTCAGATCCTTATGTTTTCGCTGACACTGCCGTCCATAGTCTCCTACAACCCCCGGTTTTACTCTGTATACTTTAACTGTGAAATTCTGCTGCTATCGGAAGAGTTCATATTTTGAGCTTTTTGAAGTTGCGCTCAATCTCCAGTCTAAAGCAATTTGAACTCTGAACTGTGCTGAATGATCTGCTTTTTAATTCTGCTTCTATATCATTCTTGCCTATTTTATGCTTTATGCGTGTTATTTAACATATTTTTTCCTTCGTTTTATGTCTACATTATCATGGCATCTTCGTGCTTGACTTTTTGTGCTTAGGATCTGGTTGATGACCCTGGAATAGATTAATATGTCTCATACCTACACCCTGGTATAGGAAGGGAATTATATTCTGTCCAATGACTGAGCATTTATATTGCATTCTAATATTATTTCTGGTTGTAAAGGTCTGTGTTATGGTTTGCTTATTCGGTCTCAACTAGTGCTCTTTTTCCTCCAGGCCCCTCTCAAAAGTAGTCAGAGATCGTCTACGTGATCATATTTCTTTCGTGAAAGAACATCACATGTTTAATGAAGGAGACCTTCCCAAAAGTTTCTCAAGTGTTTTACTGTGGAATGATAAACCTCATCAGGTAATTGTTGCCCCCACCCCCCATTTCTTGTTAACGGTAGCCTCCACGGCAGAGTGTTCGTGCCTAAAAATTCATACAGAAAAGGGGAAATGCAAATAAAGAGATCCAAGACACCAGCCCATACATTGTTACGTATGAAAAGGCATCACTGATATTAATCCAGCGGTAACAAACCTTGGCACCCCAGGTGCTTTTGAACTACATGTCAAGTGATGCTCTGCCAAACCTTAGGTGTAACTAAGCATCAGAAGACCTGAAGGTCCAAGACATCTGGGGTGCCAAGGTTCGCCATCAGCACAGAAGACTTTTCTGAGGGGTTTAACATCCTGTGCCAAAGGATATCCTGGTGGTAAAAAATTACGTGCATGATTTTCAATATTGAATTGACTTCAAGGATGAGTTAAAAACCACACTTGTTGTTGACTTTTGGGGGAGGTATTAAAGTTGAAATGGCATGCCCCATCAAATCAGGTATAGCCTTCCCTATTAGGATATCCTTTTCAGCAAATGGTAATTCTGCTGTTTTATTTTGTTGTTTATTGCCTTCCCCAGGGTAGTTCTATTATCGTGTTCTTTGTTCTGCTTCCGACTAAAAAAAGGTATCTTTTCACTCATTTTATTGACTCCGAACATTATGCCGTTCTATATTCACAAATTTTATGCAGTGAACCTCCCTCCTTTCTTTGGTGCTTATTGTTCCCTTCAGTCTGATGTCACATTTCATACAATACTGGATTTAATTACACTGCTTTCATTCGGTTTAAGCCGCAGAGAACTCAAACTCTGGCCCCCCAGATGTTTCTGAACTACACCTTCCATTAATCTCTGGCCATTTATTGCATTCAAAGAATTCTGGGATTTGTAGGCAATAAACATCTGTGGGGCCAGAGTTTGAGATCCCTGGTTTAAGGGAACCTGTACGCCGTGCGATGTCCTAGTTGCAGCAATGGGAACCACAGAATATGAGAATTTGTGCAGCTCTGCTCCACTGGCCCTCAAAAGTCAGTAGTCAGCAGGTCGGCAACCAATCAGCAGCCAGGAGTGTGCAGGAGAACAACTTGTTGGTAGATTTTCCACTTTCTGCAATCCCTGCCCTGTGGGCATTCCGACAAGATGTGATGGCAAACTATTGATGGGGAATTACTTGGCTTTTTATTGTACAATCCATTAATGAAAACAGGCCAGGTTTTAAGGATTACCTTGGAGAAAAGCAGACTCAATCACTGAGCAGCAAATCATATCACCTGGGCTGCGCTTCAGCTATCTGGAAATCCTGGCCTGTTAGGGGTATTTGAGGTCCGCGGTTGGGAACCACTGCACTAGCACACCTGTAGATTACTTGTAAGGTATCAATCCAGAGGACTCGTAGCTGCCACTGTAGAGCCCATGCCCAACTGGTGCAGCCACCATATGAACCTGGACAGCAGTATTATTTCTTTCTTCCTTTGCCCTGTTTCACTTTTTCCTGGATTTTGCATCTTGGATTAGAAACAGGCCAGCCTTCAGAAATTTTGGGGCCCCTTACTGACCCTCAGAATAGGGCCCCCCCTCTCTCCATAGGAAATAAATTTTTAATGTGAATCGTGATCACATTACAGAGTGTTAGTCCCAATATCTTAAAATCACACATATTGTTCGCACAACAGCACATTTAACATAAAAAAGTATCTATCTGGTTCAAATAAGTTAAGACAGTAAAAAATTCAATTTCTTATTAAAAAAAATATGAATCAAGATCGGATTACAGAGTGTTGCTCCCAATACCTTTTAAACCACACAAAATGTGTATTCGTGCAAACAATGTAGCATAAAAGTATAATTAAATAATTCCACTGGCAAAGCACCACAGCAACAGAACTCTCAGTAATGTGCAGTGCGTATGAGCATATCAGAGCACCAAAGCAACAGAACTCTCAGTAATGTGCAGTGCGTATGAGCATATCAGAGCACCAAAGCAACAGAACTCTCAGTAATGTGCAGTGCGTATGAGCATATCAGAGCACCAAAGCAACAGAACTCTCAGTAATGTGCAGTGCGTATGAGCATATCAGAGCACCAAAGCAACAGAACTCTCAGTAATGTGCAGTGCGTATGAGCATATCAGAGCACCAAAGCAACAGAACTCTCAGTAATGTGCAGTGCGTATGAGCATATCAGAGCACCAAAGCAACAGAACTCTCAGTAATGTGCAGTGCGTATGAGCATATCAGAGCACCAAAGCAACAGAACTCTCAGTAATGTGCAGTGCGTATGAGCATATCAGAGCACCACAGCAACAGAACTCTCAGTAATGTGCAGTGCGTATGAGCATATCAGAGCACCACAGCAATAGACCTCCAACAGTAAAGGCAGGGAGTATGAACGTACACAGGATCCACAGCAATAGACCTCTAACAGTAAAGGCAATGGACCACATTACATACTTGGTGCTAACGTTTACACTCACCTGAGTGAGCATTAACGTTAGCCCAAGTATTTAACGCATATTTCAATCCAAACGCTAATGGTTTAAGTAACCCGTTTGCGTTTGGTATCTTGTGCTTTTCAGTGCGAGGTTACTGAGCTTTCGCTCCCTATACTTAACATGGGGAGCACAAAGTGTTAATCAGCGTTAGGATTACAAAGTCCCAGCGCTGATTAACATTCAGCTCTGGTTAGTGAAAAGTTAACCACAGCCAGAACCTGGTGTTAACGGATTCCGCTTCTGCAGAATCCGTTAACACCATCCAAAAAAATTAAAAAAGTGAGCAGATACTCACCTCCTGTCCCGCGGCGAGGACCGCCTCCTCTGGCCGGTGGGAGCAGGTTAAGACTGGGGAAAAAAGTCCCCGCAGTATCCCACTGAGTATCACTAAGCTCACCGTCCGGATCTCGCAAGGCGAAATCCAGCTGCTCATGTGACTGCCGGCGTCTGCTTCAATGGAGTCCTATGGACTCCATTGAGAAAATGCGCGCAGCTGCGCTTAATGCTGCCGCGAGCATCCCGGGTGTTAACGCGCAGTAACAATGCAAGCAGCATTTTTTGCGCCTGTATTGTAATCTAGCATTAAAACGCGGGCGCAAGGGGGAAAACTGTGGGCGCAGTTTTTCCTCCCTAGCGCCCACGTTTTAACTCTAGGAATGTAGCGTTACATGCAGAGGGATGGATGGATAGACAGTGGGATGGACGGACTGGTATGGATGGACAGATAGACAGACAGGGATGGATGGAGGGATGGATGGACAGATAGACAGACAGGGATGGATGGAGGGATGGATGGACAGATAGACAGACAGGGATGGATGGAGGGATGGATGGACAGATAGACAGACAGGGATGGATGGATGGATGGATGGATGGACAGATAGACAGTGGGATGGATGGATGGATGGATGGATTGACTGACCTCTCCCCAGCCCCCTGTGTTCTCTCTATCACCCCCCCCCAGCCCACAGTGTACATTCTGTCACCTCTCTAGCCCCCCTCTTCTACCCTTCCCAGTGCAGCATCTGTTACCTGCCTCTGTCCAGATCCAGCATGTGCAGGGTGTCAGGGCAGCTGCTCCTCAGCCTGGCTTCTCTCCTTCTCCCATCCACAGGCACGTGCTTGTGGTGGTGCTGTGTGAGGAAGGGGCAGGGCAGGCAGTGTGCAGACTCCAGAGCCAGGGGAAGCAAGGGGCAGCCATGATGGTGGGAGGGCTGCTCCCCCTCCTCTCCCAGACCCACGGCTGTCACATGGAGAGGCGGGGCTTGTGCCGGCTGGGGGCGGAGTTTCTCAGCACAGCTTTGATCTCTCCCCACAGAGACACAGCGCTGGATGAGCACACAGAGGCAGGATGATACAAAGGCTGGCCCTGAGTGGTGTCACCCTCCAAGAGGGTGTCACCAGTGTGGGCCTGGGGCCCCCTCCCCACGTGACTCGGCGGCCATCTTGCTGCTCACAGGGCAGCCAGGCCCAAGTAGGCCGCAGTACCTCCTCCAGAGGCCTGCGGCCTAAAGTAATCAAAGCTACCGATGGCGGGCCCCCCCAGTCGGCCGGGCCCCTTACTGCAGCATGGGCTGTAATGCCCTGATGGCGGCCCTGATTAGAAAGGCTCTACAGAGAGGCAAGATGCACCTGCTGCAGACTCAGACTTCCTTTAAAAGGAAATCACACATCTCACTCCATGCCTCAGCTTTGTGTGAGCAACCACCATCAGCGGTTTATCCGCAAGCTCCACTCTTTATAGTGTCCTGTGTCTCCCTCTGTTCTTCTCGCCTTCTTTGTTCCCGTTGTGCCAGTCCTGCCTCCCCTGTTCCCGCTGTGCCAGTCCTGCCTCCCCTGTTCCCGCTGTGCCAGTCTTGCAAACAAAGCTCTTCCACACTGCCGCGAGTATCACCTCCAGGAGTCGATAGGTCTCCGCGGAGGGTTGCGCTGCCGGGCTGTGCACTCTCACAAGACCGCGCAGCGCTGCGGAGTGATCAAGGAGGGAGACTGGGAACTATAATTTTCCCCCAGTCTCACTCTGCTCGAGGCCAGGAGAAGCTGCAGATCGGACCACCGTTCTCGCCACGGGACGAGAGATTCGTATCAGATTTATTGGGGGCAGTTTAAGGGGTGCTAAATGATTCTACAAAAGCAGAAATGTTAGCTACAACTAAAAGGTGGTGCTAAATGATTCCATTAGCGCATTGGTCTGATAATTAGCAGTTGCACTTTGTATTACCCTAGTTATCCTAACACATTTTTCTCATTGCACCCCCCCCCCCATTTTAAGTATAGGTGCACAAAGTACAGTAAGATCGCGCAATCACCGATGTGCTAACGGATTTTTCATGGGATTAGCATCAGAAATGTAATATAAGTGAAATGCGTTAAAGTCACTTATCCTGGGGTTAACACTGCTAATTTTCTGCTGCCTTCTCCATCTATAAAATAATCCTAATCCCACTCCCCTCTCCTCCTCAACACTAAACAAAGGCAGATATCCCCACCCTTCGCTTTAACCAGGAAGATGAGAATTACAGCTGCGGTTCGTCATGCTCCTGAATAAATGGGAGTAACTACTTCTAGAAAATAATAATTTCAGTTGTCAAAATACTGTTTGTTACTAGACTGGATTTAACCCCTTCCTGACCGCTGACGTACTATGTACATCCTGCCCACGGGTCTCCCTTAGACCCGCGGACGTACATAGTACGTCATCGGGCTTCTAACCTCCCTCCCGCCGATACTCACCTTCCTCGCTCGTTCCCTCGGCAGTTATGGCAAGCTGGAAGCTTGCCTCGCCATTTCCTGGGGGCCGGCGGATCCGTTGATATCATCGCGCTGCGTGATGATGTCATCGGCAAGCGCCGGTAGTAAAAATTCAGGAAGGGGATCTCCCCAACCATGCAACGCACAGTGATGCTTTTTGCACCGCTGGAAAGGGGAGAGTCTCGGCTAATCGGTGGCAAAACACGATTTGAACTTGGAGGGGGCTGACATCTTGGATGTCAGCCAAGCCTCCAGGTCCCCCCCCCTGACCCACTGACAACCTCACCATATGTGTGAGGATGTCAGTGGGCCAGTTAACCCTCTAGCTGCCATGTAGAGATAGGAGGATCCTTCGGATCCCCTGATCTCTCGATCCGTGGCAGCTAGATGGCCTTTCCAATGATACCAAACATGACCAGGTTTGGTTTGAAAATAAAATAAAATAAAATAAAATAATGTAAATAAAAATAAATAATAAAAAAATAAAATAAAAAATGGTTTTTTTTTTAAAGGTTTTTGTCTGGGGGTGGTTTAGTTAAATAGGACCTAGGCTGTCATCTAAAAATAATTAGCACAAAATGGTCAGTATGAGCACAGTGCACATAGGTGAACTGGCTCAGCAGTGAAGGGGTTAAAAAGCAAAAACATTGGGTATTTCTAGTCTCGGGACAAAATTTTGAAACCATTTAGCAGGGGTATTTTTTGGTGGTTGTAGATTTTGGGGATTAAATTACTAAAAAGTGTTTTTACAATTTTTTTCATCATATTTAATTTTTTTTTTTATATAGTAAATTATTCGATATGATGGAAATAATGGTATTTTTAGAAAGTCCACTTAATGGCGGGAAAAATTGTGAATAATATGTGTGGGTTGAATAAACGAGTAAGAGGAAAATTTGACCTAAACATGAACAGCGCAGAAACGTAAAAACAGCAGCGGTCACTAAAAGACGGATTTGTGTAAAACCGCCTGGTCACTAAGGGGTTAATGCTAAGGCTTATTAGGAAATATACCTGTAGAATGTTCCTTTGATTTAAAACTTCCTTATATTTTCACTATACAGCAAAAAAATAAAGGTAGATATGAGCCTACAGTGTGTTGCTCCTCTGTGGATGAATATCTAATGTTAAGAATATGCATTTCTAATATTAAATCCCAAATGTGCTTTGACACATACAGAGAGAATGGTTTCACTTTCATTTGTATTTCCTACATTTACATTGTTCTCTTAATAGCTTATTAAAGTGTTCTTCACTATGTAATAGAGTAGCCTTGGAGCCTTTACCTCAATAAGCGAGTGGCCTTGGAATATGCCCTTTGGAGCACAGCAAATTAACCTTGTATTAGTGCCTTTTGTGAGCTATATAGCAGCTCTGGAATTTGTCTAGAAGGACTAGGCGCGTATGATTCATGCTACTATAGGAAATCCTTGTCTAGGTAGCATTGTATAGTGTAAAGCAATTAGCTTAATTACGATCTGATAAAAAATCTCTTACCAACCTTGAATGAAACCCACATGCTTTGTGTAAAGTGGGTGTTTGTATCCTTCATGACATGGTTGTTATTTATTTTTTGTATGCTTTTTTTTTTCTTTTTTCGTTGTCGCCTGTATTGTCACTGCTCAAGTCTTGAAAAAAATATATTTTTATATCTTTTTATAAAACCGCGTTGCATAAAAATAAAAGCGTATTAAATAAAATGGAAAACAACAATGTGTCTGTAGAAACTTACACAATAGTTCTGTTATTTTAATGCTGTTTAATCTGCAAATGGATTAATACTGCTAATCATACATTGCATTAGTCGCTGACGTCCCCCATACAAAAAGTAAAGGTGTCTTCTGGTGTAGGAAGTGAGTGTGCTTACTTTTTGAGACACATATTCCATTGTCTGTGTGTGTGTGTGTGTGTGTGTGTGTGTGTGTGTGTGTGTGTGTGTTGACATAAACTTCCATTTCTTACCTGTATTGCAAGTGGTGTAGGCAATTTCAAAGGAAAAACCTATTGGCAGTTAAATCACATTTAAGAGGTTAGCTACACATTACTAGTCTCTGAGGGTTTTTCTAAAGGATATTTAGTGACCGAAAAGGAGAAGGGAGATCCTCTCTAAATTAGGAAGCCACTCTAGGCATTGAGACCTCCCAATGTCACTGTGTCCTGACTGAGCATCCTCAAACCTCTCCTCCTTCCACGGGGGGCTCTCAGAGGGCTGATCCAACCTTTCAGCTTTGGCTTCAACCAAAAGCTAGAGCTGATCTCCGCTTCTGCGGAGTCCCAAGAAGCAGGAAACGGCTCCTGCACATTGAGAGCCAATGGATTGGATGAACTCTCACATGACCTGCTGTAGCTCTCATACATACTGAGAATGAATGAGGTCACCTCACTATCTGTTCCCTAGAGCCCATTGGCTCACACCTTATTTCTACATCTCTATTCTTCTCTATCCCTAATATCATCCCCTTGTTTTTCTTTTGCATGGTACCACTTCCTTTTGAAACTGGGGCTCATTATCCTACCTCCTTAAAGGATCAAACTCCCCTGACAACTCCCGCCACATGTCACTACTCTCACTAGAGTCCAACCTCCTAGAGAGACATGTATACATGTGACTATCCATCCCTATCTCCATATGCCAGCTAAATACTGCTTTGTTCCCCTATTTTGCCTATTGCAAGAACCTACTGACTTCCTGCCTCCTCCTCTCAATTCAGACTCCTGTAAATGTATCACACACACTCTTATTCTGCCTGTTAAGTTTCGTTTCTGTAAATCCTATTTGTATTATGCATGTTGAGAAGCCTTTAAAGGGACACTTTTCATGCACTTGTGCTAGGGATTGTCAAGTTCCTTCTCGTGGCATTTTTCAATATCATGTGGTACGGATGTGATTGGCGAGCCTGGAAGTGACATATCCAAACAGGGCGGTCTACAGACCAACACATTGTCCTTTAAACACATGAGGTCCCCGGTTTGTCCATAGAAACCTCATCTACTGTTGACGACTGTTCAAGACAGATTAAACATATAGGGCACCTTTCCCTAATGTACGTTAACATTGGCTGCTGGATGTGAAAGCTTTATTGCTAGGATAAGTGTGTTTAACGCATGCCCCCCATATTAAATTCCTGACATTAACCCCATTCGTAATCCAATAGGGCATTGGTGTTTGCGCTAGATTTCGTGAGCTTACTGTACTTTGCGCATCCTATACTTAACATGGAGCGCGTAAACCTACATTAACCCCTTCGCTGCGGGTGACGTGTGGGGAACGTCTGGGTGGAGTAGAGGTAACATCACTGCTCTGCATGGAGAGAACCTGTGGAGACATGGGTTCGATTCCAGCAAGAGCACCTCTCCAGTAAGTGTCCTTGGGCAAGACACCTAACGGTACATACTCGCCACCCAGGACATACTTGAAAACGAGAGAAATCTCAATGTATCCTTCCTGGTAAAATACTTTCTCAAAAAAAAAAACATCCTCATTGACTCCCGCTATATGCGAGGGACGTTCCCCACACGTCAACTGCTAGCGGGAGCCCTGGGAGAGATACTCACCTCTCTCTTTGTGGTCCCGTGGCGTTCTGACTTCCAGGGAGTCAGACGCCTCTTTTATGGGCCTTCCCACATAAATGATGTCATCATGCCGTGCGCGATGATTTCATTTTCAGGCGACCTCCCGGCAAAGCCCGGAGATCACCTAAAAAGGGGGGGGGATCCTTTCAGATCCCTCTCCCTCCCGATTGGAAGGTCCTAGAAGGAGAAGCCAGGCACCGCTTAAAAGGGGAGAGTCTGGCATTAACCCCTGAGGCACCGGGCCGCGATCCGGTGCCGGATCACGTCCTAGCTCCAGTGGGGGCCGCCATCTTTGATGGCGGCTCCACCTCCGGGTCCCTCTCGCCATCTGACGTCATCGCGCATGGTGCGATGACATCAGTTAGCCGGGGAACCCCTAGCTGCCCGTGGATTTCCTAAGGAAATCCCCTGGAGGAGATAGGGGGTTCCTTTGAATGGTGGCAGCTAGAGGGTCATGGAGGGTATCATTTGAGAGGCCAGAACATGGTCTTTCGAATGATACCAAACATGACCATTGTAAAAGTAAGAAAAAAAATAAAATAACAATAATTTTAAAAAAATGATTTTTTTTTTGTGTGTTATTTTTATTAATGCAGCAATATTGTTCCCGTTTCAATTATAATATGAACAATGATGCTGCACTAATGATTTTCTCCTATTTTGTGTTTGCTAAAAATCACGTAATTCCCCCCCCCCCAAAAAGTAACGAGTTCCCATTTCTAATTTTTTTAGTCCACTTGAATTAATATTGTGGGTTTTGGCATTTTATTATATTGTGAATATTTGGGGCCGTGAAGTAAGAGACCCCCACCTTTCTACCCACTGCTGTTGTGGTGCCTGGACTCATATTTTTGAGATTACTTCATGACTATGAGAATCGTGGTATATATCTATTTATTTGCATTAAATATTCTTTTTACCTCCCTTCTCAGCAATCCTGATGTCCGATTGAAATGTTAGTCAAAACCTAAAAAGAGTATATTCATTATAAGAATATGGAAACATTTTTTAGATGAAAAGTCACAAATCAAATACAATCCAATTTTCTGTAAGCTTTATTTATATTCTAGGAAAAATATTACTTTAGCTCCAAAAAAGTAGTTGTGTTTTTTTTCTCTTCCTAATACCTAGTTTGGACCCGTTCATCCTGGAGAGGATAAACTGTCTTTTTGAAGTGTTTTCCAATTTTTTCCCTTCAAAAAGGCTGGCAGAATTCCTTAGACGCTGAGATGGGAATCAAATTCCTCATTGGATTAGTGCTCTACCACACATAGAAATGGGATTTTTTTTAAAACCACATATATTGATTTAAAAAATATATATATTTCTGACCTCTCTGCCGAAGGTTACGCTCTATCTGGCAAATAAATTGTTTGTGGTGGATTCCCTGTACTTACAATTTACAGGAAAAACTCTAACTGCTGCTTATAGCAAAATGTCATTGATTTACGTGGTACACGGTATGTCACCAGATGGACCCTTGTTAAATCTTATTTTTAATTAACACAGTTGATTTGAAGGATCAGGTAATCTAGACTTTTCTTTCATCACAATCTTTCTATTATTCTTCATGAGAACACAAGCTTTGTTTCCATCACCATGACTTTTCAGTAGGTGCTTTTGCTAACATAGAATTCTAGGCACAGACAGGGTTATTCAGAGAGCGGTGAAAAGCAGGAGAATGACTGGAGAATGAAAAATTCTAGGTCAAAATAGCCAAACCAGAAAAATTCTCCCTTTCATCTCACTTTCCAAATCGGCTATTTCGACCTAGAATTTTTCATTCTCCAGTCATTCTCCTGCTTTTCACGCTCTCTGAATAACCCTGTAAGAGAATACTATCAGGGTTATTCAAAGAGAATCGAAAAGTCACCGCACGTTCGGTGACTTTTCGTTCTCTTCGATTTTCTTCGATTTGGCGATCCCATTTCGGCGACCCTGCGGTGTATTCAGCAACCACCACAGGGTCCCCGAATTGCAGGGAAAAGTCACCGCAAACCCGCCGACAGCTCACCGCAAAACCCAGCGAAGGCACACCGAAACCCGCAAAAACATCTGGATTAACCCCTGCCGGAAAAACCCGAGCAGGAGCCGATCACACACAGCACAGTCGCCGGGAAAAGCCGACACCGCAGACGAATGGAGTGAATAAATTAAAAAAACTGTTTGCTTGAATGTTGAAGTGAAACGCTGTTTGCAAAGAAACTACTGAGAGAAAATGTCTGAAATTTACATATGAGGTCCTATGAATGATAATAAAAAGGGCTGTTACAGAAAAAATAAAGTAAAAAAAAAGTCGGAATTGGTCTTTTTTTAAAAAAAAATCCCGAAAAATGCTTAAAATATCCTACAAAATATATAAATAAAGAGACTCTGTACTGCAGAATATTATAATGAATGTTTTATTAGATATTGAATTAAACGGCAATATTTTTAACATTGAAGCCTATGGGATTCGCCTGAATAAATCTGCCCCATGAAACCACTGAATGGCAGAGCAATTCTGCAACTTTTCACTGCTGGTTTTTGTTTTCTGAATAGCCGAAGCATTGCTTCTCTATGGGGATTTCACTGCCCTCGAACAGGCACCGAACAGGCACCATATGTGCAGGCAATTCGCCAGGATTTGGCAAATTGCCTGCTCTCTGGATAGCCGAATGGCCAAAAACGGTTCCCTTTCGGCAGCCATTCGGATCTCTTTGAATAAAACTGTACGATTAAATGAATAATAAAACCGGATCGTAATAAAATTTATTTAACGTCTTCACTATCATGATCGAGTATACGCAATCTTCAAAAGCACCTACTGGTACCCTGATATTGTGTATACTTGACTTGGCCTAATTCTGGAGTAATGCAAAGGAATTTTGTTTACTGCTAGGGGGCTCCAGAATGTGCCCCTAAAGTTTTAGCACCTCAGACAACTGACTTGATAAAACAGTTTGAACAGCTTGGACTCTGTACTCAAAACACAGCAATTTTTAAAAGCTGTTTGCAAAATGTCTACTGTGCGAAAATGCCTTTAAATTGCATATAAAGTCATATGATTAATAATAAAAAGGTCTGTTACCAAGAAAATGTTGTTTATAAAAAAAAATCTGAAAAAAAAAACATTTCGCCGAAAAATGCCTAAAAAATAGAGACTTTTGGCTGTGAAAAGAATAAACAGTTGAATAAATATTTAGTAAAAACAGGGAATTCTTTTTATATTGAAACTTATGGGATTTGCTTGATTAAACCTGTCGAATGAAAGCACCAAAAATCAGGGCGGTTCACTGACATTTCGGTGCTGTTCGGTGTTCTCTGAATAGATTATCCGTTACTTCTGTATGGGGAGTTCACTGCCGTCAAAGATCACCATATTTCGCTGGCAATTCAGCAATATTTGGCAAATGGCCTGCTCTCTGAATATCCGAATGTCTCCGAAATTGCACCATACGGGGAAATTCACCATTCGGTGCAATTTCTGAGCCAATTCAGCTCTTTTTGAAAACAACCTCAAGTGCTGAATGGACAGGTTATTCCACTCTTGCTGCAAGCTTTGCTTGGGCATGTGCATAGCATATCCCTACAGTAAATTACTTTCTCCTATACTTTGTATGGGAGGTGTTAACACCTGGGACTGGAAGAACAAGCTATTCCATGGTAGCTCTTTTTTGTTTGGTTTTTAGTCAGTCATTATACCAGTTGCTAAAATAGTCATATATTTGTTTACATGGTAACGATGTTGCAAACCTCAATATTTTGAGAAAAGTGGCATTTTTTAAATATGTTTGTTACATAATGTTTCCTTTTAAGTAGCCTCCTATGTCTTATAATGCCGCTTTGAAGATACAGTTGCAAGAAAAAGTATGTGAACCCTTTGGGATTACGTGGAGTTTTGCATGAATTGGTCATAAAATGTGCTCTGATCTTCATCTAAGTCACAACAATTTGAAAAACACAGTCTGCTTAAAATAATGCAACACAAACATTATCAGGGTTATTCAGAGAGCGTGAAAAGCAGGAGAATGACTGGAGAATGAAAAATTCTAGGTCAAAATAGCCGACTTGGAAAGTGAGATGAAAGGGAGAATTTTTCTGGTTTGGCTAGTTTGACCTAGAATTTTTCATTCTCCAGTCATTCTCCAGTCATTCTCCTGCTTTTCACGCTCTCTGAATAACCCTGTATATGTTTTCATGTTTTTATTGAACAGAACATGTAAAGATTCACAGTACAGGGTGGAAAAAGTATGTGAACCTTTGGACTTAATAACTGGTTGACCCTCCTTTGGCAGCAATAACCTCAACCAAACTTTTCCTGTAGTTGCAGATCAGACCTGCACAACGATCTGGAATAATTTGGGACCACTCCTCTTCACAAAACAGTTTCAGTGTAGCAATATTCTTGGGATGTCTGGTGTGAATCGCTCTCTTAAGGTCATGCCACAGCATTTCAATCGGGTTGAGGTTAGGGTTATACCGATACTAGTATCGGTATCGGGGCCGATACTGGGTACTGCAGGAGTACTTGGTACTCATGTAGTACCCCCCGATATTTTTCCTGATACCGGAAGCCGACATTGAGCCGGCTTGCCGGCATCCTAGGGGCTGCGGCGGCTGTCCGAATGCTCTATCGGCATGTGTGAGCTGGGGGGGCATACCCATGTGTGAGCTGGGGGGGCATACCCATGTGTGAGCTGGGGGGGCATACCCATGTGTGAGCTGGGGGGCATACCCATGTGTGAGCTGGGGGGCATACCCATGAGCTGGGGCAATACCCATATGTGAGCTGGGGGCATACCCATGTGTGAGCT
The DNA here is from genome assembly GCA_009667805.1 of Leptobrachium leishanense. Lineage (NCBI taxonomy): Eukaryota > Metazoa > Chordata > Amphibia > Anura > Megophryidae > Leptobrachium > Leptobrachium leishanense. Next base: position 315,083,803 of record CM019066.1, read on the forward strand.
GGGGGGCATACCCATGTGTGAGCTGGGGGGCATACCCATGTGTGAGCTGTGGGGGCATATCCATGAGCTGGGGCAATACCCATGTGTGAGCTGGGGGGGCATACCCATGTGTGAACTGGGGGGGCATACCCATGTGTGAGCTGTGGGGGCATATCCATTAGCTGGGGCAATACCCATGTGTGAGCTGGGGGGCATACCCATGTGTGAGCTGGGGGCATACCCATGTGTGAGCTGGGGGCATACCCATGTGTGAGCTGGGGGGCATACCCATGTGTGAGCTGGGGGGCATACCCATGTGTGAGCTGGGGGGGCATACCCATGTGTGAGCTGGGGGGGGCATACCCATGAGCTGGGGGCAATTCCCATGTGTGAGCTGGGGGGGCATACCCATGTGTGAGCTGGGGGGGCATACCCATGTGTGAGCTGGGGGGCATACCCATGTGTGAGCTGGGGGGCATACCCATGTGTGAGCTGGGGGGCATTATCCATGAGCTGGGGGAATATCCATGTGTGAGCTGGGGCAAATCCATGTGTGAGCTGGGGCAATATCCATGTGTGAGCTGGGGCAAATCCATGAGCTGGGGCAAATCCATGTGTGAGCTGGGGCAAATCCATGTGTGAGCTGGGGCAAATCCATGTGTGAGCTGGGGCATATCCATGTGTGAGCTGGGGCATATCCATGTGTGAGCTGGCGCATATCCATGTGTGAGCTGGGGCATATCCATGTGTGAGCTGGGGCATATCCATGTGTGAGCTGGGGCAAATCCATGTGTGAGCTGGGGCAAATCCATGTGTGAGCTGGGGCAAATCCATGTGTGAGCTGGGGCATATCCATGAGCTGGGGCAAATCCATGTGTGAGCTGGGGCAAATCCATGTGTGAGCTGGGGCAAATCCATGTGTGAGCTGGGGCATATCCATGTGTGAGCTGGGGCATATCCATGTGTGAGCTGGGGCATATCCATGTGTGAGCTGGGGCATATCCATGTGTGAGCTGGGGAAAATCCATGAGCTGGGGCATATCCATGTGTGAGCTGGGGCAGTATGAATATATATATATCGGGGGGGATATACATGTGAGCTGGGTGCATTTTTATATGGTCTATTCTTATTGGAAAGCGTCATATGACATTAAAGAAAAGTATCGGTACTCGGTATCGGTGAGTACTTTTAAAATGTATCGGTACTCGCACTCGGTCTTAAAAAAGTGGTATCGGTGCATCCCTAGTTGAGGTCTGTACTCTGGGCCACTCCAGAAGGCGTATTTTGTTTTGTTGAAGTCATTCTTTTGTTGAATTTCTTGTATGCTTTGGGTCATTGTCCTGTTGCATCACCCATCCTCTGCGGAGCTTCAGTTGGCGGACAGATGGTCTTACGTTTTCCTACAAAATGTATTGATAAACTCTGGAATTCATTTTTCCGGCAATGACAACAATCCGTCCAGGCCCTGAGGCAGCAAAGCAGCCCCAAACCATGATGCTCCCTCCGCCATGTTTTACAGTGGGAATGAGGTTTTGATGTTGGTGTGCTGTGCCTTTTTTTCTCCACACATAGTGTTGTGTGGAAAGAAAAGGAAAAATGGGAGCAGATCGTAGAAAGCGAACAGTATAAAAGCAATGAAAATTAAAAATAAAGGTAAAAAATAAAAATAATAAAAATGCTGCAAGGTCCCATGTGGATCCACTTCCTATGTCCACATAACAATGGATAACAATAAAAAAGAAAAGGTCCTCGCGCAATGTGAACAAAGTATATTCAAATTCTCCTTTGATAATCCCTCTGAATTCCTAAAAGACATAAAGATAGACACATATTGCGCAGTATGTCTGGAAATGGGAATCAAGGTCAAGAAGAAAGTGGTAGTTCAACTCACTATTTCGGGAGCCATATAATAGCCGGCTCTAAGCAGAAAAGCATGGGATATATACAATGTTGTAACGATATAATCACCAACACCAACAGCTTGCTTGTGGAATAGTCCACTCCGCCAATATAACATCCAGAATGGTAATGGATAAAGTTCGGTTTGCGAGACAACTCTTATGCAGGTTGATATCCCAAGGGAATAATGCACGTAGATAGATCCAATCCAAATTAGGATATTTATTAAAATAAATGGAATGGCACTAACGCGTTTCGACTCTCAGTCTTTCTCAAAGTGCATCTGCAACATAGTGTTGTGTGTTTTTTTCCAAACAACTCAATTTTGGTTTCGTCTGTCCATAGAATATTTTGCCAGTAGTGCTGTGGAACATCCAGGTGCTCTTTTGCAAACTTCAAACGTGCTGCAATATTCTTTTTGGGCAGCAATGGCTTCCTCCGTGGTGTCCTCCCATGTACTCCATTCTTGTTTAATATTTTCCTTATTGTAGATGTGTCAACAAAAATGTTAGCAGGTGCCACAGATTTCTGTAAGTCTTTAGCTAACACTCTAGGATTCTTCTTTACCTCATCAAGCATTCTGCGCTGTGCTCTTGCAGTCATCTTTACAGGACGACCACGCCTAGGGAGAGTAGCTACAGTGCTGAACTTTCTCTATTTGTAGACAGTCTGTCTTACCGTGGACACATGAACATCAAGGCTTTTGGAGATACTTTTGTAACCCTTTCCAGCTTCATGCAAGTCAACAATTCTTAATCGTAGGTCTTCTGAGAGCTCTTTTCTGCAAGGCATGGTTCACATCAGGCAGTGCTTCTTGAAACCAGTAAACCCAAAACTGGTGTGTGTTTTTAAAGGGCAGGACAGCTTTCAGTAACATATCCAATAATATCACACTGATTGGACTCAAGTTTGGCTCACTCCTGGCTCCAATTAGCTCTTGGAGAAGTCATTAGGCTAGGGGTTCACATACTTTTTCCACCTTGCACTGTGAATGTTTACATGTTATGTTCAATAAACACATGAAAACATATAATGTTTGTGTTGTATTATTTTAAGCAGACTGTGTTTTTCAACTTGTTGTGACTTAGATGAAGATCAGAGCACATTTTATGACCTATTCATGCAAAACTCCACGTAATCCCAAAGGGTTCACATATTTTTTCTTGCAACGGTATATGTAAATGGGAACTATGGGGATTATTCAAAGAGATCCGAATTGTGGCCGAAAGCTAGCCGAACAGTGAAATTCAGCATACGGTTATCTTTCCTGGCCATTCAGCTATTCACAGAGCAGGCAGTTCGCAAATCTTGGCGAATTGCCTGCACATACGGTGCCTGTTCGAGTTCAGTGAAATCCCCATAGAGAAGCAATGCTTAGTCTATTCAGAGAACACAAACCAGCAGTGAAAAGTTGCCGAAATGCCCTGCCATTCGGTGGTTTCATTCGACAGGTTTATTCAGGAGAATCCCATAGGCTTCAATGTTAAAAATACTCCCGTTTTAATTCAATATCTAATAAACCATTTATTTTATTCTGCAGTAAAAAGTCTCTTTATTTTTAGATTTTTTTAGGATCTTTTAGGCATTTTTTGGAATTTTTTTTGCAAACTTTTTTCCGTTTCTTTTTTTAAATGTTTTTATCTTTTTTCTGTAACAGCCCTTTTTTATTATCATTCATTGGATCTTACATGTAAATTCCAGACATTTTCATTCAGTAGTGTTTTTGCAAACAGCGTTTCAATTTTCAAACTTTCAACTGTACCGTTTTTTGTTTTTTTTTTCACCTCATTCGTCTGCGTGTCAGGTTTTTCCGGCGGCTTCTCTGCGCTGTGATCCGCGGCTAGTCTGGTTTCTCCGGCATGTTCGGAGGGTTTAATCCAGCTGTTTCTTTGGGTTTCGGTGAGTGTTCGGCGGGTTTTGCAGTACCTTTTCGTCTTGTTTGCGGCCGGTTTTCCCTGCAGTATGGTGGCACTGTGGTGCTTGCTGAATACATCGCACGGTAGGCGAACTAGGATCGCCGAATTGCAGGGAACGAAAAGTCACCGAACGTACGGTGACTTTTCGATTCTCTTTGAATAACCCTGTATATTTATCTTATGGTGTTATTCACTATTGCTTATAGTTTACTGTTATTGCAAATGAGCAACAAGGGGGGTGTTTGTGAGGGTCCTGAGAACGAGCAACAGCACAATGGCCTGCTCTACGGTGGGTGCCCGCTCAGGTCTCACAAACAAGGTTTTAGCTTGCTTGTGCCATTACAGGGATGAATTTTCCATATGCAAATCAGCCTGCTCTCACCCAGAAAGGGTGGCCAGTGCTGACTGCCAAGGACGTCATCCCTGCACGAGAGGTGCAGCAACCCCCGACGATCGTTTCGGCCTTCTTGGGCCTCGTCAGGAGGGTATAGCTGACACCACTCTAGGCACATCAAGCAAGGGGTCCACGTCTGGATGACCCTTTACAATTACAGTGAGCAACAAGGGGGGTGTTTGTGAGGGTCCTGAGAACGAGCAACAGCACAATGGCCTGCTCTACGGTGGGTGCCCGCTCAGGTCTCACAAACAAGGTTTTAGCTTGCTTGTGCCATTACAGGGATGAATTTTCCATATGCAAATCAGCCTGCTCTCACCCAGAAAGGGTGGCCAGTGCTGACTGCCAAGGACGTCATCCCTGCACGAGAGGTGCAGCAACCCCTTGCTTGATGTGCCTAGAGGGGTGTCAGCTATACCCTCCTGACGAGGCCCAAGAAGGCCGAAACGATCGTTGGGGGTTGCTGCACCTCTCGTGCAGGGATGACGTCCTTGGCAGTCAGCACTGGCCACCTTTCTGGGTGAGAGCAGGCTGATTTGCATATGGAAAATTCATCCCTGTAATGGCACAAGCAAGCTAAAACCTTGTTTGTGAGACCTGAGCGGGCACCCACCGTAGAGCAGGCCATTGTGCTGTTGCTTGTTCTCAGGACCCTCACAAACACCCCTCTTGTTTCTCACTGTTATTGCAAATAACCACAAATATTGCCATTCTTTCAATAGCAATAAATGTTGTCATTTCCCAAAAGAGACTTTCAAACGGTGGCAGGAGAAGATGATGAAGCTTCTCCTGACACTGTTTGAATTTGTTTTAAGGGAATGCTGAGGTTTATTGTCATTGAAATAGTGGCAACCTACGGTGGAAAGTTAATAACCCCCTTGTTTTTGAAGAGATTCATTTTAACGTTATGTAATCATGGTCTTTCTGGCTGAGTCATTCATATATAATTGTATCTGTTTCTGTCTTCTTGCGTTGCTACATTTTAATCTAGTACAGATTCTCCTTGTTTATTTTCTTTCAGAACGTGCACATGTCTTTAAACCATATCTGAATCGACAATGCCAATGCTACACTTAAATAATTACGTTCGTCTCTGCATTAGTTCTGTTGACATTCCAGAAATAGACAATAATTGGTTTTCTTGAGTGACTAATTCACCTTTCAAATTTTATGTTCAGAAAATGCTGCGTGGGGAGAGTTGCATTGTCATATATTTAATAAAGTTTAGTCATTGAGTGAGACTCACTAAATATTGTGATGGGTTGTTGTAGTAAGGCAGCCGGCGATGTTCAATATATTGTGTCTTTCTGTGTGATCAGAGAACATTGTAAAAGAGCTGTAATTACAGTTAGGTTCATATATATTTGGACACAGGCACAAATTTCATTCTTTCATTCTTTTGTCTCTGTATGCCAACAGAATAAAATTAGACCGAAACCATCCAAATGATTTGAAGTGCAGACTTTCAGCTTTAATTCAAGGGAATGAACATAAATATCAAGTACAAATTCTAGGAACTGCAACCATTTTTATACACAGTCGTTACCCCCTCCCCCCCCCCATTTTCAGGGGTTCAAATGTAATTAGATAAATGAATATAATCATAAATAAAATGATACTTTTTAATATTTTGTTGAGAATCCTTTACTGGCAATGACTGCCTGAAGTCCAGAACCCATGGACATTACCAAAGACTTGGTCTCCTCCTTTCTGATGCTTTGCCAGGCTATAACTGAAGTTGTCTTCAGTTGTTCTTTGTTTGTGGGTCGTTTTGCCTTCAGCAAGTGAAATGCATGTTCAATTGGGTTGAGATGAGGTGATTGACTTGGCCATTGCAGAATATTCCACTTCTTTTCCTTCAAAAAACCCTGGGTTGCTTTTACAGAGTGTTTTAGATCATTGTCCATCTGTACTGTGAAGCTCCGTCCAATCAGCTTTGCTGCATTTTGCTGAACCTGGACTGACAGTATATCTCTAAACACTGCTGAATTCATCCGGCAGCTTCTGGCTTCTGTCACATCAATAAACACCAATGACCCAGTGCCACTGGAAACCATGCCTGCCCATGCCATCTCTCTGCCTCCACCTTGTTTTACAGATGAGGTTGTGTACTTTGGATCTTGTGCTGTTCCAAGCTTTCTCCACACTTTTTTCTTCCCATCATTCTGGTACAGATTAATCTTAGTTTCATCCGTCCAAAGAATGCCTTTCCTGATCTGGCTTTATTAGATGTTTTTTTGGCAAAGTCTAATCTGGCTTAAATATTCTTGAGGTTTATGATTGGTTTTCACCTTGTGGTGAACCCCCTCTGTATTTGCTCTTGTGAAGTCTTCTCTTGATTGTAGATTTTGACAATGATTTGCCCACCCCCTGGAGAGTGTCCTGAACTTGTCTGGATGTTGTGAATGGGTTTTTCTTTACCATAGAGAGGATCCTGCGATCATCCACAACTGTTGTCTTCCGTAGACGTCCAGGCCTTTTTATGTTCCTGAGCTCACCAGTGCGTTCTTCTTTCCTCAGAATGTACCAAACTGTTGATTTGGCCGCTCCTAATGTTGCTGCCATCTCCCTGGTGGATTTGTTTTGTTTTTGAAGCCTTACAATGGCCGGTTTCACTTGCATGGTCAGCTCCTTTGAACGCATGATGTAGGTTCACAGCAATAGATTCCAAATGCAAATACCACACTTTAGAATCAACTCCAGACCTTTTACCTGCTTAATTGACGAAGAAATAACGAAGGAGTAGCACACATTCGGCCATGAAAAACAGCTTTTGATTCAATTGTCCAATTACTTTTGGTCCTTTGAAAAGGGGGAGATGGCTGCTCTTAAGAGCTGCAATGCCTAAACCCTTCATCCAATTTGATTGTACATACCCTCAAATTAAACCTGAGAGTGTGCACTTTCAGGCCATATCCATTATATAACTATAGCTTGAAAAGGTTTTGGTAAATACTGGAAAAATCCAATATTGTGCCTGTGTCCAAATATACAGTTGTGTTCAAAATTATTCAACCCCCACTGAAATTTGAGTGTTTTGGCCAGTTTGACATTGATTTTGATCATTCAGTCATCTTGCTTACAATTAAATCAAAGAGGCACGTGTAGGTCAGACAAATATAACATAACATTTATAATGAAATAACCACAAATGTCTTTTCTGTGCTCACATCATTATCAGTTTTATTCAACCCCCAAGTGACATTCAATCTTAGTACTTAGTACAACATCCTTTTACAGTTATAACATCTTTTAAACGTGAAGCATAGCTTGACACAAGTGTCTTGCAGCGATCTACGGGTATCTTCGCCCATTCGTCATGGGCAAAAGCCTCCAGTTCAGTCACATTCTTAGGCTTGCGCACTGCAACTGCTTTCTTTAAGTCCCACCAGAGGTTCTCAATCGGATTTAAGTCAGGTGACTGCGATGGCCACTCCAAAATGTTCCAGCCTTTAATCTGCAACCATGCTCTAGTGGACTTGGAGGTATGCTTGGGATCATTGTCCTGTTGAAAGCCTCAGGTTTGTGACGGACTGCATCACATTGTCATCCAATATCTCCTGGTACTGAAGAGAATTCATGGTACCTTGCACACGCTGAAGCTTCCCTGTACCTGCAGAAGCAAAACAGCCCCAAAGCATGATTGACCCCCCGCCATGCTTCACAGTAGGCAAGGTGTTCTTTTCTTCATAGGCCTTGTTCTTCCTCCTCCAAACATAGCGTTGATCCATGGGCCCAAACAGTTCTAATTTTGTTTCATCAGTCCACAGAACACTATCCCAAAACTTCTGTGGTTTGTCCACATGACTTTTGGCATACTGCAGTCGACTCTTCTTATTCTTTGGAGACAGCAAGGGGGTGCGCCTGGGAGTTCTGGCATGGAGGCCTTCATTACGCAGTGTGCGCCGTATTGTCTGAGCTGAAACTTCAGTACCCATATCTGACAAATTTTTTCTCAGTTCCTCAGCAGTCACACGGGGACTTTTCTCCACTCTACGCTTCAGGTAGCGCACAGCAGTCGAAGTCAGCATCTTCTTTCTGCCACGACCAGGTAGCGTTTCAACAGTGCCCTTTGCCTTGAATTTGCGAATGATGCTTCCTATGGTCTCTCTTGGTATGTTTAACATCTTTGCAATCTTCTTATAGCCATTGCCCTTCCTGTGAAGAGTAATCACCTCTTCTCTTGTCTTCCTGGACCATTCTCTTGACTTCACCATGTTTGTAACCACACCAGTAAATGTCTAGAAGGAGCTGAGTATCACAGTCATTTTAAAGCTGCCTAATTGGTGCTTATTATGCTTTATTGCTGCTCCGTGACATCCACAGGTGTTTTCAATACCTGATTGAAAACACTTGAATGAACCTCTGTTCTTCAGAGTTGTAGTCTTTAAGGGGTTGAATAATTGTGTCAATGAAGAATTCACAAAAGAAACATTTACTACTGTATTACAAAACCAATTGATGTCATTTTAGTTGCATATGGTTCTTTAAAAAGTCCTTGTAGGATTTCATTCTGAATACAATTACAAATGTACACTAAATTCCCTAAAACCCTTTACAGCATTGGGGGTTGAATAATTTTGAACACAACTGTATATGGACTTAACTGTATGTACATATTGTGACCTGCCTACTGTGAGTATACAATAAGGGCCCAATTCCACGACTGACCCTAAGCCAAGCACTAGAGCCATGCAACAAAGGCTCCAGAAGCTTAAAGTCTGATACCCACAAAGCAGCATGCTCTACTTGCGGCGCTGACAATGCTGCTCCTTGCTGTACATTAATGGTTCCTAAATTTTATATAAGAGCTGGTAATTTGCAGTAAGCATACGAAGAACAAGATATTCTAACCTTGTACATGTTTTATCTGAATCTGGCATTATTACGCAAAAAAAAGGAAAAGGTTAACGATTCCTAAAGCCTGGTGTCAAGTGAATTCGCTTTCAAAGCATCCCTTACCACATTAATTTGAACCTACTGAAAAATCCAAAACATACCTCCGATCCCGCATTTGAAGAGAACGGCGCGATCTGCTGCTTCCTCTCTCTGTACATAGCTGTACACTGGGAGCAAATGGTAAATAGTGTTCAACCGCTGTGTGACTGCTCGTAGGAGCTCCTGTAGAGCTCGAGCGGGGCTATGCCTGGCTCCATGGAGTCCTATGGACTCCTGGTGCTGGTAAGAATGGTATCACACAGCACCGCTGCCATTATCCACCTGCAGCTCACAGGTACTACAATGTAAGCCGCTGTATGGAAATACAGGTGTTAATAAATGGCGTGCCACAAATGGTAAACAACTTTTGCATGATTTTACCATTTGTGACTGTCCAGTAACGTCTTGGGTGGAATAAGGAGGTTATCCATTTAAGCACCATATGTTTGCCAAAGGTGCAAACAATGTCAGAAATCACTATTATTTTAACAATGTCACAGGTCGGGTACTATCGGCTGCCTACAGCTATAACAGGGATGCTAAGGGGAAAAATTTGCGTTCACTAATCTCCCCTTACCATCCCCATTTTGAGTCCAGCAGCCTTCCCTGTAGCAGCCTCTAGGGTCCAGGATGCTCGTGGCAGTGCTAAAGCGCCGTCCAGAGCATGGTGGCTTCTGATGCTGGGTCACATGACCAGCAGAATCATGCCTCTCGCGAGATCATGCAGGTCGGTGTAGTGATCGTGGAGGGAGACTGGGGACTGTTTTCCCCAGTCACACTCTGCTTTCTGTGGCCAGAAGTGGTGGATCAGGCCTCTGTATTTTCACCGCGGGGTGAAAGGTATTTGATAGTGGCAGCTAGCTATTTCAGCAGGAGGCAGAATCAGTTAGCTACAGCTCTAAACTGTAGCTAACTTAATTCACTAGCGACAGCTGTTTGTAATTAGCGTTAGGACTAATGCTAATTAGTCTCTGCTTACACTTTGCGCTCCCCATGCCAAGTATAGGGAGCGCAAAGTACAGTAAGCTGGCGCTAAAAAGCGCTAATACCTATTCGCTAACTGTTTTTTTAACCCGTTAGCGATCAGGAGGTGATGTGGCCGTAACGCTTATTTATGTGACCGCTAGAGCTTAGGAGGTGAGGGGGACCAGTTGTCATTTCACAAAAGAAAATTCAAACAACCACAGGTGAAGCCTCATCATATTTAAAAGTGGCATTTCCATATCTATGTGAAAAAAAAAAATGGTAAGCGCCCACAATATGTGCCACCACCGGAACCCCAAAGCTTGGCCAGATGATTAGTGGTTTCCCCTTAACCAGAAACAAAGTGATATATACGTATCTGGTCAGCGCAAATTCAATTGCCCTCAGGGTTCAGATGACTCTCGTGAATAACACAATCCACATGGACATATACAAAGGAAGCAAAAAACATATAATGGTGCAGTAAATCACAATCAATCTGGAGATACTATATAGCGTATGGGTGTTCCACTCACAAATCTAGTGATAGGGCTCTAGATTAGTGAGTGGAACAACCATACGCTATATAGTATCTCCAGATTGATTGTGATTTACTGCACCATTATATGTTTTTTGCTTCCTTTGTATATATCAATGTGGATTGTGTTATTCACGAGAGTCGTCTGAACCCTGAGGGCAATTGAATTTGCGCTGACCAGATACATATACATTTCCATATCTTTCACTGTACCCATTATGTGCCTTTTCTCAATGCGTGCATTGTGCTAGCAACTAAAAAATGCTTGAAAAGTTTTAATGAATAAATGTGGGAGGTAAAACCAAAATGCAGAAAATACATTTTCATCTATATTCTTTTTTTCTTTTGTTTATTTGTATTTTTACTTGCTTCATAGACACTGTCATTTTTCTTTGCTTTTGACTAAGTGATTTTTTTTTTAACCTTTGCAAACCTCCACATCGATTTATGTAAAATATATGTTTCCTACATTGCAAAACAAGTATGATTCAGAAAAAAACATGGTTATTCAGAGAGCACGACATTTCGGTGTTCTCCCGGTCACCGCACTTCGGCACATTAAATTCACCAACCCTGCGGTGAATTCAGCAATCACCACAGGGTCCCTGAAGTGCAGCGAATTGACTTGCAAACACATTCGAAAAAACGCTGATTCAAATTGATCAAAAAAAAACGCTGAATGCATCCGACGATCCACCAAACAGACCACTAAATCAATCCAAAAAAAGCCGCCGACCTGCCGAACAGCAACCAAACGAGGGTAGCATAAAAAGAAAACAACGCATCTTTTAAAAGGATTTGTTTTTTTAAAAAAATGAAAAATGCATGAAAATGCCTGGGAATAATATATAAGGTCCTATGAATAATAATTAAAAGGTCTGTTACAGAATGCCTAAAAAAATTCTAAAAAATAAATAAATAGATGTTTCTGCTGCAAATGAAATGAATAAACGGTTGAATAAATATTTAAGAAGAACGGGGATTTTTTTTTACGTTGAAACCTATGGGAGTCTCCTGATTAAACCTGCCGAATGAAACCACTGAAAATCGGAGCATTTCGGTGCAGTTCAGTGTTCTGAGTAGATCAGGGGTGTCAAACTCAAATGTCATCGGGGCCGCATCAGCAGTTTGGTCACCCTCAAAGGGCCAGTTGTATCTGTAGGACTATGTGTCCACTCTTTATTATCATAAATTATTGTCACTGCATTCAATTATTACTGTTTTTTGTTCACACATGGATTTGCCCCAGCTCACACATGGATTTGCCCCAGCTCATGGATTTGCCCCAGCTCACACATGGATTTGCCCCAGCTCACACATGGATTTGCCCCCAGCTCATGGATTTGCCCCAGCTCACACATGGATTTGCCCCAGCTCACACATGGATTTGCCCCAGCTCATGGATTTGCCCCCAGCTCATGGATTTGCCCCCAGCTCATGGATTTGCCCCAGCTCATGGATTTGCCCCAGCTCACACATGGATTTGCCCCAGCTCACACATGGATTTGCCCCAGCTCATGGATTTGCCCCAGCTCACACATGGATTTGCCCCAGCTCATGGATTTGCCCCCAGCTCATGGATTTGCCCCAGCTCATGGATTTGCCCCAGCTCACACATGGATTTGCCCCAGCTCATGGATTTGCCCCCAGCTCATGGATTTGCCCCCAACTCATGGATTTGCCCCCAGCTCATGGATTTGCCCCAACTCATGGATTTGCCCCAGCTTACCCATGGATTTGCCCCAGCTCTCACCTGGATACTTTCCCCAGCTCCGGCAGGGGTTGAGGGGACCCAGATGCCGGGCAGGCAGGAGTGCCTGCCCGGTGACCGGAACAGTCCGTTCTGTTGAAGGGGATGCGGCTGCGTGCGTGCGCGTGCAGGTCACGCGGTCCGGCCAGTCAGGTGGTACAGAGACTCAGTACCACCTGATTAGCTGGACCACGTGACCGGCTGCGCCTGCACACAGCCGCATCCCCTTTAACAGGACGGACTGTTCAGGTCACCGGGCAGGCACTCCTGCCTGCCCGGCATCTGGGTCCCCTCAACCCCCGGGCCAGTTTAAGGCTGGCGGGCCACATGACGAGGTCTGGCGGGCCGGATTTGGCCCGCGGGCCTTGTCTTTGACACCAGTGGAGTAGATTAACCATTACTTCTCTATGGGGAGTTCACTGCTGCCAAAGATCACCGTATTTGGCTGGAAATTTGCCAACATTTGGCAAATGGACACGAAATTGCACCATACGGGGAAATTCACAGCTCTTTGAATAATCCCTAAAGATTAATATGTACACAATTCAAAGTACCTGTGTAGACAATGGTGAATTCTAGTGTTTGTGATAAAGTCTTATTTTGGTTTTGGTTTTTGTGTTGATTTGTCTACAGTATTGCAAAGAACATTTTGATACATCTTTATACATCACTAGTCTTTGTGGGTTATGGGGAAATATAGAGCATATTTAACTTAGGATCATTTTTTCCACATTTCCAGAAGTGTTTATAGAAGCATTAAAACATTGCAAAACAAATGAAACACAAATGCAATACTTTAAAGGGCCGCTACCACAAAAAATAAATGTCCTTATTGTGTTTATTTTTTGTTGCTGATATCTTACATGTGCTTTGTTATTCTCTTGTATGTTTAGTTAGAAAATCTTTTACTCTATTTATGTCGCTGGGTGCATCCATTGTGTGATCTTATGTGTTGTTAACTGCCCTTCCCCCCACAGTATATTTCCATCATTTGCTCTTCACTCCATGTCAATCGCCATACAATGGAGTGAATAAGTCGATCACTGTCTCAGTTCTCATTGTATTGTGTGGGATGTATTCAATGGACGTCACTGGGAGTATACGTTTTTTAATCTCCCTGTTTTATCTCATTCAGCTGCCATCTCTTACATTGAATAGCCTGAGGAATAATAGCCCCCTGCAGCCAGATCTAAACATTCCCTCCGCCATCTCATTAAACTAGTAAATACTGTAGATTAGATCAACCACAGAAGTAAAGAAAATCCTTTCGTAAATGTTGCCTCATGGGAAAAATAAAAATAATGATAGGACAATTACATGCAATTACTCCATTAGAGAAAAAAATCAGCAGCATGTGTTTTATAAAGTAGTTTTGTTTGTAATGCACAAGTAATCTACTTACTGTATTTTCCACACTATAAGGCGCACCTCAGCATAAGACGCACCTATGTTTTAGTGGAGGAAAACCAGAAAAATAGATATTCTGAACCAAATGGTGTACTAAAATATTAATAGCAGAGTAGGTGTCGTCAAGTGCAGCTCAGCTGTGATCACTGATTTGTACGTTTCAGCCTCCGCTCAGCTAATCACACAAAGAAACATCAAACCGGACTGGTCAGTGAGCACAGTGAGTTGTCAATAATCACACCATAAGACGCACAGACACCCCCCCCCCCATTTTTTTTGCGTGGAGGGTGCGTCTTATGGAGCGAAAAATATGTTACAGCTTATGTAAGTGGTAGCATCTCTTTTAATGGCATTAAGAAAGAATATATATATATATATATATATATATATATATAGCAAGTCATCTTTTGATAATTGTTCATCTGTTTTATTTGTATTGCTATATGGTTGTTCCTTTTGATACAATAAAGTGACTATATGTCTTATTCACACTATTTGGATGAACAGTCTCTTATTTTTATTTTTCGGATGATTATATGACCATCAGGGAATGTTCTATGAGGGACCGTGCCATTAAATAGTTTCAGATTTTCTGGATACCCTATACATTTTTGTATAAATGTTTAGTGTCCCTTTAAATGACCTGGAGTTTATTTCTTCTCACTGGCCAAAGACCTCTTTGTGTGTTAGTCACACATTTTTGTACAGTAAAATGCTTACCGTATGTGGCGTTTTAAATTTTTACTTTGCTTGTTTTCTACCTAGAAGTTGTGAGCTAAAGTGTCTTTTTTTCGGCAGGATGTGCTACACATGGTGGAAGAAGGGAACAATTGGTCAAATGATTCCAGTCGTGAAACAACTAGTGTGTCTTTGAGGAACGAGGGCAATCTCCACAAACCCGTTCCATTTGAAAACAGAACAATACAGCAAGGCAAGTTTATGCACATGAACCAACTTTTACACGTGACTACTAAGGACTTGTTAGGCTAGGGTCAGACGAAAGCATTTATCCCCGCGAACGTGAAAAAGTGCGTCCGAACGCATTGACGTATTTTTTCACGGAATGCGCAAAAACGGTCAGACGACGCGCATTTTCGGGCGTGATTTTGTACGGATCGTCAATAAAACTCTTTTTGCGTCTGGACGTTATGTAGGCTGGACATTAGCAGTGTCTGACATCTCCTAATCACGCAAACACACCGGTATGCCGCAGCTGCGCACTCTGTACGTCAGTACTAGCGGTTCAGCGTTCTCAAAAAAATGCGTTCAAATTCCACTTGCGTTGCACGGCCGGACTTTTGTGCGGCCGTACATTGTATATTGGCCGTCATTGCCCGTCATCTGCTGCTAGTGCGGCCGTAATTATGTGCGCCAGAACGCACGTTAAAAGTGCGCTGGTCTGACCCCAGCCTTAGAGGTTAACCCGGCTGGGTGGAGTAGACGTAACATCACTGCTCTGCATGGAGAGAGCCTGTGGAGACATGGGTTCAATCCCAGCGAGCACCTCTCCAGTAAGTGTCCTTGGGCAAGGCACCTAACGGTACATACTCACCACCCAGGACATACAGTTGTGTTCAAAATTATTCAACCCCCACTGAACTTAAGTGTTTTGGCCAGTTTGACATTGATTTTGATCATTCAGTCATCTTGCTTACAATTAAATCAAAGAGGCACGTGTAGGTCAGACAAATATAACATAACATTTATAATGAAATAACCACAAATGTCTTTTCTGTGCTCACATCATTATCAGTTTTATTCAACCCCCAAGTGACATTCAATCTTAGTACTTAGTACAACATCCTTTTACAGTTATAACAGCTTTTAAACGTGAAGCATAGCTTGACACAAGTGTCTTGCAGCGATCTACGGGTATCTTCGCCCATTCGTCATGGGCAAAAGCCTCCAGTTCAGTCACATTCTTAGGCTTGCGCACTGCAACTGCTTTCTTTAAGTCCCACCAGAGGTTCTCAATCGGATTTAAGTCAGGTGACTGCGATGGCCACTCCAAAATGTTCCAGCCTTTAATCTGCAACCATGCTCTAGTAGACTTGGAGGTATGCTTGGGATCATTGTCCTGTTGAAAGGTCCAACATCTCCCAAGCCTCAGGTTTGTGACGGACTGCATCACATTGTCATCCAATATCTCCTGGTACTGAAGAGAATTCATGGTACCTTGCACACGCTGAAGCTTCCCTGTACCTGCAGAAGCAAAATAGCCCCAAAGCATGATTGACCCCCCACCATGCTTCACAGTAGGCAAGGTGTTCTTTTCTTCATAGGCCTTGTTCTTCCTCCTCCAAACATAGCGTTGATCCATGGGCCCAAACAGTTCTAATTTTGTTTCATCAGTCCACAGAACACTATCCCAAAACTTCTGTGGTTTGTCCACATGACTTTTGGCATACTGCAGTCGACTCTTCTTATTCTTTGGAGACAGCAAGGGGGTGCGCCTGGGAGTTCTGGCATGGAGGCCTTCATTACGCAGTGTGCGCCGTATTGTCTGAGCTGAAACTTCAGTACCCACATCTGACAAATCTTTTCTCAGTTCCTCAGCAGTCACACGGGGACTTTTCTCCACTCTACGCTTCAGGTAGCGCACAGCAGTCGAAGTCAAAGCATGCTCCTACCTAGAGCACTGAACACCCATTTGTAATTCAATGTCTACAGAAAATCAGACTAATCAAATGTAATGATGATATGGCTTAGTGTCGGGTAATCAAAACTCCAGTATTTTATGTAAGGCCCTGCAGACACTGTTGGCGCTATATAAATGATGCAAATAATCTGTAGCCACGACGGATGTTCAATGCAGAGGCCACCCATGTGGTTAACGTTCTGTATGTTTGAATTGAACGTGTATTTACTGTCTGAAATATCTCTTTAATCCTTTCTAAATAACACGAGCATAGGATAAAGCAAAACCAGGATTAACTATTAGATTTATTACCCTTGAGAACACTATACCCAGAAGACTGTCCAGCAAACTGAAATGGGATCAGACTCCTACCACCATGGTCATATTATAATAATGTTAACATGATTTGTACTACCGAGTTCACTCGATCGGTCTTGTTCTGGACAGTTGCAAACAGAATTAGTTTTGTGCAAACTAGTTTTGTTCGCTTATGTTCTCCAACATATATCCACAACCTACAGAATCTCAGAAATGACAGTCAATGTACTGTAAGTAGCTGAAGCTGTCGTTTTCAATCTCCTTGTCACAGACAAGCTGGCAGTCTCAGTGCTAAAACTGGATTCACCAGCAGGCGGAGACAGGGACTCCCTCAGCCTGTCAAATACAGTGGATTCATGGCATCATCCACCGTACTGGCAGTGAATGGGGAGAGATGTGGAGGTTTGATGGTTTTAGGGTTAGGGCTAATTTAAAGGATTTTATTAAATATCCTATTAATCCCAATCCTTGCCAGTGGTTATATGGAGAACCGCTATGTAGTGAAAGGGTAAAATTTACTTAAGTGGTCACGTGGGCTTTAGGATCTCTTAACCATATACCTGTATATGCCGTTCAGCTATAACCGTAATTTAATTAATTAGCGCAGATGAATAGAAAAGTTACACAAGTCCATCTCAGCAGTCCAGTGCTTGGGACTCTTCATTGTTATAGTACCATAGCCCAAGTTGCCTTCTGAACGCAACGCATGCAATGTAAAGCGCCTTACAATGCTTGAATGCTCTGTTCAGTGGCATTGGACGGTCAGTGAAGGCTAGGGTCAGACGAAAGCATTTTCCCCGCGAACGTGAAAAAGTGCGTCCGAACGCATTAACGTTTTTTTTCACGGAATGCGCAAAAACGGTCAGACGACGCGCATTTTCGGTCGTGATTTTGTACGGATCGTCAATAAAACTCTTTTTGTGTCTGGACGTTATGTAGGCTGGACATTAGCAGTGTCTGACATCTCCTAATCACGCAAACACGCCGCTATGCCGCAGCTGCGCACTCAGTACGTCAGTACTAGCGGTTCAGCGTTCTCAGAAAAATGCATTCAAATTCCACTTGCGTTGCACGGCCGACTTTTGTGCGGCCGTACATCGTATATTGGCCGTCATTGCCCGTCATCTGCTGCTAGTGCGGCCGTAATTATGTGCACCAGAACGCACGTTAAAAGTGCGCTGGTCTGACCCCAGCCTTAGATGTTGGGGAAAAGGTAGAGCTAGCTGCAAATGTTTTTGGAGGAAGGTTTGTTCAATAGCTTTGAACCAAACTGCAATGTACACTAAACACTGTCAGGGTTATTCAAGCGCTCCGAATTTCTGGCGAAAGGTAACCAAACGCTGAAATTCAGCGTTCGGTTACCTTTTCTAGCCATTCGGCTATTCAGACAGCAGGCAATTTGCCAATTGTTGGCGAATTGCCTGCTCATACGGTGCCTGTTCGTTGCCTGTTCGAGGGCAGTGAATTCCCCATAGAGAAGCAATGCTTCGTCTTTTCAGAGAACAAACAACAGCAGTGAAAAGTTGCCGAAATGCCCTGCTGTTCGGTGGTTTCATTCGACAGGTTTATTCAGGCAAATCCCATAGGCTTCAATGCTGAAAATATTCCTGTTTTAATTCAATATCTAATAAACCGTTGATTATAATATTCTGCAGGAAAAAGTCTCTTTATTTTTAGATTTTTTTAGGATCTTTTAGGCATTTTTGGGGATTTTTTTTGCAAACATTTTTTTTTCCATTTTCTTTTTAAATAATTTTTTCTTTTTTTGTAACAGCCCTTTTTATTATCATTCATTGGATCTTATATGTAAATTTCAGACATTTTCGTTCTGTAGTTTCTTTGCAAACAGCGTTTTACTTTTCAAACATTCAAGCGTACTGTTTTTTTGGGGGGTTTTTCACTCCATTCGTCATCGGTGTCAGGTTTTTCCGGCGGCTGCTCTGCGCTGTGATCGGCTCCTGCTCGGGTTTCTCCGGCGTGTGCGGCGGGGTTAATCCATATGTTTTTGCGGGTTTCGGTGTGCATTTGCCTGGGTTTTGCGGTGAGTGTTCAGCAGCTTTTCGGCAGCTTTTCCCTGCATTACGGCGGCCCTGAGGGAGGTGCTTGCTGAATACACCGCAGGGTTGCCGAAATGGGATCGCCAAATCGCACCGAATTGAAGAGAACGAAAAGTCACCGAACGTGCGGTGGCTTTTCGATTCTCTTTGAATAACCCTGTATGTTTTAGCTAATTCATTACAATTTTAAGCAATTGTACTTGGGGAAAGAGTTTCGTTCCTGCACAATGACCATTGCAAGGAGTACAGCTTGTATAGTAGTTCATGAGGTCTACTTTTATTAAACCCGTTGAGTATCCTATATCCGGAAGGCTTGGGGCTTGAAGTGTTTTGGATTTCAGATTTTTGGATGAGACACAGTCTAAAAAGGAAATGAGTTTATGTTTCTAATAAACCTTTACACACATAGGGCCCGATTCCAATAGAGGCGCAAACAGCTTGGTGGTAACAGGAAGAAAATTGAGCAAGCAGATTTCCCTTATCATCTTGCTGTTAGCGATGGTATTCCAACCCAACGCGGTATGTGCATCAAAGCAGAGACTGATACGTGCAGCGGTGCAAAGAACTAACGCGAGTATCAGCTCCTGGAGTCCATAGGACACCATGGAGGCCTGTACGTACATCAGCCAGCTCTGCATGATCTCGAATGTGCAGGAGCCGGTCGGGAGACTCGGAGAGACATAGGAAATATCTGTTCTCATTCTCACACTGCTCACGACCAGATGAAGTGGTGGATCACGCTGCCCTGTGCACTGCAGGATTTCAGGTGAGCAGGGATTTTTTTGGGGGGGGGTTAAATGAACGTATTAAGTGATTTTGCAAAAGCAAAATCGGTTAAAACCAGAGTTTAAAATACAATACAAAATATAGGAGATGTGAATTTACAGTAAGCTGGCGCAACAACTAAGGCGCAAGCAGGGCTTGTGTCTTGGTTGTAATCCCGCAGGACGATTTTAAGCTAACGTATGGGGCGATTTCCACCAGTGTTAAGTTCATCCACTAAAAATTTTAGTCAAGTTTTAGTCGACTAAATATTAAAAACATGTTTTTTTGACTAAAATATGACTAAAATTTAAATAATTCCGATGACTAAAATGTGACTAAACTTAAATGGCATTTTAGTCAAAAGACTGCGACTAAAACTAAATCAATTTGCTGTCAAAATGGAAACTTGGTTTTAAGGTAAATGTCGAGATTTATATTCAATAAGAAACTTATACGAGATATAAATATCAATCGTTTATATTTCCTAGAAATTCTCCTAAATTCTTTTAATTGTCTGTGTTTTGCTTTGAAGAATACACTAATCAATAATCAGATAAAAACATATATATATATTACGTATACAAAAAAGTTTCAAATCTCATATCATAAACAAAGATTTATAAACAACCACAACATCCATCAGCACATAGACACTAGCTTCCCAATATATATATCTCCTGTTAGTAACTGCATATATCATTAATATAATTTACTTTATCAGTTAGTAACTATACACAAATGGTTAATAAGCATTTCTGCTTAACGAAAACAATTAACATGTATTTCCCAGCAAGCCAATGTTTAACAACTAGATCTTGTAGAGATATATGTATCTCTCTATGCTACGTGGATCAACAAAAGATGAGCTATCACTTATTCTATTTCTAGAATGATAAGTAATAAAACTTATTTAGTGAATCCTCCCCTAATATCGAGAATTAAACTTCTAATCTTCTGCTTCTTATATTGCAGGTATATAAATCCTTGCTTATTAATTTCAATCACAGTAATTTCCAAATTCAATATATATATATATCTTTGTAATTCACTTTGCAACAATTTCTTTAGGGTAAATCCTTATATCCGATTCTTCTTCATATCTCTATCTGCAGATTTAGAAATATTTTGAAGACTCTGGATCTATCTGTTGCAAGAAATACTCCAGATATATATAATTACATTAATTACTTAATTTAGCTTTCTCATACGTTACCTCTCCAATCTGGATTCAATGAGTTACAGCAGCAATATTCTTTTTGAATATATCTGTTTTTGAATATGTGAAAATTATCAATGTAGATATTCAATACATATGAGTTAGAGGTGTGGTCCTAATTAAGTGATATGTTTTATCTTGAATGCATTATTGTGTCCTGGGATGGTCTGAAATGCATTGTGTCCTGGGATGGTCTGAATGCATTATGTCCTGGAAATCTGAATGTCAATGCATTATCGTGTCCTGGAATGATCTGAATGCCTTGTGTCCTGGAAATCTGAATTATTGTGTCCTGGAAATCTGAATGAATGTGACGAACAGTACAGCTCCAATTATAGTCAATTTGACGTCACTGACAATCTACCCTTTTCATTTAAATATTACATTCTCTATATTAATATAATATTTACTATGCCTCAAGAGGGCAGTGTTGCTCTTCAAATTAATTCCACAATTAAATTTTTATATATCTTATCTCAGGTCAAAAGATCAATCTGTCTTAACAAAGACCCTATATGCAATCCTAGACTTTGGGTCTCTCCTGTCAAAATTAAATTAATATCTCTACTCCTCTCAAAGTTTTTACTAAGTAAATTCCTTTCTAGTTAAAATCAACAGAATCTATTCTTCAGTAATTATACTGTTTACCAGTTCTACACTCTACAAATATATATTGGAGCATCTATTTTTACTGTGAATATATTGATTCTAAAAATATATTTCGTGAATATTTACCTAGAGATTTTAAATTTGTTTCTATACCCAGAAAGAAAATATCTTTTTATTTTTAAGGACTTGTTAAAACAAACCAATAAATTTAAATATGACATGTCTGGCACTTAGCTCAGCATTATATCACATAAAGACATTTTATCGTTTATAACATCATGTCTGGCATTTATAGAAAAAAAAATATAACTCTTAAGGTTCACCTAGCCATGAACTATTTAAAAAAAAATCTCTGTCCATTTCTAAAACTAGGGAAAATTGAAAAAGAAAGACTTTACATTAAAACAAGATGGCTACAGGCATCTATATTAATTTTCCCATTAATATACCCGACATAAATATGTTATTTATAACATAACAGTTATATCTGTGCCTGTACTGCATGTTCATACCTTAATACCATAAATAATAACAGGTTAATAGAGGTTTCCTCCAGGAGTATAGAATGAGAAAGACTGAAATAATGCATTAATTACACTTGAACCCCTTAGGGACCGCTGACGTACTATGAACGTCCTGCCCACGGGTCTCCCTTAGACCCGCGGACGTACATAGTACGTCAGCGGCTCCTAACCTCCCTCCCGCTCGATACTCACCTTCCTTGCCGGCTCCCACGACGTCTATGGCAAGCTTGAAGCTTGCCTTGCCGTTTCCTGGGGGCCGGCCAATCCGATGATGTCATCACGCTGCGTGATGATGTCATCGGCCAGCACCAGTGGGCAGAATTCAGGAAGGGGGCTCCTTTGGAGCCCTCTATCTCCCCAACCGTTTATGCTAGAGAGATGCAAGTTGCACCGCTGGAAAGGGGAGAGTCTCCCCTTTTCAGCGGTGTTCTGCATTAACTGTTTTGCTGCCGGATCGCGATTCATGGCCTTTCCAATGATACCAAATATGACCAGGTTTGGTGTAAAAATAATTTTTTAAAAAATAAATTAATTTAAAAAAATAATAAAACAAAATTGTGTTTTTTTTCCAAACTTTTTTCTTCTGGGGGGGTTTAGTTAAACAGTACCTAGGCTGTCATCTAAAAATAATTAGCATAAAACAGTCAGAATGAGCTCAGCGCACATAGGTGAACTGGCTCAGCAGTAAAGGGTTAAAAAGCAAAAACATGTAAAAATGCGGTATTTCTATTCTTGGGACAAAATTTTAAAACCATTTAGCTGGGGTCTTTTTTGGTGGTTATAGATTTTGGGGATTAAATTAGGAAAAGTGTGTTTTTACCATTATTTCATCATATTTCATTTTTTTTATGGTAAATTATTCAATATGATGGAAATAATGGTATTTTTAGAAAGTCCATTTAATGGCGGGAAAAACAGTGTATAATATGTGTGGGTTGAATAAACGAGTAAGAGGAAAATTTGACCTAAACACTAACAGAGCAGAAACGTAAAAACAGCAGCGGTCACTAAAGGACGGATTTGTGTAAAACCGCCCGGTCACTAAGGGGTTAACTAAACCCATTAGATTTTAGTCAACTAAATCTACAGTAGATTTTAGTCAACTAAAACTAGACTAAAATTAAAACAATTCAGATGACTAAAATTGAAATGCTATTTTAGTCAAAAGACTTATAGGGTTATTCAGAGAGAGGTGAAAATCAGGAGAATGACTGGAGAACTGAAAAATCTAGGTCAAAATAGTCAAACCAGAAAAATTCTCCCTTTTATCTCACTTTCCAAATCGGCTATTTTGACCTTGATTTTTCACTTCTCCTGGTTTTCACCTCTCTCTGAATAACCCTGTAAGACTAAAACTAGATCAAAATTTGCTGTCAAAATTAACACCGATCTCCACTCACCGCTCTAGACGATAGTTTAAAATCCCAATTGGCCTCGGGCCCACAACCTGAATGTAATTTCTTTCAGTATTGATAATTTTCTCCTCCCTCATCACACAAGGTTAGGTATGACGTTTTACTCTTTTTGGTGTCTTGTTGGAAAATGGAATTTCAGATAAGGGATCATCCACTAGTGGCATTTACACTTTGTGTCAGAGTATGTCCAGAATAATATTGCACCTCAAAACAAATATCATAAATTTGCTTAGACAGATGGCAATGTCCTGGGCTGTTTTTGCGTGTGGCGTTTTGATATCTATCCCTTGACGCACAAAAAAAAAAATTGTTTAGCAGAATATTACAGAATGTCATTTGCTCAGAGCAAATGATGTGATGGGGGGAAAAGTAATTAAGGTTCATGCTTTAGATGTACAATAGGTAGCTTTTTACTGCTGCTTTTTTTTTTTCCTACAGAGGTTTTTTTATTATTATTATTATGTAACGTTAACCAGATTGAAAGCCGACATGCGTGCGCCGCTTCAAAATGATATCTGTAATAATCACCACATGATATATTTTAATTATGTCAAGTCTGAGAATAGACCAAAGCAATTATGTTAGCCATATACACCAAGAACCCATTTTAATAAGCAAAGTTTAGTCTGGGATAATGACTGGGTAATATAGACTCGCTGGGCTATCTTCCCTAGCATCCATCTCATCAAAATCTAAAGAGCTAGGTAATTAGGATGAAAAACTCTTTATATGATTAAGCTGGGCACATTGATTTATTTCTGTTGAGTGCATGCTTGTTTCGTTCACAGTGGAGAAGGCAACTTTGATTTCAGCTAATTATGTTTTGTTGGTTATGCTTTTTCGAAGATGCCATGCTATTCGGAGTCACACTGTCGGTATTTATATACAATATTTTATATAGATTTTCTTTTTAGAACACAAATAATTTAAGAAGCCTGGTTGGCGCACTCATTTGTGTGGCAGCGGACCCACAAGGAACATATTTGATAGATATATATATAAAAAAAAAAAGTTCACAGTAGGCTTTTTCTTTTGAGAACCAGAAAGTAGAAGGCTAGATCAATGAACTCGAGATAACAACAGTATGTAAGGGGGGGGGGGAAAAATATTCAAAGCAATGGGGGCTTTACTGGATCTAAGCCAGCCGGTCATCAGAACTTTAAAACCTTTTCATTATTTTATGTTTCAACATACATATGTCACAAGTTTATACGACGATGAGAGGAAAGATGGATAAAAAAGGAAATATTGTTCCAGGTATAAACAAATAGTAATTCCTGGATTAAAGCAGAACATGACACTCCCACATCAGCAATGGCAGGTTTAAAATAAACCAGCGTTTTAATAAATGCAGCAGCTACATATGGTGAACTGAACCTGGGAGGAAACAAAGGAATAAAATAATGCCAGTCAATTGTATGTAAACCACAACATGTCTGAAAATACATGTATCAGGGCAGTATTAAATGAACTGTTTCCATATGCAATGCATGTTCCAGAGGTCTTGAAGAATCTGCTGTCTCGCCTCTGCCTGGATTCGAGGATACCAAGGCTCAGCCTCAGTTGTAGCCGGAGTCAGACAGGTTCACTTCATTAACGGCGCCGGACCAGACACAAGCAAGGATTGTCCAAACACGAGTCTCTTCAGGAAAGGCAAGAGTTTATTGTGTCGTCACACAAGTGCTCACACAGGATTGAATCGCTTAGAGTGAGCCCCGATTACACAGAGACATGAGGCTTTATGCCCCAAATACATAATTAGGTACATCCCCATTAGCCCACCTCCCTATGACACTCTATTCCACCCCACGTGGGTTAATACCTCCCATCATTAATTCGAACACAAAGAACATTCCACATATAACTATAAATTGATACACTTCTCGTTAGTTTGACAGTCTGTGATTTGTTTGTGCTGTCTTTCTCCGGGCAGTGCCTCCCTCCCTATCGGCTATGTTTATTCAGGTGGCCTGGGGCCTGGTCTTCTATGTTTTCTTTATTCCTTGGCACATCGCACTGACCTTGCTTCATTCATAAATCTTTCTGTCTCTCTATGCCAAGAGCTGGCCGGATCCTGCCTGGATTTCTTGTTAGCTTTTCTAATCTACCACGCATTCCTTAAATTCTACGTATACCTCATTCTAGTCTCAGCTACAAACCTGTCTAGTTATATACAAGTGAACCAATATTCTGAACAAGATGGCCGCCTGTGTACAATGGCGGCCGTCTTCCAGCCTATTTCCACTTCATTCCCCCCTTGGCTCAAGTGTCAGTATCTTTTTCCTGGCACTTGTAGCCATTACACTTCACTATTCCGAAACTCTGCATACTGGGGGGGCTTCCCATTCACTGGGAACATTCCCTGTGGAATTATCAATGGTATCTTCTGTGTTTGTGTGGGTGTCAGTGCTGACTTGCATAGTGGCCATATGCATAGCCCTATGCGGTATATCAGTATCCCTATGATCAAAATCACCACTATCATGAGTATCATGGATCCAACCTTTGAGATGAATCTCAAGATGGAACCAAACCATTCTCCCATTGCTCCAAACCCCCGGAGCGGATTCCAGCCTTCGGCCGCAATCCTCCTGGCTGTGCCCTGCAACTGTGCTACCTTCTCCTGATGATCTTGAATTACCTGGTAATAGTCTGGGACTTCTTGTGTAGTGTTTCTGATGAAGGTGCAACATTCATAGTGCATTGTCATTTCACACAATCCATTCAAGGCCGCACTGATCTGCTCAAGCGCCATTTCATATATCATTTGCACCTTTCATAACTCACGCATTTCCAGATTCAACAGCTGGATATCCATACTGGTCCTATTCAGAATCTCATCCATCAGATTGACATAGCTATTCAATCTCCTCATCATCTCTCCTCCCTATCCAGTCCATACTGGCAACCATGTCCATATTCGATCCATCTTCGCAAACAATTCTCTCTTCGGTCTTTCAAACACCAGTGGGTACCTAGGGTGTAGTTCTGTGTCTGTGTTTGTGTCTTCTCCCCTTAGTTTCTGGATTGGGACCAGCTTAGCCAAATAACACATTCCCGTTATTGTTGGTGGTACCTATGTGTAACACACCCTTTCACAGCACACCTGGTATCCTCCTTTCACTATAAATAGCAATAAATATAGTGTTCCCTTTGATATCTCTATCGCAAAATGTCTCAGCCGTCTCATCATATCCACTGCACCCTGCCTCCCATTGGTCACATTCCCAATCACCGCCTCTTGGTCTCTAGTGAGTTGCCTGCATCGTATGTATAAATAAGTCGCCTTTTGTCCTGCTTTAAATATGTAAATATATGATGTCCAGTTGAACTGACTTGAGTTACATAACCCACCCTCGTTATTTGTTTCTTTATCTGGTCCTAGTTGAAAACACCATTCTGGTGGATACACTGGTCCTATTATAGGGTACCCGGGACTGACTGATTCTGCCTTTTCCCTGATACAAACATACTCAAATGGTATATAAATTGTCTCTGGGTGCAGTCTACTACACACCCAGCATGCAGTTTGCCCAGACTTTTTAGCATAGTCATATTTGAATTGCACAAGTAAGTGTCCTCTTGGGTTGGTTCCAGATAGCGCCTCTCGTTTTTGTCTCCACATGGTACGGTTCTCCATCACCGGGTGCGTACCATTCCAGATATGGGAAATATCCACTTTCCCCACATTGCCCGTACAATTAGAGCATACTCCACGCGAGAGTCCATAAATCAAATTAGCAAAATATAAAATCAGCACCACAAATGCCCCGAGTGTCAGAATTCCTTGGGCAATTCTTTTTACAGTCACATAAACCCAATCCCTCCCCACTGGAATTTCAAAAGTAAAGAACATTTCTGGATGATCAAGGGTGGGGGCCGGGCCCCTAAAAAGCACCCTGTGGTTATCCCCCGTTGGCAGGTGGTCAGGGTCTGTGCCCATCAAGACACCCATCTCCGCTGGCGGGTGGTCAGGGTCTGTGCCCATCAAAACACCCACTTGTTGATCCTCTGAATCATCAGGGTTAGGATCATTTAGGTGCTCGTGACTGTGGTCTTTGTCAGCTTCAGCCTCAGCGGATTGGTCTCGTTGGCGACGACCTTCCATGTTAGCTCAGGACTGGCAGCTGCTTTTACTCTGGAGTGATGTATCCACGGGACCACCTCGGCAACCTTTACTGCTGTAGGGGTTGATAACAGGACAAAATAAAAACCTCTCCATTTTGGACCTAGTGGATCATTTTTCCACTCTTTTACCCATACTGAGTCACCCGGACAATACTTATACAGTGAAGGATACAGAGAATACGGTATATTATCCCCCACCCAAATATTTAACTTCTGCATTGATTTACCCAGCATTACTACCTGATCATTTAGTTTAATTTCTCCCAATGCCCGAAGGTCCCCCCTTAGTCCATTAATCAGAGGGGTTGGCTGTCCAAACATAAGTTCGTATGGACGTAGCTTCAATTGGGGGTTGGTCTGCACCTAATGTGCAAAAGGACTATCGGCAGTAAGTCCAACCAGCCTAGTGACGTCTCTTGGCACAGTTTGGACATCAAAGTCTTTAGGGTACGGTTCATTCTTTCAACTTTTCCCGAACTTTGGGGCCTGTTCTCGGGTTGTTCTTGGCACATGTTACACACTGCTGAGCTGTTGCTTTGCAGATTGCTGACAATCCTGGTACGTAGAAATGTGGCTCCAACTGTTGCTCCATCATTTCTCTTCCTCCATGGGTACTTGCGTGAAGTGCTCTTACGATTTCAGGAGCCAGTGTTGCTGGTAGGACTATTAGTCCGTTCTCCATCTGGAACCATCCATCTTCTCCATACCCTCCGGGTTCGTCTGTCAGCCACTTCTTTTCTTTCTCTGAATACACAGATGTCCATTCGCTCAGTGGCGCCGGTAGGAGTGCAGCCACCACTGGTTTTGGTTTGTATCGTGCCAATTCTCCATAATTTCCCCAGATGAATTCTTCTTTTGGGAATAGTATCGCCATGCGAAAAACAATAAATCTTGTCTGTCTTGTGAATCTCTTACTGCTGGTATGAAAAAGTCCATTGCACTTTTCTTCATTCTTGGCAGTCTGTTCTTGATAAGGATCTCCTTGAGAAGAACCTCACCAGTGGACTTGGTATTCTTCTGCTCCCAATTCTCCCAGACTGTGCAGTATCCGTGTGATTCGTAGATTATTGTGAGGATTATTTATCAAATTTTCAAATCGTGACGCGAAATTTTCTGCTCGTTCAACTTCAGTTGTTTCTTTGTCTTCCTCCCCCCCACTATTTTTACGCCGAAGAATTTCAGCATCATCTTGTAAACTCTGCGTAGTCTTTGCTGAACTTCTGAGGTGTTGATCATTAGGCGTGTTTCTTGCGGGTTTAGGGGAGTAGAGTAGAAATTCCGGCCTTGTGTCCTTGTTGGAAAAAGCCATTGGATATAATCATAATTGAGTTCTAACAGTTCATAATCATCTTGCCATTTGTTCAATATTATTTCAATGAACTCGCCGTGGGGTTCAAATTTTTTATTTTTTTTTAAATTCATATAGAACTCGTAATTTGGCATGGAAGATTGAGGCTCTTGCTTGCAGATCAGTACTTTAGCTTGAGCTTCTGCTTCTGTTGGTGGTGGCGGTTTTGCAGCTGCTTTTGCGGGTTGGTCCGCGCGTCAGTTACCTTTTGGAATTTCATCACGGCCTTTTTGATGGCCACGACAGTGCATGATGCTGACAGCACTTGGTTTCCACACTGCTTCCAGGAGGGCCGTGATTTCTGCAGCATATTTAATTTATTGTCCTGAAGACGTGAGTAGGCCTCTTTCTTTGTAGAGTGCGCCATGTGCATAGACTGTCATAAAGGCGTATTTGGAATCCATATAGATATTTACTCTTTTGCCTTCAGAAATTTCAAGGGCTCTGGTTAAAGCTGTTATTTCAGCTAGTTGTGCCGATATATGGCCTGGCAGTGGCTTTGCTTTGATAACTTCTTCTGTTGAGACTACTGCATAGCCGGAGACTTCCTTCCCATCATCCATATAGCTGTAGATCGTATTTGTCTAGGGGTACGTCTTTCAAATCTGGCCTGCTACTGAACACTTCTTCCATGACTTGGAGGCATTCATAATTTGGATCCTCTTCACAGTCAGGCAGTAAAGTAGCAGGGTTTAAAGTAGCGATGAGGTCCAAATGAACCCGTGGATTTTCACACATCATGGCTTGGTACTTCGTCATCCGGCTGTTGCTAAACCAGTAACCTCCTTTGACATCCAGCAGAGCCTTGACAGCATGGGGCACCTTGACATAAGAACTTGTCCAAGGGTCAGCTTGTCTGCTTCTGCTATCAGCATTGCGGTGGCAGCCACTGCTTCCAGGCATGGGGGTAGGCCGCAGACCACAGGGTCGAGTTGCTTGGAGAGGTAGGCCACAGGCCTCAGCCACGAGCCAAAGGTCTGGACCAATACTCCTGTTGCTGTTTGGTTATATTCATGTACGAACAGCTGGAAAGGCTTGCTATGATCTGGCAGACCCAGCGCAGGAGCTTCCATCAGCAGAGTCTTTAATTTCAGAAACGCTGTGGTTTGCTCTTCTTCCCAATGAAAGGGGTCTAATTCTCTTTCCTTGGTTGCTTGATGAAGCGGCTTGGCAATTTCTGCGAAGTTGGGGATCCACAGGCGGCAGAAGCCTGCAGCTCCCAGAAATTCACGGACTTGTCTCCTGGTCTTTAGTTGGGGTATGCGGCACATTGCTTCTTTCCTTTCTGCCCCTAGTGCACGTTTGGTACCTGTTAACTGGAATCCCAGGTATTTTACACTCTGTTTACATATTTGTGCTTTCTTTTTTTAGACACTCTGTAACCTGCTTGGCTTAGCAGATGTAGCAAAACTTTTGTGACAGATAAACAGTCTTTTTCTGTGGGGGAAACCAGTGTAATTAATCAACATACTGTAGCGTGGAAGGACAAAAGGTCCTGGCTGAGCGCGCATCCATTGTAGATACCTCCCACTGAGAAATAGAAAAAAAAATAAAAATAAAAAAAAAAAAGTTGTCTTGCTGGAACAATGGTGTGTTCCACGGTGACACGCAGAATTTCAATATACCGTAGTCTTTAAATCTCTGCAAATATATTTGTATATTCTGCTTGGCTTTCTTTGGGATATAATATTGTCTTAGAGCCACCGGTATTGCGCCGGACTTTAATTCAACTAATCTGGGCGGGTTGTCCTCCGCCCCCCACCTCAGGAATTCCAAGGAGTAGTGCGTGCGGATCCAGCGTGGCAGACAGAGTAGGTGCCGTGCGCCATTCTTCTTCCCTCGACATAACTACTGCGATTTTCACAGATTGGGGGTTGTGCGGGCTGGCTGGATTATACAACCGAACAAAACTGCCACCCTCCGGCAGGTTTAATTGAACGTGACCCCCGGGAAAAAAAAAAAAAAACATAATTTGGGCTTGCAATTTGCAAAAAAATATCCCGCCCCAGGAGCTGGATGGGACATTCGGGCATATACATATACACATTGTGTATATAATATTCTCAGAAATATTTTCCCATAGCCCAAAACAGACTCTTAATACTACATTGAAAAAAAACAATAAAAATAAATCATTCCATCAAAAATCAAACAAAAACATACCTTGTAAAAACAGTAAAGAAAAATTACTTTAATTATTTCTCGAATTAATTTTTCTAACCGTTTCATATATTTCAATTTAGTTTGTTAATAAATTTTTATATTTTAGTAGGCAATATTGTATACCATTACATACCTATTATTATTTATATGCAATAATATAGAAAAACCAGGACTCCTTTTTAATAATATCAACACAAAATATAAACATATATCTTGCACTCAACCGACTTCAGACAAATATTCTATTGTAACACACACTAAAATTAGCTAAACATAGTACTCTGCACAAGTACACAAAGGGTTATTTTTTCCACCTTTCAGAGAGCAAAGAAAAACAAACTGCTCCCTCCTGCTCCTCCCTCCTGCAAACAGTCTGTCAGAAAAAGGAGGGGGCCTATTACACCAGGGACGACGCTCAATCTCAACTTTTAATTGAACAGTTTAATGATCAATTAAAAACACAATCGGACAAAATCAGTCTGAACCACACATATAAACTATACAGCACCGCAACTATCTCACTCCGTGAAATATTAATTAATTTATATATGCTCCCATCGGGCATCTCAATCTTTTCTGGTGGAGCCTCTCTATCTCCCTTATTTTGGGGGTCCTGTTTCTTATTCCTCCCCGCTATCATTATAAAATGACTCTGGTTTTTAATGCAATATCTCCATATATCTATATACGGGTATTGTTCAGGATGTCCATACTGCTCTGTAACTTGGGAATGTACCTTCTGTACTAACTCCGGGTCCATTGACCCCTGCTCTGGCCATCCTGGGACTAATAACGGCCACACAACTGTACACATTACTTTTAATTTCTCTTTTGTCAATTCTACACCATAATCATACGTTTTTATATAATGCTTCGAAATTCCGCACCATATATTCTAGGGGCATCTCACCCTCCTTTACCTTCTTGGGCTTAGATGACCCGTTACCCATTGTCACTCCTGAAAACAATACTTTTTGCGATACAATTATCTTATTTCAATAACAGTTAAAATCTACAGTCTGATACTTCAGTCAACAATTTATCCGCATCCACATACGCTTCCCCTTCAGTAGCCGACTGCAGTCGCCTGAGCCGAAACCGTACGTTCCAGGGTCCACTCTCGAATTTGCTTCCTCGCGGAGCGAGTAGGCGCACGTTCACTCACAGCACTCAAGTCAATTCATTCACAACACATTCCGTATCAGATACTTTCAGCATAATATAGAACATATATCACTTCAACTCTTTCCATTAGCCGAGGACGTATTCCCTCCTTAGTGGCTCCTTATACCCCGTAATTTGAACTCTAACTCTTGACTGCTTGTGGCTATGTGCACCCCGTTCCTTGTCTACACTTCCGTCTGCAATTCCAATCTGCTTTATGGATAATCTACCCACTCAGCACCACTATCTCTGCAGCTATCGTTGGCTTCACTATAAGCCCTTGTCACTATACGACGTACACACTAGGCACTGACTCAGGCTCTCAGCCCAGTCACAGAAAAATCCTCCTCCTTTCCCGTTTACCCACGTGGTGAAGCTCTATTTACAAACACTGACTACTGAAATGACTCATGCAACTCCACGTAGCTACTTTCTCCCTCTCATACAGAACTACCCTTTGATTGGCATTCAATTCCCCCGAATCCAGACGCCCGCTAGCCACTCTGGCTCCTTAGCAATGTCAGCGCTACCAGCGGCGGGAAAGATATGCCAATAGGATGGTGGCCATCGCATCCTCTTATCCGTCTATCGCAGTCGGACGTTTCCCTTAGATACCGGTATTTCCTTTAGACATACAAAACATAGAAGACACGTTACCTATCGCCGGCGCTGCTTGCTGTTTCCTCAGACTCGTTGGTGTCCCAGTTTTCCCGGGTCAGGGGGGTCTGTTTGGGACGAGATGAGGTCCACTGTACAGGAAATCCTGCTTGGCGCCTGCAGATGTCAGCTCACCTTCAACGGGCGCCCCCAACCATCGGGATTCTGGCACTGCTGCAGTCAAGCGCCGCACTGTGTTCAGCAGCCGTTGCCTGTGTCTTGGCAAAAGGCCCGTTATCCCGGCTATCGAGACCCCAGAAAATGTAGCCGGAGTCAGACAGGTTCACTTCATTAACGGCGCCGGACCAGACACAAGCAAGGATTGTCCAAACACGAGTCTCTTCAGGAAAGGCAAGAGTTTACTGTGTCGTCACACAAGTGCTCACACAGGATTGAATCGCTTAGAGTGAGCCCCGATTACACAGAGACATGAGGCTTTATGCCCCAAATACATAATTAGGTACATCCCCATTAGCCCACCTCCCTATGACACTCTATTCCACCCCACGTGGGTTAATACCTCCCATCATTAATTCGAACACAAAGAACATTCCACATATAACTATAAATTGATACACTTCTCGTTAGTTTGACAGTCTGTGATTTGTTTGTGCTGTCTTTCTCCGGGCAGTGCCTCCCTCCCTATCGGCTATGTTTATTCAGGTGGCCTGGGGCCTGGTCTTCTATGTTTTCTTTATTCCTTGGCACATCGCACTGACCTTGCTTCATTCATAAATCTTTCTGTCTCTCTATGCCAAGAGCTGGCCGGATCCTGCCTGGATTTCTTGTTAGCTTTTCTAATCTACCACGCATTCCTTAAATTCTACGTATACCTCATTCTAGTCTCAGCTACAAACCTGTCTAGTTATATACAAGTGAACCAATATTCTGAACAAGATGGCCGCCTGTGTACAATGGCGGCCGTCTTCCAGCCTATTTCCACTTCACAGTGATAATAGCCCCCCTCAATCACTTTTCGAGACATGGTGAAGGAAAATCAGACTGTATTTTGAATGGGGACATCCAGTGCTTATATACAGTTACAACATCTTGATAACCCCACTTGCCATTGTTCTATACCAGGAATGGCGAACCTTCTTGAGCCAGAGTGCCCAAACTGGATCGCTGAACCAACTTATGTGTCTCAAAGTGCCAACCCCGCAATTAAATCTGAATACTGATTTATTTTAGAAAAAACACTTCATACGACTGTCTGAACTAATTATGTGCTTAAGTTTTAGAAGAAAAATACAGTATAAGAAGATAGATATATTGCCCCCAGCTCCTATCGATATTTATTGCCCCCAGCTCATATTGATATATTTCCCCAGTCGCTCTGCCAGGCGCCTTCGAGCATGCTTCTTCCCCCCCAGCGGCCGCCGGCAAAGGATGTAGCCCGCCTGCTCGTTGGGAACCATGCACACAAGCCGCGGTCTCGCGAGATCCCGGAGTTAACTCCGCGATTTCGTGAGATCGCGGCTGGTGGATCCCATCGAGCGGCCGGGCTACATCCTTTGCCAGCGGCCGCTGGGAGGAAGAAGCATGCTCGAAGGGGAACGGAGGCAAGCTTATGGCTTGCGTGCCGACACAGTCGGCCCTGCGTGCCACGTGCGGCACACGTGCCATAGGTTCGCCATCACTGTTCTATACCCTGCCACACCAGACTTTACGGCGCCTGGCTGCCCCGCCTGGGATGCTAGCTCATAGAGGACAATGGAACATCCGGCACTAGCCGTAGCCCAATTTTTGGGATACACCCCCAGTGGGAGTCCAGTAGCTCGAATGCACCTCCACACTTCGCTCAGGCCGGGTGCGGCTGCTCCTTCCCTTTGAGAGAACCTGATACCCCGCTGAGGTTTATGGAGCTTTAGGGGTTAATCCTGCTGGAGCGGCAGCACTTCCTGGATACGGCCAGATAGCTCTGGTCCCCCTGCTACTCCTGCAAAAGATCACCCTGATCCGTGAACGGCGGACCAAGCGGCAGCTGTACAAATTGCCCAGCAGCTGTCGGAGTATACCTGGGTTAGAGCTCCATAGCAGCGGACGCTCTTCCTTGGGACAGTCGGATGGAGGGGTTCCAGGTGGCGCTTCGCCATCAAACTCAACCCAGACCAGGCTACCATCCTTGGGGACCTTCTCTCCCAAAAGCGCCATGGTGGGGGGTAAGGGCAGCTCCAGGGCAGGTGGGTGACTGGGCATCAGGTTTTGACAGCTTGCCAGCGGTGTTTGCTCTCTCCTGAGGAGCGGACTGTATCATTCAATTTCAGGCAAGCCGGTGTACACATTAGAAGGATACCAATAACATATTTTGTTTGTACAATTAAGACTGGTACCAACTAGAAGGGAACGTATTTAGCATAGGTGGTGGGGGCTGACAAAAAACGTTGAACTCACATTAGGGAAAACACAATTAGATACAGCACGGGGAACATTTTACACTATCCGGTCTATTCAATAAAGGTGAAACTCAGGAGAAGTGAAAATTCTAGGTCAAAATAGCTAAACCAGAAAAATTCTCCCATTTGTCTCTTTCCAAATTGGCTATTTGGTCTAGATTGTTCTCTTCTCCTGCCAGTTCTCCTGAGTTTCACCTTTAGTGAATAGACCTGTAACTCTAACAAGGGTATTTGTTCATATATTTCGCTCCCCCTGTATTTTTAACAAACTAAGAATGAAATTAAACAAACTGAATATAGTGGCGGCCGTCCCGTCACAGACCAGAAAGAGAAGAGCAGGAAATAATAGCATCCTTTATGTCCATGGAGATGTATGCAATGCAGTGTTTAAATATACATATTAAGAAATACAACTAACATTCAAAAATAGTATATCTATTTTTGGGTGTGTTTGTATCATTTTTATGAAATGATATTTATTTGTGTACATGCTTGCAGATTATGTCTGTCTGATATGTTGAAAGAGCGTCTATTTCACAGTACGTGAAGCAGACTTTGGAATCGTTGTGTTTGAAGCCAGAGCAAAGCACAGCAGGGGCTCCAGGCTGTAACCGCAAAACCACCAGTGTTGTCAATTAGTTGCCTTCAAAACTGATAAATTACAAAAATCTATTATTTTTAATACAATTAAATATATATACACACACACACACACACTAGGCAGTGGCACTCAGTTCGTCAAAAGGCAAATAACCGTTACTTAGTTTTCATGCCTTATTACTCATACCTCCCTTAATTATAATTTTTTTAAAAAAATAGCAAGCACTCACTGGTCTTTGTTAACATTTCTGGTTTCACCTTTATTCCAAAATTACAGATTACAGCCTCAACTTCTCATCTCCCCTGAGCCTTCATCAAGAATTGGTAGGTCTTCATAAAGGCTTGATGGAGCCAAAACATTGATGCTGTGACACATAAGTTTGGCATGAACGTGAAACCATAAATTTTAGCCAAGCCCTGTGAGTGTCTGCTATTTTTTATTATTGTATATATTTCTATCTTTCCTCGTCATAATCAGCCTTCCGGCGCTCATTTAAAACTTTCCTTTTATTTCTCCACTTTTAAAATTTCATGGTTGACGTTTCCGTTCCTTAAGGAACTTTCATCAGGACAGTCAAAATATGTATGTATTTATTTGTGCATATATGTGTCACTCTAGGTCAAACAGAGAGGAATATGCTTTATGTTAACGGTGCAAACCTAAAATGTATTTACTGTATTTTGTAGATAACAAAAGCTAGATTTGTTGTGTCATTTTACATTTTATTGCTATCATCTACTATTCATGTTCTACTCAATATTATAAATAGATAATGTCTTCTTTTAGGGAACGCAAAGGTTCTCAAAGAGAATAGGGACACTGTGAATCAAGACTACCCAGAGGAGGACAATGAGGAGGAGATCAGTGACGTGTCTGAACTTGAAATCCCAGGTATGTCACTTGCACAGATCACAATTTTTTTTATATCTGAATCATTATACTTTGGTAATGTTTAATATGAATTTTCAGTTGCTTTTATTTCCCAAGTCACTTTCAAGAGAGACACTGTGATGACCACTTTAGGCTAGGGTCAGACTAACGCAGTATTAACGTGCGTTTAGCAGCACTAAATCACGGCCGTGCTAGCAGCAAATGACGTCCAATGCCGGGGAGCATACGAAGAACGGCCGCACAAAAGTGCGGCAACGCAAGTGGCAAACGAACGCATTTTTGCAAGAACGTAGAACCGCTAGTACTGACCTACAGAGTGCGCTGCGTCCGCTAGCGGCGTGTGTGCGTGATTAGGAGATGTCAGATGCTGCTAATGTCCGGCCTACATAACGTCCAGACACAAAAAGTCTTTTATTGATGATCCGTACAAAATCACGGACGAAAATGCGCATCGTATGACCGCTATCGCGTATTCCGTGAAAAAATGCGTAACATAGGGGCAGATGGAGCAGCAGCTCCAGGCCCATGCCCCAGAATAGGCCCAGAGAAAAAATAACAATGTCTGCATTTATGGACATTTGGACCCCATTATCTCCAACACCATAGCAGCTACAGGGTCATGTGAGGTATCACCGGAAAGGCTAGAACATGGCCTTTCCAATGATACATTACCTGGTTTTATGTAAC
The DNA here is from genome assembly GCA_009667805.1 of Leptobrachium leishanense. Classification (NCBI taxonomy): domain Eukaryota; kingdom Metazoa; phylum Chordata; class Amphibia; order Anura; family Megophryidae; genus Leptobrachium; species Leptobrachium leishanense. The sequence continues at coordinate 315,121,165 of CM019066.1, forward strand.
AATAAAAATAAAATAATAAATATTTCTTTATTTTTTCGTTCTAACACAGCAATACTTTCTACTTTTCAATTATAAAGTGAACAATGATGCTGCACTAACTCACCATCTCAATTGTGGAGGTGATGGCACGATCCGTTATTACGAACTGTTACACCAAAAACCTAAACTGCTGCACTGCAGCAAAGTGCACTGGGGGGGCTTTGGAACCCTGCTTCTCTAATCTTTACACCCAGTGGCGTAGCGTGGGGGGGCCAACGGGGCGGTGGCCCCGGGCGCGATTTTTTGTAGGGGCGCAAATTTGAAATTTGCGCCCCTAATGTTTTCCAACCGATCAGCCTAGGGTTCCCACCCGTACTGTCTGTTTTTGGAGTCATGTGTCCGGGTTTGAGATCTCCTCCCTCCTTTGTAAAGCTCCTTTACATTTCAGCAGGGAATCGCAGCAGCCAGGCAGCACGTCTGAACGGAGTTCACAGCTTCGCAGGTGATGAGGTTTGAAAGCAAAAAAAAAAAGTTCTCCACGCTTCTCACCATAGCCCCACTGCCCCCCCGCAATCACCAGCTCTCGACCAGAGGGTTAGAGAGTAAGGGGGGGGGGGGTGTTGAGAGGGTGATCTGCAATTGTGTCGCTAAGACACTAAACTAGGTGGAGGCAGGGTGTAAATGTCAGCCTGCTGTGAAGCTCTGTAGCTCCACAGATTTATGGCTTTTTCAAGAACCAGCACATTAACACTAACCTGCCTGGCTCCTGATAAGGTCCTGCAATGCAGGGGGCCAGGCAGTGTTAACTCTGTGCTGCCTCTGCCCAGCTGCACTGAACTAAGGTATAGGCAGCCCTGGGGAAAGTGTAAAGAATAGAGAGGGGGAAATCTTAAATAAATTAAGAAAAAAAAATGAAATGAAAAAGTAAAAATCATAGTATACAGCACAGCACCCAAAAAAAAAATCACCCGAAATGTCTTACCCCCCTAAATAACCATGCAGCCTCTCCAAAAAACAAAACCCTTAACAATATTTGCCCCCCTATACCTGCTCAGCAACTCCTGTCACACAAAACCAACAGCCTCAAACACAAACTCACATCACACAGAACCAGCCACTTAAAACACACACACACACAGACTCCCATCACACAAAACCAACCACTTCAAACATACACACAAACTCCCATCACACAGAACCTGCCACTTCAAACACACAAACTATATATGTGTGTTGTTTGTTTACTTATTTTCTTTGTTGTGTTGTCATTGGACACCCTATTTACCCATTGCGCGCAAACACATACGAACACACACACACCAGGGCTGGATATATTTACATTAAATGTAGGAGACAGGAAGAAAACATTGAAGCCAACTAGAAGTTTTTAGATTCGTGTAAAATAAACTGGAAATTTAGGAGCCAGGAGTAAAATTCTAGGAGCCAGTGGCTACCAGGCTCCTGGCTTTGTCAAGCCCTGGGGTAAGGGGTTCAATGCTCTAATGGTGGATGGGAATCAGGGCATGCTAACGTGTCCACAGGTTAGGGGAGGCGCACAATTCTTGGCTGGCCCCGGGTGCTGACAACCCACGCTACGCCACTGTTTACACCTCACATGGTCAAGGGAGGTGTCATTGGACAGGTCAGAGTCTGGCCTTTGCATTAATACCAAACATGACCATGTAAAATCTAAAAGAAAGGAAAACCAAAAAAAAAAATTTCTATCTACTTATTTTTAGTTCCAAAGCAATGGCATTGTCCATTTGTCATGTATAAAATGAGCAATACCACCGCCTTTACTCACCTTCTCATTTCCCACGCTGGGAGCAAGATCAGTGTTTAGTCACAGTCATATTATTCATAAAACACCTTCCTCCAAAACACAAGGGAAATATTTCATTTTTTTGGGTTAAAATTGTGCATTTCCTCAGAGAAATGCAGTAACCGGATCCCATTTCAATTTTTTTTAACAAGAATGCCCTATAGAATATATAACCTCAAAGGTTTGGATGATAGAATGTGAAAAAATAATTTTACACGCTGTAAATGATTGAAATCTGAATGTAAATTTACTCACGCGGTATCTGTCTGGTTAGATATACTCGTATGTGCACTATTAAATAACCTAAAATATGCTTTCATTTCACTAAATTCCAAAAAAAGCCACCAAAATCTTCAGCTCCAGGCCCATAGAGATCTTAATCCGGCCCTGGGTGGGATGATGACCAAAAATGTAGATGAAGGGTCGGCTGGTTGAATGAGTGTTTAACCAGATTACTCATAATGCATCTCAAAACTTTTGCCTTAATTTATCTGATTTGTTACATGTGCGCTGATTGAGCACGCCGACCATCATCTGCCTGGTGTCAATAGGGAACGGTGGGTACAGCAGTGTGGGATTAAATATATAGTTAAACCCTTACTGGAAAAAAAAACAACGTTGGAGTAAGAAGGCGTTAATATAAAAACGTGGCTTTTGTTGTTCTTGTTACATATAGGGTTATTCAGAGAGTGTGAAAAGCAGAGAATGAAAAATTCTAGGTCAAAATAGCCAAACCAGAAAAATTCTCCCTTTCATCTCACTTTCCAAATCGGCTATTTTGACCTAGAATTTTTCATTCTCCAGTCATTCTCCTGCTTTTCACCGCTCTCTGAATAACCCTGATAGTGTTTATTAGCATCGGAGATAAGTCATACGAAAAAGTTGCAAACTGGTGGTTTGGTTGTGCGGTATACAGGTATAAGACATTGTCAAGCTATTATTTTAATTCCAAGATCTGCGAAGTACATCATGATCACTTTTAATTAATGTCCTGATTTATTTCCTTCAGAGCTTTACTACTGCTTGGGTACACACCAAAATTCTCTGTGCTCTGTGATGCCCATATGTATGCACAATTGCACCTTTACAACCTCAATGCTGGACTAAGACCATGTCCCAGAAATGCTATTCTTCCCTAAAGAGTAATGGTAGTTGATTTTTAATGAAAACCTTAAGCATTTTAGCAACAGATAATAAGTAAATGGTTTCAATCTACAAGGCGTTAATCTTATGTACTCATCAGCGTTCCGGATACTGCGGACTTGGCCTCCTGCTCCTCATCCTTCTTCTTCACCGTAGGGCAGTTTTTGCTGTTCTTTGGAGGAGAGCACTGATATCAGGTCACAGACCTAAAGAGACACGAAGACCGAAAGCTCAAGAGTAAAACACAAAGCAGTTCATTCTATTCATAAAGCACCGAAATTGAACACAATTTCGATGCTTTGCATTTCGGCCCATTTAGGCTCATTTCGGGGGTTCCCTTTTGCCAAAAATATGGTCCATTTACCATTCCGACTGGTCACCGTATTTCAACGAAAATGGAGTCGCCAAAGCATTCATCAGACGTCGGCAAAATTGTCCTGGTAAATTCCACCAAAGTAATAAAGAATATTGAAAAGGAAGTCTCCTATTCTCCTAATAAGAGGTTAACTCAATAAAAATGTAGTAAAAATGTGTCCAAATAATTAAAAAGGCCCTTTCAAAAAATATTACAAAGGTCCTTTAAATAAATATTTTTTAAAAAAAAAAAAAAATGAATGGTCTTTATGGAAAAATATTTTAAAAAATATTCCATTTATTAAATTAAATCCCATTCGGTTTGCCTGTTTAAACCTGTCGAATTAAACCACCGAAAATCAGATCATTTTGGCCATCATTTCAGTGCAGTTTGGCGTTCTGTGAATTGATGAATCAATAGTTCTCAATGGAACAATTTCGGTGCCAACAAATTGCGGCGAAATGCACTGTATTTCCCTGTTAATTCTCCTGTATTTGGCGAATTGTCAGCTTTGTGAATACACGAATTGCTCCGAAATTGCACCTGTGGCCAAATTCATCCTTTGGTGCAATTCATTGGTAATTTTGGAGGTTAGCACATAGCGTCCAAAAAGATTTAATCACTCTGTATTTTTTTAGGTAAGAGGCAGGCGTTAAGGCGAGCAGGAATGCGCGGGAATGCAGGTCTTCCTTTATTTTTGCAGAGTTCCCATTTGGCCCACATTCTGTGAAACCTTCATGTGTCGGTATAGGAGATAAATTATACTTGTTTTGTTTTTTTACATATAATATTCTGATTATTACAACATTACTTAAATCCCAGCTCACTTGTGTTTTTATATATATATATATTATATAAATAAACCACAAGCCAGAAAGAGAGCACACCAAACAACATATTCAAACAGTACAAAGGAAACCAAAACAGTAGCTAAATTCATTTAAACATAGAGATTTTACCGGATTTAACCCTTTAAATGCTTACAAACCATTCTTATCCCCTTCAAAATCACTGCAATTCTTAACCCTTTAATATATATAAGCATAGCCGATAAGAGATGCACTCTCGGACTTTCAAAATTAAACCAAAAAAATCTTTATTAATTAATTTACATACATTCAGACGTTTCGGCTCTGACTGAGCCTTTATCAAGATATATATATATATATGTGTGTGTGTGTGTCTCTCTCTGTAATGTTATCAATTTTTAGTGGGAGACTGGGTTATGTGCTAAATGCCGATACATAGGGCCGTATTACATAGTTGGTGCTAACTTAACCAGAGCTGTTGTAAACTTCCCAGAGCCATTATAGTCTATGGAGGTTTTAAGTTTACAACTGCTCTGGTTAAGTTAGCACCAACTATGTAATACTGCCCTTAATTTGGGGGAAGACGTATTGATGAGATTCCACACTTATTTTTGTAAGACTAGACCTTTGTAAAATGCTAAACTCTTTTATTATTTGCCAAGAGGTTTCATTGAGTTAATAGCAGACCGAATTAGGGCTGCAACTAACGACTATTCTCATAATCGATTAGTTGGCTGATTATTATTTCGATTAATCAATTAGTCGGATTAAAAAAAAATTAGAAAAGTTTACTTAAAAGGAATTTTATGTAAAAAAAATAACCACAACCCCTCCCCCTTTTTTCATAAAGCAATTTGAGTAGTGTACGTAACTTTCATACATACATATGCAAATTGCATATCTTGCATACTTTTGATACAAGGTATGCAAGTGCTTGGTCAGAGTGATGGGTTGATGCTGCATGCGCCGCTTAAGCCCATGTTTGCTTCTCAAATGAACGCGGCTATAAGCACTTGGTCATAGATGATGATGTCAGCATGAAAATCATGGGTTAATAAGCTAAAGTGATCAGGGTGCGTAGAGTGTCCCTTTTAAATAATTTTGTGAACAAACTGAGTGGGAGGAGGGACTGGAGGTGGAAGGGAGTGACTTTGCTCCAGTGACTTCTTGACCTGAGTGTGAGAGGGAATGGGTATGGACAAAAGACCGGATCTGAGTGTGGGAATGCGGTTGGGGAAATGGACCAGATCAAAAGGAGGGAATAGCAGTTCCCAACCAAAGAGCGTGTGTCAGGGAGGGTGGGGTGGTGGTGAAATAGATATGGAAAAACGGGAATCTGTAGAGGTAAAAAAACAACGACTCATAGCGCATACAGATATAAAAAATTGTGCAAGAGATGCCCCTGCTAGGATAGCACTCACAAGATGAAAGATCTTTAAAACTTATCGTCTCAATGGAGATTTCACACCACATCTGTCGCTCATAGAATATTCGGTCTGGAAATCCTTGCCGCCGCAGGAACCACCAATCACCATCCAGAGTCAGAACAGAAAATTTATTCAGGGTGTACAAAATAAAACATAAAATAACATAAAACAAGGATCCAACGCGTTTTGTGCGATAAACGCACTTCCTCAGGGATAAAACATTAAATGCAAACAGTATATTACTGATTTTTAAATAGTCTCCTTTTATACTCTCCACACAGAGCGCCAGTTAAACGACTTCCGGTCCCTCCCTTTGGCGTGCGTTCCACCTTTGGAACGCACCGGAAGTTCTATGAGCGACAGATGTTGTGTGAAATCTCCGTTGAGACGATAAGTTTTAAAGATCTTTCATCTTGTGAGTGCTATCCTAGCAGGGGCATCTCTTGCACAATTTTTTATATCTGTATGCGCTATGAGTCGTTGTTTTTTACCTCTACAGATTCCTGTTTTTCCATATCTATTTCATTTACATTGTCAAGATGCCTAAGGGAGAGACGTCTGGGATATCTAGAGGTTGTATTTCTTTTTAATATTGTCCGTTGTCACACTCCAATTGTTTGTACACAAGGGTGGGGTGGTGGCACAGGTCTCCAGCTTCAAGTAAGGATAAAACACAGGCATACAGCTCCTACACCCAGTGACAGTATCCTATCGTTTGTGTTATAGTTCTTCTACTGTTGTAAACGGAATAAATACAAACTGGTTGTGTCTAACATAACCCTAAAACTAAATCAAACCTAGTAAAGCAGCGTCATGTCTTCTCCAATCAGCTCCGAAGCTGAGGTTATTTACGTTTAACTGACTCTAAACATTGTGTGCTGTACACAGGATGATTAGTCGATAATGGAAATAGTTGACAACTATTTTAATCATCGATTAGTTGTCGATTAATCGATTAGTTGTTTCAGCCCTAGACCGAATATATTTAAAGTTTAACTGAACTTTACTAGAACATCCGATAAAGGAGGAGAGGTATAATTTTATTTAGTAATGTATCTACCATAGGTTAGTGATCACTATGTCCCAATACTTTATATTGACAGTGTCATATAGAACCCACTCGCATTGAGCAGATTGGGTCTTCCTGGAGAGATAAAAGTTGGTGGAGTGTTAGACAGGTGTGATCACTAATTCCCCTCTCAACGCATACATTCAAGCAGGGAGATTAAGGCCTATATTTCTGAAACCATGTCATTTAGCTCACATAAAAAGCATCATGCCAGGCCGCCCAGCAGAGCTAATTTACCCCTGAATACATGGGCCACAGTCAGATCTTCTTTTTCCAGATAAAGATTCACAGACATGTTTAGATTTAAATTACGGCGACATCCAGAAAAGCCATAAACTTGCTGGAGGACCTATCTTTAAGATCCAGAACTGGTCAGTAGATTGCGTTGATCTTCACATGACGTTTAAAGAGAATTTATTCCACAACTAACAAATATTTCTGCACGTTGTATCTTCTTTATTTTACTTCATTGGACACGCGGAGCATGTAGCACAAACTGTATTGCCAGCCAGTGTGACGCTAATAGCTTAATTTACTGGCTTTGAAATGATGGGTCGTCATCGCAAGCTTAGAAACAGGCCATCCAGAGCTACAGGCGGGGAGCTTTCCAAACTACAACTGTTTTTTGCTAATTATTTATTTATGATATTTGTTTTACCCCAAGCAGAACGCAGAGGAAAAGAGAAAACCTACAGGGCTCTATCACCTCCTTAACGCTCACATAAATGAGCATTAGCGCTAGGTTAATTGAGGTTATACCGCGCCTCAAAGATCACCTCCTGATCGCTAATGGGTTAAAAAATCCTTTAGCGCATTGGTAATCGTGCTGTCGCTAACTAAAAATATTTGCTACAGCTCAGAGCTGGTGCTGACTGATTCCACTTCTGCACTGTGGCAGCTCTTCAATGCAACAGGTTTTCACAGAAGGCTGTCAGCTCCCTCTGGACAACCTTAATGGATTCCTATCAGTTTCGGTTTATTAAACTGAAACAACCCTCCAATGCCTCTTAATGCTTCCGCATTGTGCCAGCCACCAGGGTGCTGCTCCTGCTGTTTCCTGGAGAAGGTGCTGTCCAGCCTTTAGTATGCCATGAGAGACCATGCGGCTGGAAAATGCCATTATGCCCTGTGTATATCTACATTTACAAATGATCTGTTCTTTTACTGTTGTGTGTTTTATTAAAATACAACATAACACTATCAGTTAACGGGATTAACAACTATTTTTACAGGATTAACATCTAGCAATGATAATTTCAAGTTGAAAGCAAACACCGCTTTGAGATCAGAGACCAGTCATTCATCAGGTGAAAAGCCACCTATGCCCAGGTAAGCTCAGGCGTCTCAATAACTGGATATATTCTTTTTTTTATTTTTTATTGTCTAATACTCTTTCTCATGTCCACGTTCAATTCTTAAAAACATATAGGGCACTATTACACTCTTCGCGCAAAAATGTGCGCGTGCGCAAAAAACGCATTAACGCGAGGGGAAAAACCCTTCCTGCTGAACGTCGTATTACGACGATGCGCGAGTGACCCTGCGCGAGCGCAAGTTCGTGCACGCATCCCATACTTAACATTGTGAGCGCAAATGCGTTCGTGCGCTGGTACGCGGATGGTATTACAATTGATGCGCACATTTTTACGACCGACGTTTGCACGCATAATTTTAAAGTCTTTTAAAAGCTGGTGTTAATGGCAAATCTGAACGTTCTGGCAGAAACCAAATACACCAGCCCGAAAAAAAAATAATACAGCAAAGTATAGTTACACATTCTACACATACCCAAACATAAAATTGAGAGGTTGTGCGTGTTTTTATTATTGCTGCCGCATATATACATAGATTGACTTTGACAGGCGCAAAAACTGAACGGGAGACCGTTGTGGTTCTTAGTTCAGATTGGCTGAATCGTGTGAAAAAACAGTCCGCACACAGATTTCTGCGCGCAATGTTAATGCGCGCATGTTTTTGTGCGTCTTTTTTACGAGCAATATTTTTTGACGGATGAAAAAATGCGCTCGGATCGTAATACCAGCGTTAATTTACGCGTGTTAACAGTTAACGCTGCGCGCAAAAAAAATTGCGCTGCACGTGCAAATTTGCACGGAGAATGTAATAGAGCCCTTAAAGTCTTGTGTTACTATTCAGAATGAGTGGTGATTTAAATTTTTGCCCAAATCTAAGTATTGTACTGCAGCTGTTATTTTCTCATTTTTAAGACTCAATTGACATCTCAGTGATCCTCAAATTAACGTGTACAGCTGCTCTCCGTAGGGATACTTGGAGACCAGACAATGTCAGTTGTCAGGCTGACAGAGACATCGAGCAGGAATAGTACTGAAGACATTAAGTGGTGTTTTCTTATCACTGATGTTGAAAGGATGCAAAGCAGCTCCTGTTCAATACCCATTTTTGTGCTCTATTTAAAAAAGATATTTAACGCTTGTTTATACTTAATTTTCGTTTCTTCCTTATAATGTAAATCTGTCAACTCTGAGTGCAGTATTACAATGTTGGTGCTAACTTAACCAGAGCTGTTGTAAACTGAAAACCTCCATAGACTATAATGGCTCTGGGAAGTTTACAACAGCTCTGGTTAAGTTAGCACCAGCTTTGTAATACTGCCCTGAGTACGCCATTCTTGTATAACATACCCATCTGGTTTGAAATCCTTTGGCTGTAAATATGTTTTCTAAGCAATGGACTATTCTCAGTCAATCTGTATGTATTCGTTAATCAAAAAATTCTTTATAATGTATATCTATATTAAGAGCAGTGTCATCATAAATAATGGATAATCGTAAATCATTGTTTAGGCCCCGTTCACATCTTGGCCTTTTACAGCGCGTTCCTGTGCGCTGTAAAACGCCTAAACACGGAAATCCCATGATTTCCTATGGGGCCTGTTCACACCTGGGCGTTTTACAGCGCGTAGGAAAGCGCTGTAAAACGTCCTACGCCCAAAGAAGTACAGGAGCTTCTTTGGGGCGTATTGCAGCGCGTTCGCAGCCATAGACTGCAGCAATGTTCACGCATTTTTTTATGTTTGAGCGATACGCGCGTCAAAAAACGCTTAGGTGTGAACCCAGCCAATGCTTTGTTATTTTATTTATATCAACATCTAAATTGAGGACCTCATTTTTCTTGTTTTGATTTAACAGAATAGTCTAGTAATTAACTAGCCACTTAGAGTGACTTCAATAGATCGCTTAAAGGGGCCTACTAAAGGGTTTGCAACTAAGGTCTCAATGGAATTCAGTTCGGTAGCCAAAATCGGCACCCTTTTTCAGCCACATTTTGGACATTTTTTGGTTTGGTAGATTCAAATCTGAGCTTAACAGCATTTTGATTCTCAATAAAAATTCTGATCAAATCTCTGCACTTGCAGCAATACTTTTCAATGGAAATAATGACTTTAGCGATTCAAATCCGTTGTGTCAGTGTCCCGATTTCCAAAAAAATGTAAATTCCTGAAAGATGTTGATAATGGGTCCTTCGGGTGCTTATTGCGCTGATTAAGGTATTGGTCCGGCTCTTACTGTGCACATTTTAATCTTAAATCCCAGACAGGCAGGTTTTTTTTAATCTTAAATCCCTGAAATGCGAGTCTTACTGAAAAACCTGCAAATGGGAGTTAAACTATAAATCCTAGACGTGCAGGCTTTATTTTAAGTGTGGAGATATTAAAGTATGGACTTGTGGGGTATAAACATAACTGTAATATGTCAAAGTAGGGACATGCACGTTATTACTATAAAAGTAAAAAATGTAATTGTGGACTTGCTTGTAATAAATGTAACGGTGGAATCTCAGGGCTAAATTACATTCCTAACGCTAAAATGGGGGCGCTAGGGAGGAAAAACTGTGCCCGCAGTTTTCCCCTAGCGCCCCCATTTTAGCGTGGAATTACAATGCAGGCGCTAAAAAAGCTGCCTGCAATGTTACCAGGCGCAAAGTCCCGGGATGCTTGAGGCAGCGCTGAGCGCCTCCACGAGCATCCAGTCGATGGAGTCCATAGGACTCCATTGAGCCAGACGCCGGCGGTCACATGACCTGCCGGATCTTGCCTCAGTGTACAGAGTTGTGCGTTCTAATAGGACAGTGTAAATGTTAATGAAGAGACTTGCAAGTTTTAGATTTACAATATGGAGGTTGCGTTGTTTTTCTTTATTTAGTATCCGCATTTACAGTAAAAAATAATGTGAAAAAGAAATAACTAAAAAAATCCCAAACTTACTTCAGATCCCTTGCTGTTGAGGGCGACATGATCTACATCTTCCTCTGGCCACATGCAGCAAAATAGTTTACATTGTGGTGCTGATGCAACCCCACAAACACAGAGCTCACTCAGGGTCATATGGACGTTAGGAGTCAAACCCACAGGTGGTGGTGCTACTGGTATTTCCAAAACATCCCTATTATTATGGCTTAAGACACTAACCCAGGGACTTGGACTACAGTAGGTAACATTGCCTGCATTCGCCCCTTTCTGACACAAGATACCACAAAGGTGCTGGTTCATGCGCTTGTTATTTCACAACTTGATTACTGTAATTCGCTCCTTATTGGCCTCCCAATGCCCATATTGCCCCTTTGCAATCTGTAATGACTACAGGTGCCAGGCTTATTTTTGTCCCCAGATGAACCTTGCATACCTCTCCCCTCTGCCGTCCCTCCATTGCCTTCCTGTACATTTCAGGATACAGTTTAAAATACTGATGCTTACGTTCCATCGCTCAATACCTCAACCCCTCCTTACATGTCTTTGTTACTCCGCAAGCATGTCCCACCTAGACAACTCCGGTCATCAGGTGATCTCTGCCTGTCCTCTGTCTACACCCACGCTGCCAACTTTCACCCCCAAGACTTTGCAAGGGCAGCTCCAGTCCTGTGGAATGACTTGCCTCGCTCTCTCAAACTCTTCCCTAAGTTTTAGTCCGTCAAGAAATCCCTCAAAACCCATCTTTTCAGATTAGTGTACCACATCACTGATGCAACTCATCCCTCTGCTCATCTACTCACTCATGATTGAAGCAGCTTCTATGGCCCCACCATTCCCAAACCACTGGCACTAATGATCCTGTTGTCCAGTAAAACTCCCATTGTCTTCCTCAACCACAATCCCTCTAGACCAGTGGTTCTCAAGTACCCCTAACAGGTCAGGTTTTCCAGATAGCTTATGCGCAGCACAGGTGATATGATTTGCTGCTCAGTGATTGCAGGATTCAGTCTGCGTTTTCCCAAGATAATCCTTAAAACCTTGCCTGTTAGGAGTACTTGAGGACCGTGGTTGAGAACCGCTGCTCAAGACTGTAAGCTCCTATGAGCAGGACCCTCTACACCTCTTGTTTCCATCCTATGTCTATCTGTATCTCGTTCCGTTTGGTTATTGTAAAGCGCTGTGGAAACGGTTGGCGCTATATAAATGATGATGATAATAATAACAGGAAGCCGCTAAGGTTTATCAGCAGTTAGTGTTCCGTGTTACCGTCTATACTCTATAGCAGTGGTTCCCAACCCTGGTCCTCAAGTCCCCCCAACAGGTCAGGGTTTCCAGACATTTGAAGCACAGCACAGGTGATATGATTTGCTGCTCAGTGATTGTAGGATTCAGTCTGCGTTTCCCCAAGGTGATCCATGAAATCTGCCCTGTTAGGGGAACTTGAGGACCGCGGTTCGGGAACCACTGCTTGATTTAATTCGGCTGGATCCTGAAATTTACTGTATATTTTTTTTCTTTCTCCCATCGCAGTTTGACCATTTTGATTCACCGGTTATAATTAATTTTGATTCCCGTTAAAATATTATCACTCGTGCCTAGGGATGCACCGATACCGATACTAGTATCGGTATCGGTGCCGATACCGGGACCTGCACGAGTACTTGGTACTCGTGCAGGGACCCCCGATACCCAAACCGATACCGGAAGCCAGCGCTGGGCTGGCTTGCCGGCCAGTTTCGTTGGCGCGCTGCTTGGCTCTTCCGGCGTCTTCTGTCTTCGAGCTGCTGCTGGCAGAGCTTGTAGCCCGGCCGCAATCTCACGTGACTGCGGCTGTGCACGTGGTTCCCAATGAGCGGCTGGGCTACAACCTCTGCCTGCGGCCGCTCGAAGACAGAAGACGCCGGAAGAGCCAAGCAGCGCCGGAGGAGCCTAGTTGGGTGAGTATCTGGTCTTCGAGCGGCCGCTGGCAGAGGTTGTAGCCCGGCCGCTCGTTGGGAACCACGTGCACAGCCACAGTCACGTGAGATCGCGGCTGTGCACGTGGTTCTCAGTGAGCGGCCGGGCTACAACCTCTGCCTGACGGACGAAGCAATAGGATGTTGGAGGAGCCAAGCAGTGCCGGAGGGTGAGCTGGGGGGCACACAGAGCTGGGGCACTATGAGAGCTGGGCGGCACACAGAGTGGGGGCACACAGAGCTGGGTGCACTGAGAGCTGGGGGCACACAGAGCTGGGGGCACTATGAGAGCTGGGGCGCTATGAGAGCTGGGGGCGCACACAGAGCTGGGCACACAGAGCTGGGCACACTGAGAGCTGGGCACACTGAGAGCTGGGGGCACTGAGAGCTGGGGGGCACTGAAAGCTGGGGGGCACACAGAGCTGGGGACACTATGAACAGGGACACTAAGAGCTGGGGGGCACAGAGCTGGGGGCACACTGAGAGCTGGGGCACTGAAAGCTGGGGCACTATGAGAGCTGGGGGCACTATGAGAGCTGGGGGTACTATGAGAGCTGGGGCACAGAGCTGGGGACACTATGAGCAGGGGCAATGAGAGCTGGGGGCACTGAAAGCTGGGGCACTATGAGAGCTGGGGGCACACTGAGAGCTGGGGGCACTATGAGAGCTGGGGCACAGAGCTGGGGACACTATGAGCAGGGGCAATGAGAGCTGGGGGCACTTTATATGAGGTCTGTTATTGAAAAGCGGTCACATGGCATTAAATAAAAGTATCGGTACTTGGTATCGGTGAGTACTTTTTAAAAAGTATCGGTACTTGTACTCGGTCTTAAAAAATTGGTATCGGTGCATCCCTACTCGTGCCCATACTGACTAATGAAAATGTTGGCTGTAGCGATTCTATTCAGTTTTGTTCGGAGTTTTGGCTCTTCTGCCAGGGAAACCAAGAAAACCAATCTGAAATCCTCACTATAACATTAGATTTTCAAATAAGAATGCTCAGTAACCATAATTAATGACGTTGACCAAAAATATGCTTTTTCAGGCTTTTTGCCAGCCTGCTTTTTTTTCCGGAAAAGTATACGTTTCTGATTTGGCAAATCTTTTCAAATAAATCACCAGATATTTTGAAAACAAATATCTGTTGAAACCGGAAGATAAATTTTTTCAAAATACTGCCAATAGATTTAAATCAAGCCCTCTCTCTGAAAAGGGCCCTAAGAGCGGGAACATGATTGAGGATAAAGGTATCACTAGAAGGGTTATTCAAAGAGATCCGAATTGTGGCCGAAAGGTAACCGAACACTGAAATTCAGTGTACGTTACCTTTCTTGGCCATTCAGCTATTCAGAGAGCAGGCAGTTCGCCAAATCATGGCGAATTGCCTACACATATGGTGCCTGTTCAGTGCCTGGTCGGTGCCTGTTCAAGGGCAGTGAAATTCCCATAGAGAAGCAATGCTTCGGCTATTCAGAGAACACCAAACAGCAGTGAAAAGTTGCCGAAATGCCCTGCTGTTCAGTGGTTTCATTCGACAGATTTATTCAGGCGAATCCCATAGGCTTCAATGTTAAAAATACTCCCGTTTTAATCCAATATCTAATAAACCGTTTAATATTATATTCTGCAGTAAAAAGTCTCTTTATTTATAGATTTTTTTTAGGATCTGTTAGGCATTTTTTGGGATTTGTTTGGTAAAAATTTTCTCGTTATTTTTTTAAAATCGTCTTTTCTTTTTTCTGAAACTGACCTTTTTATTATCATTCATTGGATCTTATATGTAAATTCCAGGCATTTTCGCTCAGTAGTTTTTTTGCAAACAGCTTTTCAAATATCAAACTTTCAAGCGTACTGTTTTGTTGTTTTTTTCCACCTCATTCGTTTGCGTGTCGGGTTTTTCCGGCGGCTGCTCTGCGCTGTGATTGGCGGCTAGTCGGGTTTCTCCGGCAGGGTTAATCCAACTGTTTCTGCGGGTTTCGGTGAGTGTACGGTGAGGTTTGCAGTGAGTGTTCATCGGGTTTGGCGGGTTTTCCCTGCATTACGGCGGCCCTCTGGTGCTTGTTGAATACACCGCAAGGTCGGCGAACTAGGATTGCCGAATCGACCCGAATTGCAGGGAACGAAAAGTCACCGAACATGCAGTGACTTTTCGATTCTCTTTGATTAACCCTGTTTGTGTTTGAGATGATCAGGTATACACATTGAGAAAAAGCAATGCACATGAAAGATAATCCATACTGTACTTATCTTGGCTCCTAGAGCAGCTCATTCTTCAACCTTTAAAGTAAAAGTCACAGCATAGCCAGACACTTCAAATCAAAAAGGGAAATTTATTTGGAGGTGAGCAACATTTCGGGGTCTGAAGCATTTTGGATAAGGGGTGATCAACCTGAATACCCATTCCAATACACGAAGAGCCAATGCTTCGATGACGTTAGATTTATAAGGGGTGGCACTCAATCCATATTATTGCTAAACACGTCCTTTTCTTGTAAATTGTTTGTTTGTTTGCAAAGTATATTACCAGGAAGGATACATTGAGATTGCTCTCGTTTTCAAGTATGTCCTGGGTTCAAGAACATTGAGATTTTAAGTGTTTGTATCTCACGTTTGAGGTGGACTCTGAGGGCAGATTCAGCCTTCCAATTGAAGCAGCAAACCTCAGCTCAGGTTTCCTGTGCTTGGAGTAATTAGGATAGCAGCCCCTTCCAATGGTATGAAGGCTTTCTTGCATTGAGAGCCACTGGATTGGCTGGAACATGCAGTCATCTGCGGTCACATGACATGCTGACCTGGAAGCGTGTCATATCCTGCAGGGCTCAGATGGAGATCACTGTTGGATTCAGGGGTATTTTTAAAGGAAACTAAAGGGTTAATACAGGAGGGGAGGGTGTGGAGGGGTTAATGTTTATCTCCTCAATGTCGTACCCTACCTGTTTTAACCCTGTAGTATCCCTTTAACCAGCAGTCTGGATGGAGAGTCGAACATTTTCAATGCAACACGGAAATGAGAAGGTTTTGTTTTGTCTCTGGACATAGCAGTCCTTCTGTGGAATGCAGTGATACATTTCTCTGTGTTTTCTGGCGGTAATTATCCATCTGGATTAGAGTACAGTTCTCCTTTGAACGCAGGTATTTTTATGTTGATCTGCATAAATCATGCTTGGTGATGGAACCCACTTACCGGATTCAATGGGTCTCATGTACGAGTCGAATAAAAAAAAAATGCATCACACCGTGAAAGCTATGATAGGTGGATAGATAATTGCAGGAAACGCCGAGACAGTTTTATTGTCGATGATGTATTGATCATGATTTTATTGAGTTTGAATACATAACTGGTGGCTGTTTTTCCATATATATTGTAATAATTTAATCTTGAGCACAAAAAGAGCACGAGAGATTTAAGAACTTGGTTAAATACAACGAATCAAGAATTTAAGCATTGCTACATTCCAAACTAAAATAATAAAAAACAGATTTTATATTCTGAGAGTGATGATTACTGATATAAGTTTATGCAAAATGTAATATGAGAAATAGATTATTAGACTAGCTAATATTATATGATATTGATGTGTTCTTAGCCTCGTCCTACTTATATGGAAAGCATGATTCCACCGTATAATTTAATGAATATTAGCCCTCACTACTCAGCTCTCAATGCGATTTAGCAAAGAAACCTGTGGACTGTTTAGTGTAAAATTATCATGACATACAGGGTTATTCAAAGAGAATCGAAAAGCCACCGCACGTTCAGTGACTTTTCATTCTCTTCAATTCGGTGCGATTTGGCGATCCCATTTCGGCGACCCTGCGGTGTATTCAGCAAGCACCACAGGGCCGCCGAAATGCAAGGAACAGTCGCTGCAAACCCGGCGAAAACTCACTGCAAAACAAGGGCGAACGTACACCGAAACACGCAAAAACATCTGGATTAACCCGCCGAAAAACACCGGAAAAACCCAAGCAGGAGCTGATCACATGCAGCGCAGCCGCCGGAAAAAGCCGACACCGCAGACGAATGGAGTGAATAAATAAAAAAAACAGTTTGCTTGAATGTTTGAAAAGTGAAACGCTGTTTGCAAAGAAACTACTGAGCGAAAATGTCTGAAATTTACATATGAGGTCCAAGGAATGATAATAAAAAGGGCTGTTACAGAAGAAATAAGTAAATTTTAAAAAAAAATCCCGAAAAATGATTAAAATATCCTAAAAAATCTATAAATAAAGAGACTTTTTACTGCAGAATATTAGAATCAACGGTTTATTAGATATTGAATTAAAATGGGAATATTTTTAACATTGAAGTCTATGGGATTCGCCTGAATAAATCTTCCGCATGAAACCACCGAATGGCAGGGCAATTCGGCAACTTTTCACTGCTGGGTTTTGCTCTCTGAATAGCCGAAGCATTGCTTCTATATGGGGATTCACTGCCCTCGAACAGGCACCAAACAGGCACCGTATGTGCAGGCAATTCGCCAGGATTTGGAAAATTGCCTGCTCTCTGGATAGCCGAATAGCCAAGAAAGGTTCCCTTTCGGCAGCCATTCGGATCTCTTTGAATAACCCTGATAGTTACATAGGCTGAAAAAGACGTGTGCCCATCGGGTTCAGCCTTTCACACATCACCTACTGCTGTTGATCCAAAAGAAGGCAAAAAAAAACAGTCTGAAGCGCTCACTAATCTGCAACACACTGGGGAAAAAATTCCTTCTTGACCTCAGAATGACAGTCAGATTTCTCCCTGGATCAAACCGCTTTTACCCACATATTAAATATTATAACTCTTCATATTATGTTTTTGCAGAAAGTCATCCAGTCAAATGACAATCATCATTTATATATTGCAGACAGTCTCTACAGCACTTTGCAATATGACAAATGTGGAAACCGGAGGTTTAGAAAGGCCTGCTAAGTAACTGTTATTCAAAACGCTTAGCAGCAAAAGTGTTTTGTATGTTTTTTCAGATTTTGGACTATTTGCATATAATAATATTAAGTTATCTCTGGAACGGGACCCAAAGCTAAACAGACTATATACATATATACCTATTAGACACAGCCTGTAAATAATCCTATTAATAGTTTTAGTTATTTTGTCCACAGTCACCGGGTGTGGAATTTCCACTTGTGGTGTCATGTAGGATCGGTAGGTTTTTGGAGCATTTTGAATTTTGGATAAGGGATACACAAACTGTACATGTCTTTTTTGTGTGAAAATAAAATGTATGTAACAAGACCAATGCATGCTTTCTACTCACATACTTTATAAGGGTCCGGTTGTTGAACCTAACCTAAGAAGTATACCAATGACAACGAGCTCAAATTCCTATATTCCAAACTGTGAATGACAGTCTTGGCATATAGCATGAATTATGCATGCGACTCAGAGTGCCGGGGCTACAGCTATACGCAATAACAGACTAAGGGCTCTATTCCATAGTTATTGCTAAATGGAGCGTTCGGATATGTTTGCATTAACGCTGTCTGACAGGTCCTTCTCTGTGTCATTTGCTGGTAACTCCTCCTCTTCAATGCCTTTATCAGTTGGTGTACCTTAAGGCTCTGTCCTTGGTCCTCCTCTGCTCTTCTCTATCTATACACCCTCCCTGGGCAAAATATTTAACTGCTTTGGCATTAATTACCACCTCTATGCTGATGAAACTCAGATCTACCTGTCTACCCCTGATCTCTCTTCTCCTGTCCTTTCAGTCAGCGACTGTTTATCTGGTATCTCCTCCTGGATGGCCTCTCACCACCTAAAGATGAGCATGTCAAAGTCTGAGCTCCTACTAATTCCTCCCTCTAATGCCTCCCCACCTCCTGACTTCTCTATCATAGTCGATGGTATCACTTTCTTCCCATCAAGCCAGTTTCGCTGTCTCGGAGTTACACTTGACACTGCTCTTTCCTTCATCCCCCACATCCAGTCTCTTTCCTCCTCCTGCTGCTACCAACTATGTAATATTTCCAGAATTCGGCCATTTCTTACCGCTGACACCACAAAGAAACTCATCCATGCTCTTGTAATCTCCCGACTTGACTATTGTAATCTTCTAGCTGGCCTCCCTCTCTCCCGGCTCACCCCCCTACAATCCTTTCTAAATGCCTCTGCCAGGCTCATTCACCTCACCCGCCGCTCTGTCTCTCCCGCTCCTGTCCGCGAGTCCCTTCACTGGCTCCCCATCCTCTGCAGAATTTAATCAAAATCCTTACCCTGACCTACAAAGCGCTCACTAATCACCAAATACACCCCAGCCTGCTCCCCAAGATCAAACAGTGACCAGCGTCTAACTTCCCCCCGCATCACCTCTTCCCATGATAGACTGCAGGATTTCTCACACATCCTCTGGAACTCTCTCCCTCGTACTCTCAGACTTTCTCCCTAGTTTCCCTTCCTTCAAACGCTCCCTTAACCTCCCTGGTGGTCCGATTCTGACATATTTTATATGTCAGAATTGGTCCTATTTATTCTGGCCCCTAGCGGTATAAGTGTGGCTCGGGGGTTAACTTTCAATACTGAAAGCGTTATCCCCGAGCCACACTCTGGCCAATACTTACATGTCCTGCGCTCCCTCGCTGTCCCCGCAGTCACACTGCAGCCGATCGCGACTGGAGGAGACTGTGGGGATCAGCGAGGGAACGCAGGACATGTAAGTATCCAGCCCGAGTGTGGCTGGGGAATACCGCTGTCGGTACAAAAAGTTAACCCCGAGCCACACTCGGGAAAACCGTCAGGGAGGTTAAGACATTCCTATTTAGGAAAGCCTACCACCCAACTCACTGGTACACCTCACTGCCCCAACCAGTCCATCACTCTCACCTTGCAGTCCTCTCCTCCTGTTTCCACTACCAACCTCATTGTGCCCATTGTTCAGCGCTGCGGAATATGCTGGCGCTATATAAATAAATAATATTAATAAAAATAGGATAAGTGACTTTAACGCATGCCCCCATATTACCTTCCCGTGAAAAATTCACTTGTACATTGGTGAATGCGCTAGCTTGCGTGAGCTTACTGTACTTTGCGCATCCTATACTTACGATGGGGAGCGAAATCCCTAATTAGTGATAGGATAAGTAAGGTATTACAAAGTCCTAGCACTAAATACCGCATCAATGCACAAGACAAACATTTAGCCACTCCTAAAAGCTGGTGCTAACTGATTGCCCTTTTGAAAAATCATTTAACACCCCCTAAACACCCCCTCCCCATTAATCTAATACTCACATCTCATCCCACGGCGAGAACGGTGGCCCGATCCTATGCTTCTCCTGGCCCGGGAGCAGAGGTAGACTGAGGACAAATGGTTCCCAGTCTCCGAGGCGCTGTACGATTTTTCCCCCGGGCACCTGACTCGCGGCCTGGCAGTGCAACCCTCCATGGAGTCCTATGGACTCCAGGAGGTGGATACTCGCGGCGTCGCAGAAGCACTACTGTGAGAATCATCGAGGGTAGCGCTGTGATCCGGGGCAAGATGCTGTGGTAGAGCCTGCCCTGGAATCTAACGCTAAAATGGGGACACTACGGGGAAACCTGCAGGCGCAGGTTTTCCCCCTTATTTATGCAGGGAATAAGGCTCTAAGGCCCCTATTACATTGTTCGCACAAATGCGCTAGCGCAGCGCAATTTTTTTGCGCACGCAAAAAAACTTTAGCGTGCGCAAATTAACGTGGTATTACGATCCGAGCGCAGTTTTTCAGCCTTCATGTTTTTTCGAGCGCAAATCCAACGCGCAAAGCCGGGCGCAAATGACCGTTGCGTGCAGTAATCGGTGGGCAGACTGTTTTTTCACAGGATTCAGCCAATCAGAATTAAGAACCACCATTTGCTACGTTTCGGTTGTCGCGCCTGTCAAAGTCAATCTGCGTATATGTGCTGCAACAAAAATAAAAAATTAAGCAATTTACTAATTTTATTGTTTGGGTATGTGTAGAATGTGTAACTGTACTGTGCTGTATTTTTTTTTGTGCAGGTTCATTTCGTTTCGGCCAGAACGTTCAGATTGTAAATTAACACCAGGTTTACTTCGCGCAAAAGTCGTTCGTACGACGTTGCGTGAAGATCGTAATACCATCCGCTCGAACGCATTCGCGCTGACAATGGTAAGTATGGGATGCGCGCATGCACTTGTGCTCGCGCTGGGTTTGCGCAGGGTCAATCGCGGTAGATGCTAACGCGCATCGCTTGCGCGAACGTCGTAATACGAAGTTCCGCGCAAATGTTTTGGGCCTCACGCAAATGCGCTGCGCGAGGATTGTAATAGGGGCCTAAATGTTCTCAACCGTTGCCTTATTTTTATTGCGTTTAAATACCATTATCACAATATCGATGTACTACTATAAATACCCATATTGCTCCATGCGTTAACAACAAATATGGTAATCTTTTGCTATGCTTTAATTGAATTTATTCACTCAAATACTGAAAATTGACACAGTACAACGTTCACGTGATGTGTTGTTATTACACCTTTGTCTTCCTAGTATTTCTTGTCCCCTTTGCATCACTAAGAGATGACAGGCCATTGTTTTTTTATTATTATTATTACTTCACATTTTGTAACCACACATTGTTGTAAGTACTTGACATGAGCCTTGCATAGTCAAGATTACGCAACGTAACCGTTGACAAGCTTGGCGAGCATGGGGCTCAGGTGCTGGTGCCTTTAGAGATTGGAAAGCAGTGAAATTTCTTCCAGGCTTACTTTAAAAAAAAAAAAATGGCACTTACGCCAGTCACTTCTTGTACTTTTATTTCTTTTACAAGTGGTCTCAAAACCCCAGTACTTGAAAATAAACATAACAGTGCAGGGCTGGCGTGGTACTTTTTTTTTCTTCTTTTTTTTTTGTCAGCGAGCTGATGAGTGACATCAAAGAAGACCCTGCGGGACCCAAATTAAAAAAAAAATTAATAAAGGGGAAAAAATGCCTTCTTCTGATGTCCTAGAGACAATAATTATGATGTGCCAGTTAAGCCCAAACTACAGCTGAGGGATTTTACTTTAAAGCAAAGGATCGGGCGCAAAAAAAAATGCATTTATAGGTCTTTGTCTAGCACCTCATTATGTGTGGGTCTGATTCATTAAGTAATTGGTTTGCAGTTGTTTACATGAGTATTAAGGCCTCCTATTCAGTGGCCTTTGAGAGATACATTGTGCAAATGTTGCATGTTATGAATGCCGAATGAGGGGCAGGGGGCCAGTCCTATTGGCTAAACACTGTGCGCTGTTGAAAAGCGAAAGAAAGGGATTGGGCGCTGCTTTGCATAGCAATGACTCTCCCTTAATAAGCTTTACAGATTAATACACACAAACTATAAAAGATGCAAAGAGATACTCTTAGCCTATTTATACATGCTCATTTCACTATTATGGTACTGGAGACTGAAAGAATGGAGTTCTTTTATATTCAGGCTTTTTTTTCTCCTTTTTTCCCCCCCCTGCGCAGTGTCTTTTAGAACGTGAAACTTAATAGAATCCGATGTTTATTGTATTATAAATCAAGAGGAATAGCCAGATCTGCAACAGTTTATTATTAAAGATTCATTCAATGTAAATCTTTTTTTTTTTTCCCCACTATTGTGTTACCCCATAGCAAAATCATTTTGTGGATGAATGGGGATAAAAAGCCGAATGTGCGAAGGAGCGAGCGTTAATAGGACGCTGCTCTCTAAGTAAAGACCACTTGTTCACCTTTTGTCCCGGAGGACACGCCAGTTTCCTTGTGTTTCCAAACTCAGTCGCCTTGTCCTGCTTTCCATCATTAAAACTTGAATAATCATTTTCTTTTTAGCTTTTTAATTACCGTTGGTGTTTAGCAATACGACATTGGATACACACACACATTTAATGAAAAATATGCATTGAAGAATTTTTGTTTT
Source organism: Leptobrachium leishanense (assembly GCA_009667805.1). Classification (NCBI taxonomy): domain Eukaryota; kingdom Metazoa; phylum Chordata; class Amphibia; order Anura; family Megophryidae; genus Leptobrachium; species Leptobrachium leishanense. The sequence continues at coordinate 315,143,841 of CM019066.1, forward strand.
TTACAAAAAAATATAATAAAAAAAATGACTATATCTACTCATGCATATGATTAAGCTTGTAGTAGCGTAGCCCTGGAACCAGTGCATTTTTCATGAGCTCTCTGGATTAGGACATTTTTCTCTGAAGCCGGAATGGAGAGACCGTGTGTGTGTGTGGCATTATATTCGTCTGTAGTAATGGGATGATCCAGAGGAGGTCACTCGTAATCTACCTTTTACTTTTTCTTATTCTATAGTTTGTTATTTTTATATATATATATATATATATATATATATATATTACGTTTACTCTAAATTAGGTTTGTTCATTAAACAAGCAACAAAACACAGCGGAATTTTTAAAAACAAATTAATTGTGTGTGTACATATATGTATAAATATATATTTATTTTTTAATTTGTGATTTAAAAAAATACAACAACAATGATCTGCATAAAATCTAAGTAGAGGGATGCAAAGTTGTTGGTTTAATAAGTACTGTTGTAATTTTAGATATTTAAATCTTGATGTTTACCTGTTGGGAATTAAGTAAATTAGCAGACCTAAATTAAGGAAGAAAAAAATTTAAATGCAGGAGTTTGACTTCAATTTTCCTGATCATGAATGTGGGTTCATTGTAATTCAGTTGCATCACGGTGTTATCTTCCCATCCATCAAGAGCACTGAGAAATGAAACATGCTAACCATCCAAGCTTCGTGCTGAAGTGTATATGTGCATACACTCGCGCCCCCCCGTCTTTTATCCAGGTAAAATGCAATATGGCTGCCAATAGTAGTTTTTCATTGACATACTTGCACCCAAAAATCTGGCATCTCCCTGTCTGCCAACCAAGTAGTTGCGTGTCAGATGTTTCCACTTGCTATGTGTGGTGTACTCCTCTGAAGTGGATCTCCAGTTGAATATGTTGTAATTGATATATTTGCTGGAGATTTTTCATCCTGTGACTGCATTGGTTTACCTACAGGCTGACATATGCTTAGAATAATAAAAAAAACTATTTCTCATTAAAAATGACAGCTTGATGACATGTGTTTGCCCCACCCCTTCTCCCTCCTACAGTGATGCATTTTAATTGGTTTCTGACTCAAACTTTTTTAGTGGCTTTTTCATTTTGCACAATGTGTGTCTATCGCATGATTGGTCAAGAAAAAAAGTAAACCCGTAGGATAAATTGTGGGTCACTGTATGGAAATCTAAAAGTAGCCATGATCTTTAGGAGCAGGTGACATGGAGGCTGAGGGCAGAATAGAAAACGGAAAAGGATAAGGGCAGGTGGAGAAATGGAAAGGAGAGAAGCTGGATGAGTGAGGCAAAATATGGTGCATGGCGTGAATGTGTTTGTGGACTCTGACTTGAACAGCCCAAACGATCTTGAGTCCACCAAAAAGACCAAACCTGAGGAAATGCTCAGACCCATCATGTATGATCCCTGTTGATCATTCCATAGTTAGATTAATGTTTTAGTGTTGGGAAGGGGGAGGGCTTTGTTCAATGATTGCTCATTTGCATGCTTTTCTGGGGGCCTTCCCACTACACTATGGGTGTCAGGAACTTACAGGGAGTTGGAGCTCAGAATAGAGATGAAGGCGCGCGCGGCGCACCCTTACAGAACCTTACTACACAAAGTTACCTGGAGGTTTCTGGGCCTTGTGTAGTGGGCGTTGGCACAGGGCAGGTCCAGGTACGCTGTACAGGGTAGGGAATATCTAGAAACCTGGCCAGACAGAGACGAGGTCAGGGCTGCCAGAACAGGATCTTGAGCGGTTGAACAGGCTGAGGTAATGTCAAAAGCAGTATATCCAGGAAGCAGGCGGATACATTTCCACCCAGGGAGTGCAAGCAGATAACCGAGCACTGAGGTCAGAGGGAAGCTGAGTTATAAAGGCTGGCAAGTGTCATCAAGTGAACGTGCTAATTGGCCACTCACTGCAGGTGTAAGTCCAGAAGGAATTCCCCCAACATAGCTTCACCACAGCTATAGGGAAAGACAGTGATCACTGAAGTCCAGTGGCAGACTGGACAGCAAACCAGACCAGCATGCCAGAGGCCATAGGTTCAATTCCTGGCTGGTGTCACAAAGGGACGGCCACGTCTGGCTGTCTGCAGTCCTCCATATGATCCCTGACAATGGGCCGGATTCAAAGTCAATTGTAAGCTTACCAGAGTCATTGATGCATCTGGAGTTGGTAGGTCAACATCAGCTCCACCTGGTTTAGAAGTTAGCCTCAGATTGTTTGCTAACATCTGCAGTTTGGTTGCTTGATAGTATCAAGAGGCTTGACAAAGATCCACGAACAGGATCGAAATGTTTTGCCATCCTGGTGTTACGTGCCTAAATACATTTCACATATCCGAAATAACACAAAGTATCTACTTGAGTCCCCTAAAACCCCTTCCTGCAGTGGTTGTATTATCTGGCATATCCACCACGGATATTTGTCCTCTTTTTGCCTCCTGTCCCAAAAGCTGCTGTAGGGAGCATCTGGATCAATCCTGGACGCTTCACTAGCTTGAGAATACCTAGTAATTCTTTTTTTCAGATGAGCATTCTGTTGTTCTTGTTGTGCATAAATAATACACAGTAATGCTGTAGGAGTAAAGATGTGTTCTCAATAAAAACCCTACTATTCCATTTTATTACTAACACCCTCTAAACAGGTTCTTCAATAGTATGACTCAAGGAGACTGTAGACCCCACTGTAAATCCCTCTTTCTCTGCATGCAAGCCCTAACTTATTCTATTCCAAATTCCTGGGCAACTTTGATGACTTGAAAGTTAATTTCCATAAACTTTACCATATATATATATATATATTGTGTCAATAAGTTAGTAGCTCACGTTTATTTATTTATATACGTTAAAAGATTATAGATAAAGGGTCCATTCCAAAACCTCCCCAATTCTACCCCTGGTTCCTAAAACACAAAGGCCCCATTTAGCAACTCAGACACTCAGCAGTGAGGAATACTTTGACTTTAACTTGTGTGAAAGCCCTCAAAGTCCTTTCATTTTAAGAAAAGTTTCCATATACATTTGTCGGTTTCTTTTTTGATGAATACATCCATATATGGTGCATCTAAAATAAGGGGTAAACAGCTATTTTTGTGTCTAAACCATTTGTATTTTGTGTGCTTGTTAGAGCATAGCCAGCCTAACACAAGTGCCGCTATAAAATGGACCTCTAGTCCTGATCCCCAACAAGGGCTTACTATTCTTAATTTTGTCCTGTATGACAGAAGATGCCCACTGTCACTTACCTATGGGCCTCCTAAATATGACTTTAATGTGCAGTATGTAACGTTGTCATCAGTCAAGGATGCTTTTTTTTCTTAGAGAAATCCTATAGAATAGTTTGTATCTGCCTCTGTGACGTGCGGTGAGGTCAGTGGCTGATGAGGCACTGGATAGTATCAGAGCCAGATATACACAGGGTTACGCAGTTACAATTTATGCATTTGATTATCGTTATATAGGAGAATAGAGTTTCACTATTTATAAAGGTCGCATCTTTTTTTTTTTTTTACACAGTTCTAAGAGCATGCACTTAGAATACGGACTAATAGAGGGCGCTATTACAAGTGTTTAATCTTGTAAGAGCATGCACTTACAATACTGACTAATAGAGGGCGCTATTACATACATGCTGGTTGCTGAGCTCTGCCTGCCCCCCCCCCCACTGACGAGGACAGTCACATGACTGTCCTGCGTCAATCCATGGGGAGCTCAAGAAGTGCTTGAGACCAATGGAGCTTTCCCATTGGCTCAAGCTTTCAATTGCTCTCAGTGCTTCTGGAGGCACTGAAAAGTGTACGTCGTACGTACGTACAGTGAGATGTTAAATGTGCTGCAAGGCTTCTGATACCCCGGTAATAACCCTTTAAAAATAATCACGGAAAAAATATGAAGTCGGATAGAAGCCAAAGGAGCCTATAAACACAACCTGCCTTTAATGAGCTATTCGTGTGTCTTGATAGAAATCCAGGTAGGGTTAAAATGGGGTTGTTCCTTAAGTAGTCTTTTGGGGGTGGGTTATATGGTTCAGAATTCAACAGTAAAAATCTTACTATGCCCTACGTGCCCCATTTTTTGGTAAGACGCAGAGGGTACGAATGGTTCCTGGTGGTTGTGTTAAAGAGTTTGTGGACACAGGTACACAGGAACTGGTGTGACACAGACTACTCAGATTTGGGTGCTTCTGTTAAATGCAGTGAAATGTTACATGAAAGTGTTGTGTGCAGTTCTAGCAAATGGCCATTAGATGGCAGCAGTATTTTTCCAAATTGCAATACATGGCTTTGACTAGAGTAGGAGTTGCACTATATGTCCTTTATATTGAGATGTCAAACGTCCATTCTGCTACTCTTAATACAAGTGGCCTTGTTTGCAAAGTAATGTGTCAGTTCCTGCTATAGTAAGGTTGGCTTTATTGGTTATCTAAGAAAAGACAGGTTCTTGTCTAGCAAGCATGTATTGGTATTTTTCTGGAATATATGAAACAAAAATCCAGCATTTACCCAGAAAAGCATCAAAATCAGCATAAAAATCGCATTGTGCCTAGGTACATGAGATAAAATGTGTAGTAGAGAAATCTTGAAGGCGTACTTTGGGCCTTGAAAAAAGGGTTTAGAAAAGCGCTACGGAACTTGTTAGCGCATTATAAAAACTTGTAACTGTAAAAGGGTTTAATTGGAATGCATATTGAACAGACCTACGTTTAAAAGGTATACTTTGATAAAGACCATTTGCTGGTCGAAATGTCAATCACTGCACAATATAGATTTCTATGAAATCCTTTTCTAAACCTCTTAAGAAGACCCTGAATACGTTCTTCAAGATTTCTCCAATATGTGCTGAACATATGACAGAGGTATTATATGGACACAATCTTTATTACAGGTTTTAATAAAACACTAACAAGTTCTGTAGCACTGTAGAATGTGTGAGACAGAATAACAAATATACATACAAGTTAAACGCACAGAACAGTAGGATAGAGGACCCTGCTCAAGAGCTTACAATCTAAGATGTGCCCCTCCTCTTTCTCCAGTTTAAATGAATACTGCTCTGGTGCCAAGGCTTCAGATATACTTAGCTAGGTTGCAATGGATTTTTATACGGCCCTCCTTGCAAAGATTTAGCTGAGTAGATTACTAGTGGTAAATTGACATTTCATCTTCTCAGGGTCTTTATCAAAGTGTAGATAACACCTTGTAATCTATTACATCTGAATACTTTGATTTTGTGTAATCCATTTTTTTTTTGTGTTGAATTGTGATATTAAAGTGCGCACCTGTACGAGTCCGGTTCACCTTCCCTGCAATATTTCACCGAGGAGTTAGATATCACCTTAAAGGGATACTCTAGGCAACATGACCACCTAAGCTTTTTTAGGTGGTCATGATGCCCTGAGTATGCCCTTGTCTGTCCCCCCTCCCTCCGCTCAGCCAATCGGCTGAAACAGCTGAAAACAGCTGAGAGATGCGGAGGACTTTACTCCACCCTCCCAGCTGTCAGTCAGCAGAGCGGGATTCATATTTTCCGCTTCTGCCGACTATTGCCAGGTAGGAGACGTCATCGCGCTTTCAGCACGATGACATCTCCAACTCGCCGCAGTAGCTGGCGGGAGCGAGCCGCCAGCATAGTCTGCGGCTGGGATTAGTGTTGCGCGCATCCTCTTGCGCGTAACACTAATCCATGAAGAAGAGGAAGCCTGCTGATTGGCTGGCTTACGTGAGAGGCACGCATGCGCGCTTCTCACGTAAACCATTAGCCAGGTTCATCATTTTCTGGACGGGAGCGGAAGAGGAGGGCGGTGAGTATAAAAAAAAAAAAGACGCCGTTGGAAACAAGTGGATTTTAGGGTAAGTATTACATTTTAAAAAATATATATATACACACACACAATAACTAGGTAGGGAATAGGTATATTTTAATGTAAAAAAAAGGTGGGGGATTTTTAGCCTAGAGTGTTCCTTTAATAATAAAGCTCAATGTGAGATCTCCCTTACTGAGATGCCACTAGCTGCAATTTACTGGTTCCAGCACAGGTGCCGTCATCATTCAGTTATGTGGATGTTGCTTACTGAGCGTCATTGTGAAATCCTGTGTGTTTGGCCCTCAATAGTGATGTCCTCGCTCTCACTCATCTGTCATCGTGTTGACATGCAAACAGCTGCCTAGAGTGAGCAGAGGGCTGTCATACAGGATGGATTTACCGCTCACAGCTGTCAGTCACTGTGCTGGCCTGCTTGCAGCTCTGTTGTGATAGCGGATAGAGCCGGTATCTTAAAGGGATACTCTATTAATAATAGAGTTCCCTTTTCTTGCCCTTAAGTGATTGGAGAGGCTGTTCACATCCTCTGCTCAATTATTATTTTCTTTTTGGGTGAATTTCCTCACCTTTTTTCCCTCGCTGTGCACAGCTCGTCCTCTTCATCTCATGGACTCCTGAACATAGAAGTCGCCAAAACATTTCAATGCAATTTTCAGTTCCTACGCATAGGAAAACGCAAATTACGCACTGCAATGGGACTTGCGCACTCTCGTATGTAAGTTCCATAGTGACAGCGCAGAAAGATGGATCCGAGCTGTGCTCATGCACAGATCCTATCCAGCAGCGCTGCCTCTCTATGTGACTGATCACTACCGCAATCGATCTCAAAGAGGGTGACGACAGCACGCTCTCTGCGTCCTGACATCACTGGTGACTGGCAGCTGGGAAATTTTAAAAATCCTGATTGATGGTGACACTGGGTGGTGTGGAGGAAACTCCTCCACTTCACCCAGCATTTTCACCACATCGGTGGAGCTGGAAGGGGGAGAGCACTTCTCTTTATCCATTTAGGATCTCCCTGTACTGTATAGTTTCTATAGGACACACAAAGCAGCGTTAATGATATTCCATGCTGCATGCACATAAAAGGTAACATTTCTACAACATCCTGTGAAAACTGAAGTACAGCTCAATACCCAGTTGTATATCTACAAACAGAAAATATATTTAAAATGTCACATGTGTACTTCCTACAAGTACTTCCCGTGTACTTAGGCCTCTTACTTATAACTCAATTCCTAAAACATTCTTTGAGGATCCAGAATATTACCACAATTGATTGTGATACGACTCATGAAGTAGCCAGTGATTGACTTGTAACACCACATATGACCTGCCAGAAGTAGTAACTTACTGCTTGTGGTATATGCTTCTTGTGTTTTATTTAGTGTTCACACATACTAGTCCTAAGTAAATCATTATATAAATCATTCTCTACTACTGGCAAGATTAAAATATCCATGTATTATATGTTTCATCTAGCAATCCTGTTCTATAAATTGATTCTCCAGAGCTTAGATTAATGTTCATTATGTATCTCAAGAACAGAAAACAAGGGAAAATGTGTGACTTTTCCAAAATGTTTATACAGTGGCAAGAAAAAGTATGTGAACCCTTTGGGATTACGTGGAGTTTTGCATGAATTGGTCATAAAATGTGCTCTGATCTTCATCTAAGTCACAACAATTTGAAAAACACAGTCTGCTTAAAATAATACAACACAAACATTATATGTTTTAATGTGTTTATTGAACATAACATGTAAACATTCACAGTGCAGGGTGGGAAAAGTATGTGAACCCCTAGCCTAGTGACTTCTCCAAGAGCTAATTGGAGCCAGGAGTGAGCCAACCTTGAGTCCAATCAGTGTGATATTATTGGATGTGTTGCTGAAAGCTGTCCTGCCCTTTAAAAACACACACCATTTTTGGGTTTACTGGTTTCAAGAAGCACTGCCTGATGTGAACCATGCCTCGCAGAAAAGAGCTCTCAGAAGACCTACGATCAAGAATTGTTGACTTGCATGAAGCTGGAAAGGGTTACAAAAGTATCTCCAAAAGCCTTGATGTTCATGTGTCCACGGTAAGACAGACTGTCTACAAATGGAGAAAATTCAGCACTGTTGCTACTCTCCCTAGGCATGGTCGTCCTGTAAAGATGACTGCAAGAGCACAGCGTAGAATGCTTAATGAGGTAAAGAAGAATCCTAGAGTGTCAGCTAAAGACTTACAGAAATCTCTGGCACATGGTAACATTTTTGTTGACACATCTACAATAAGGAAAACATTAAACAAGAATGGAGTACATGGGAGGACACCACAGAGGAAGCCATTGCTGTCCAAAAAGAATATTGCAGCACGTTTGAAGTTTGCAAAAGAGCACCTGGATGTTCCACAGCACTACTGGCAAAATATTCTGTGGACAGATGAAACCAAAATTGAGTTGTTTGGAAAAAACACACATTATTTGTGGAGAAAAAAAGGCACAGCACACCAACATCAAAACCTCATCCCCACTGTAAAACATGGCGGAGGGAGCATCATGGTTTGGGGCTGCCTCAGGGCCTGGACGGATTGTTGTCATTGATGGAAAAATGAATTCCAGAGTTTATCAAGACATTTTGCAGGAACACGTAAGACCATCTGTCCGCCAACTGAAGCTCCGCAGAGGATGGGTGATGCAACAGGACAATGACCCAAAGCATACAAGTAATTCAACAAAAGAATGGCTTCAACAAAACAAAATACGCCTTCTGGAGTGGCCCAATCAGAGTCCTGACCTCAACCCGATTGAAATGCTGTGGCATGACCTTAAGAGAGCGATTCACACCAGACATCCCAAGAATATTGCTACACTGAAACAGTTTTGTGAAGAGGAGTGGTCCAAAATTACTCCAGATCGTTGTGCAGGTCTGATCTGCAACTACAGGAAATGTCTGGTTGAGGTTATTGCTGCCAAAGGAGGGTCAACCAGTTATTAAGTCCAAAGGTTCACATACTTTTTCCACCCTGCACTGTGAATGTTTACATGTTCTGTTCAATAAACACATGAAAACATATAATGTTTGTGTTGTATTATTTTAAGCAGACTGTGTTTTTCAAATTGTTGTGACTTAGATGAAGATCAGAGCAATTTTATGACCAATTCATGCAAAACTCCACGTAATCCCAAAGGGTTCACATACTTTTTCTTGCCACTGTATATAAGATATCAGTGTTAACAAAGTTCACTGACTCGCAGCATACTGGAAAAATGTAGGTGTAGGAAGGCATGAATCTAGCTCCCATGGTTGTCATACACAGTTGCAAAGTATTATTTTATTTGTAAAGTATTTTACCAGGAAGGATACATTGAGATTTCTCTCGTTTTCCAGTATGTCATGTGTGTATGTGTGCGCATCTTCCTTGATTTTGCCAAGGCCTTTGACACAGTATACCATGGCATCTTATTACACAAACTTATAAACTCTGGTATTGGTGATCACACGCTAACCTGGTTCCAATCACATGTGTCTGATCGGTTGCAATATGTGTCCATTTTCTGACAGCACTTCCCTCCCAGTCACGTGCGGTGTACCCCAAGGCTCGATACTCGGCCCCCTGCTATTCACAATATTCATAAATGATCTGCCTAATGTCGGCAAAGACTCAACTGTACACATGTACGCAGACGACACTGTAATCTATACCAGCAAACCAAATCTCCCACAGCTGGAGGCCGTGCTGCAAGACCAATTCACAGGAGGTAGAAAAGTGGATCAAACACAAACTTTTTCTAAATAATGACAAAACTGTAACAATGCTCTTTGGAACAGCACCTAAACTACACAAATTGCAAACACCCCATCTATGTGTCAGGACAAGATCAAATGGCATGCTGACCACAGTCACTTCTCTCAAATACCTAGGTAAGTGGTTAGACCCAAATTTGGCCCCCACATCGAAAAACTCTCATCTAAACTTTACCCCAAACTAGGTGCCCTGTACAGAAACAAATCCTGCCTGAGCCCCGCAGTAAGAAAGCAGATTGTGCAACAAATGCTTATGTCAGCTATTGAATACGGAGATGTAGTGTATGCAGCGGCCCCGCAAACGCAACTCCAGAAACTTACTACATTGTATAACTCATTCTGTCACTTTCTGCTACAATGTAACTACATGACCCACCATTGTGACATGTTAAAAGAACTAAACTGGCCATCGCTGGAATCTAGACGCACCCTTCCCCTTTCCAACCTGGTGTTTAAGAGCTTTTCTGGGAAGCTACCACCCTACCTGAAGAGGCTGCTTGCCCCAGCAGCTCCCTCATCCTATAACCTCCGATCCAGGACCTGCACCTTACTTGCAATACCACAATACAAAAAGAAAGCGGCTCGATGCTCATTTTCCTACAGAGCACCACAATTATGGAATAACCTCCCAGACGCCATCAAATCTTCCCCTAGTCTAAAATCACTTAAGAAATCTCTATTAACCACTTGGCTGCTATGGACGCGCTCAGCGCGTCCAGCCAAGTGGTTCTCCTGTGCTACGGACGCGCTCAGCGCGTCCGAGCACAGGAGGCAGCAATCCGCCAGATTCCGGCGGATTGCTGCGCCCCCCCGGTGCGGGCTGACATCTTGGATGTCAGCCCGTCAATCCGGGACCCCGTCGGGGACATTAGATGTCATCGTGGCGACGCGATGACATCTAATGCAGGCGCCCCCCCGCATGTGCGGAGGAGGCGCCTGAAAGGGAGGGGGAGGTCCTTCGGACCTCTCTCCCTCCCGATCGCCGGGGAGTAGGGAGTTAATACAGACACCGCTTGGAAGGGCACAGCCTGCCCTTCCAAACGGTCGCTGTCATTAACCCCTGGGGAGCCGGATCACGAATCAGCGCTGAAAAGCGCCGGTTCGTGATCCTTTCCCGGAGCTGGCCGACATCTTGGATGTCGGCCAAGCCTCCGGGAACTCCCCCTGAGGACTGGCGTCATCGTGCTATGCACGATGACGCCAGTCCTGGAGTTAACCCCTAGCTGCCACCAACGGTGGAGATAGGGGGTTCATTGGAACCCCCTATCTCCCGATCCGTGGCAGCTAGGGGTTAATGTTTGGTACTGTTGGATCGGCCAGAGCATGGCCGTTCCAACGATACCAAACAACACTGTGAAAAAAGTTTTAAAAAAAAAATTAAAAATAAAAAAATATTTAAAAAAAAATTCTAAAAAAAAAAAAACAAACAAGTTTTTTTTTTTTGGTTTGTTAATGCAGCAATATTGTTCCCATTTCAATTATAATGTGAACAATGATGCTGCACTAACGATTTTTGTATGCGGTGCGTTTGTTAAAAATCGCGTAATTTTCCCCAAAAAAAAATGTAACGAGACCCCATCTCTAATTTCTTTAACAAGCGCACCCCATACAAAATATAACCGCAATTGCTCGCATGTTAAAATGTGAAAAAAAAACACTTTACACGTTGTAAATTATTGAAAATTCATATTTTATTGCATTTTTTGTTATAATATACAGACAGGACATATACATATAATAATGACATATTATGAATCTACCGAGTCTGACGGAAAGAACGATATATAATATGTCTGGGTCATATACTAAAATAAGCCTTCAAAACACATTTAAACATGATGAGCAAAACCGGTAAAAATGACCTCAGCACAGAGGCGTGAAACGCCTCAGCAGCGAAAGGGTTAACATACCTCAATACAGAATGCACCTGTAAACATGTAACATAATGACTATTTCCTACATATTTATTTTCTGTTAATCTGTATATTTGTTTTGTGTTAATATCTTGCATTTTATTACTTTGTATTTCTGTACACTGTAAGAATTCAATGTTCTTGAACCCAGGACATACTTGAAAACGAGAGAAATCTCAATGTATCCTTCCTGGTAAAATCCTATATAAATAAATAAAATACCTCTCAGACTGTAGATCTATAAATAAATAATTTTAGGATTTTATTTTTTTTACAAAAAGATTTGGGGGTAAGGGTAGATTTCCCACATAGAAAACACACCCGACGTTGATTGACTGATTGATGAGGTCCATGTCAATCGGCCAGCTGTGCGGCATTATCACACAACAATTACACACAACCATTTTGATTGGCTAATCACGGGACCAACCCTCTGTGAGTGGGTTTAAATATACACGCTCACCTCAAACATATTCCCAGCACTCCTGACGAGCCTGTGCAAGGCGAAACGCGCGTCGGGTGTGTTTTCTGGGTGGGAAATCTACCCTTACCCCCAAATCTCCCCATCTCAGTATTTTTGCTACGCTTTATTGTGATTGCAATTGTGGCTAATCACTGGATGGACGGTATGTCCTCAGTCTGTATCAACAGCCTTTGTCTCTGAATATTGCTGTGATAGTGCAATACAGGAGGTTGTGGATGATATATATGTGCCCTATAATATGAGACTATATCATGGGCAATATTTATACACATTGATTGATATCTAGGGTTCTTGCTCCATTTCTTTTATGTGTTCCTTGGCACGTTATCGCTATTGAGTTGTATCTCTCTAAATTCATATATCAGTACCAGCTGATCCAGATGAGAACATTGTATCTTCTCAGATACTTTATGGGTATAGAGTTGACCGATTGAATTGAACACTGTTTTAATTTGTGTGTGTATGTCTGTCCAGTATGATCATACGAATTCCGTTTTTACCATTGGCTTTGTGCCTGAATAAAGTTAAATTTTTTAATACTTCTTCTGTCACTTATGCTCTGTGATTTGTTTGTCTAGTGCAAACAGATCAGCATCACAGATTTGGAGATTGTGTTTGATTGTTTTTCTTTTCATTTTATAAATATCTGCATCTTGTGCTGTGTGATATAATGATCCTCTGCAGTATGGAGTGTATTTTTACCCTGTCATTCTACAGCCTGTGTGAAAGGCAATGGGTAATTGATGAATAAACAAAGAGGAGATGAATACATGTAGTGTTATTCTGTGTAGCAAAGAAGAGACTTACAGGAGATAAGGTTGCATTGTGTTTGACTGTGACAGTGTTATAGCTCTGTATTACCCAACCTGATAATGCATTAGACGGAGCTTATGTAAAGCAGGCCTGTATATCATTGTGACCTGTGAAGGTGAGCATAAAGTACCAAACCACTTCTCTGAATGATGAATTCATTTCTAGTATATAAATGTAATGAGTGGAGAGCATAGAGCATACAAACAATTATACAGAGATATGATGCAGGCTGCTGCTATCACAGAAGGAAATCCAACAAATCTCCCAAAAATGTAAAGCATACCGGACATATGAAAAATATGCCTAAAAATTCAGCGAGCACTGAAGTTTCACACAAATTTCGGTGCTCTTTCGTTTAACAAGCTCAGTTCACCATCCTTGCGGTTAATTCAGCATTCACCACAGGGCCCCGAAGTACACCGAATGGATCCACTGAACGCATCCGTTAAATCGTCAAACACAGCCGATGACCTGCCGAACAGACTGCCGAACACCACCGATAAAAGCCGATCCGCTGCAGACCAGGAGTAGAAGAAAAAAAAAACAACACAATTTTTAAAAGGTGGTTAAAACAATGAAAATGCGTGGAAATAATAAATAAGGTCCTATGAATAATAATAAAAAAAAATTGTTAAATAAAAAAACAAAAAAAAAAACACCATTTAAAAATCGGAATCAAAATTTTGCCAAAAAGTGACTAAAGAATTTAAAAAAATTAATGAATTTAAAAGATTTTTTGCCGCAAATAAAAAGAATAAACATTTGAATAAAAAAAGTATAAAAACCGGGGAGGATTCGCTGTGGAAACATGTCGAAGGAAAGCACTGAAAATCTGGCCATATCGCCAATTTTCTGTGCAGTTCAGCGTTGTCTGAATAGATTCCCCATAACTAAGTAATGGTTCATTTAACTGCCACCGAAGGTCACCAAATTGCACTGTATCTCGTTGACAATTCGCCGATATTTGGCGAATTGCCAGCTTTCTGAATAGTCGAAATGGCATGTGTTCTAGAAAAACAAAGGTGAACAGCTGGGGGGGGGGGGGATTCTGTCCCTGACAGTCCACTAAATCTGTTTGAGTAATAGTTTGATCACCAGAAAGGTGACATATCTCCAATGCCATTTATACAATTAGGGTTTAATTCTGAATTGTAATGTAAGGGTCACTTTACGGCAGGAGATCAGTAATGTTCTCATTATAATAGGATGTTTCTATTCTTTGGTACGCAGTCTCAATTATTCAGTTCTTCAGTCATTATATGACTGTACTGGTTGAGCATCCCATATCCGGAATGCCGGATACCCCGAGCATTATAGATTTCAGAATCTCCAGGATTTCAGTATCCAGGAAAGTCTGATGCCTGAGAGGAAGTGGGATCAAAGCAGGAGAGCCGCAATGCTGCTTCTAGCTGCAGCTACCAAACGTGTACAGACACTGGGAGCGCTGTGCAGGGTTTTACTGCAGACATGATGCACAGCCAGCATGACTCTGTGCAGCTTATTAGACGGTGGGGCTGCCCAGGCACTCCAAGCATGTGCCACAATCTGTTGCAGGGATTGCAGCTTCGTTCTGGAGCTTCAGGAAGGGAAATATTACTAAAATCTAGAAGGCTGCAATAGATACTGGTTTTCAGAGTCTTCCAGATTTTAGAATTCTGGATTAGGGGGTCGCCTGTCTGTAATAGACTAGTGCAGTGGTACTAAATACTTCATTAACATTCAAAATATTTTTTAATATGCACATACACACATCAAAAGGGCAGCACTGAGCCTGGACATGCATGTCTCATAGTTGTTGTTATTATTTTTGTTTAACACTTTTAACCTGTCCGTGGGATCTTCTTGGGTCCGGAAGTCTGCTAACATAGTCTCCTTGATGTGTTTTGCCCAGGGCTGGATTAACATAGGTGCTGATGGAGCAGCAGCTCCAGGCCCATGCTCCATAATAGGCCCACAGAAAGGATAACTAGTGTATGTCTGCATTGATGGGTATTTGGACCCCTGTATCTCCGACTCCATAGCACCTACAAGGTCATGTGAGGTATCACTGGAAAGGCCAGAGCATGGCCTTTCCAATGATACAAACAGGGTTTTTGTAACAAAAATAGAAAAAAAAAAATTATTATCTAACGCAGCACTATCGTTCACTTCTCAATTATAAAGTGAACAATGATGCTGCACTAACTCCCCATCTCATTTCTCATGTCACCAGCAAGTGTGGAGGCGATGGCACAATCCGTTATTCCACATTGTTCCATCAAACTCCTAAAGAGCTGCACTGCAGCAAAGAGCACTGGGGGGAGTTTGGAACCCTGAAGGTCACATGAAGTGTCATTGGACAGGTGAGAGTCTGGCCCTTGCAATGATACCAATCATGATACCAAACATGACCATGTGAAATCTAAAAGATGGGAAAAATAAAAATCAACTTTTTTTTATTTTTATTTCCAAAGCGGTGGTATTGTCCATTTGTCACGTATTAAATAATACCACTGCTATTACTCACCGTCTCATTTCCCACGCTGGGAAAGCAAATTCAGTGTTTGATACATAATCATATTATTCATAAAACACCATCCTCCAAAATACAAACAGGGTTATTCAAAGAGAGCCGATCTGGCCCCGAAATGTAACCGGACACTGAAATTCAACGTACAGTTACATTTCCTGGCCATTCAGCTATTCAGAGAGTAGGCGGTTCGCCAAATTGCCTGCACATACGGTGCCTGTTTGAGGGCATTGGTTCATCTATTCAGAGAACACCGTACAGCAGTGAAAAGGTGCCGAAGTGCCTGGCTGTTCGGTGGTTTCATTCGACAGATTTATTCAGGAGAATCCCCTAGGCTTCAATGTTAAAAATATTCCAGTTTTAATCCAATATCTAATAAACCGTTTATTATTTTATTCTGCAGTAAAAAGTCTGCTTTATATTTAGATTTTTTTATAATCTTTTAGGCATTTTTCGGGATTTTGTAAATTTTTTCCCGTTTTTTTTTAAATTGAGTTTTCATTTTTCTGTAACAGATCTTTTTATTATCATTCATTGGATCTTATATGTAAATTCCAGACATTTTCGTTCAGTAGTTTTTTTGCAAACAGCGTTTCAAATTTCAAACTTTCAAGCGAATAGTTTTCCTTGTTTTTTTTCCAACCCCATTTGTCTGCGTGTCGGCTTTTTCCGGCGGCTGCTCTGCGCTGTGATCAGGCGGCTTCTCGGGGTTTTTTGCCATGTTCGGCGTGTTTTTTGCAGCAGTTTCTGCGGGCTTTCGGTGAGTGTTCGGCGAGTTCGCGGTGAGTGTTCTGCGGGTTTGCGGGGCGTTTTCCCAGCACTACGGGGACCCTGCGGTGCCTGCTGAATACACCGCAAGGTCAGCGAACTTGAATCGCCCCGAAGTGCGGGGACCGAATGGGCACCAAACGTGCAGTGACATTTCGAATCTCCCGGAATAACCCCTTTTATTTTTGTTTTACTTTAATGGTAAGCGGCTTAGCTGCCCAGTATTATAAGTGAGGGTAGAACAAATGCTCAGCTAGTCTCCGAATAAGGAGTAGGCTCTTGATTTGCTTGTTTAGTTGGATATACTGCCTGTACTGTGTCTGCAAAATAAAGCGAAGCCTTGAACACTGAATGGTCTGTCCAGAGGCTCTATCACAAAATTATATGTGCTAACTATAATAGGTATGATACAACAGCAAGAAGCCAATGTGTGCTATATGCCCCCTTTTTTTTTTTATAAATAAAATTATGTAAAATATCATTAATAATGCACAGTGCTGCACACCGGAGATCAAACCAATCCCATCTTATTTGGTAAATTGAAAAGTTATTTGCGGCGCGATGGCAGGCATTCATAGGCAATTTACAAAGCAGCTTTATATGTATAGATGTAGATCAAAGGCTGTAGAAGGTCCGCGCAATTCCATAACCTCCTAGATGTTTTCTATAAACAATCCTGCACCATTCTTCATCTGTATAGGAAGCCACAGTCTAAAGAGGAATATCTTTTGATCGGAATACATTAAACCTCAGCTTTTTAATCGCATGCTTATATTTTACACCTTTTTGTACTGAACACGCATACACACAGCAGCATTTTCATACAAGGGATTTTCCAGTACAATAGACAAATAGAATTTACACTTGTTTCTAAAATAACGTTTTAATACAGAAAGAGATTTTGCACTTTCATTAATGTCATGATAAATATAAATACAGAGGAACTATCCCTTCTTTTGTTACCACATTTATTTACACTATATTGCCAAAAGTATTCGCTCACCTGCCTTGACTCGCATATGAATTTAAGTGACATCCCATTCCTAATCCATAGGGTTCAATATGACGTCGGTCCACCCTTTGCAGCTATAACAGCTTCAACTCTTCTGTGAAGGCTGTCCACAAGGTTTAGGAGTGTGTTTATGGGAATTTTTGACCATTCTTCCAGAAGCGCATTTGTGAGGTCACACACTGATGTTGGATGAGAAGACCTGGCTCTCAGTCTCCACTCTAAATCATCCCAAAGGTGTTCTATCGGGTTGAGGTCAGGACTCTGTGCAGGCCAGTCAAGTTCATCCACACCATACTCTGTCATCCATGTCTTTATGGACCTTGCTTTGTGCACTGGTGCACAGTCATGTTGGAAGAGGAAGGGGCCAGCTCCATGCTGTTCCCACAAAGTTGGGAGCATGGAATTGTCCAAAACGTCTTGGTATACTGACGCTTTCAGAGTTCCTTTCACTGGAACTAAGGGGCCAACCCCACACCATAATCCCCCTCCAAAAACCTTACACTTGGCACAATGCAGTCAGACAAGTACAGTTCTCCTGGCAACTGCCAAACCCAGGCACTATGCGCCTCAGCACCCGCTGACCCCGCTCCGTCAGTTTACGTGGCCTACCACTTCATGGCTGAGTTGCAGTCGTTCCCAAACACTTCCACGTTCTTATAATACAGCTGACAGTTGACTGTGGAATATTTAGGAGCGAGGAAATTTCACGACTGGATTTGTTGCACAGGTGGCATCCTATCACAGTTCCGTGCTGGAATTCACTGAGCTCCTGAGAGCGACCCTTTCTTTCACAAATGTTTGTAAAAACAGTCTGCATGCCTAGGTGCTTGATTTTATATACCTGTGGCCATGGAAGTGATTGGAACACCTGATTCTGATTATTTGGATAGGTGAGCGAATACTTTTGGCAATATAGTATATATATTATATGGTGCTATTTTACTTCATTTTATTATAATGGTAAAAGATGAAATGGCAAATAGGTCAAGCCACAATGGTTAACAGCAGTTCAAAGGTCATAAATTAATGTGTATCAATGGACTAGCCTTGGCCCTGCAATTGTTTTAGAACTACATTTCCCATGATGTTCAGACAACCTAATAAATGGTCGAACCTCTTGGGAGATGTAGTTCCAAATCATCTGGAGGACCACGGTATACTGAAACTGGACTAAAGGGTTTGGGAGCTTTTCAGCACTTTGTAAGATGTGCCTACTGACTACACTATACATATATTACTTATTTTAATGCAGTGCCCGGAAATTGACATTCTTGTGCTTTCAGATCATTACGTAAATTAAATCAGCATGTTAAAGCCCGCATTTTCAGAACAGTACTTCTTTTTGTTCCCTTCTCACCTACGTGACTTTATTACACTGCTAATGCTAATGCTGCCTTCGTTTTGTACCTTCCTCTTGCAGGAATGTATTGGTATGTCTGACTGTAGTAGGGATAATACTGGTCTATTTTCCCCTTTGAAACACTGTACTGTGAGTGCATTTTGCCATCTCATGCTGTGATTCTCCATGCTGCAGAAAAATAAGTGAAATGATCCCTACTGTAAACATAGAAACATAGAAAATGTCGGCAGATAAGAACCTTTCGGCCCATCTAGTCTGCCCAATTACATGGATACTTGACCTGGATTTATCTTTTGTTTAGGATAGCCTTATGCCTATCCCATGCTTGCTTAAATTCAATTACTGTTTTGGCCTCTACCACTTCTACTGGAAGACTGTTCCATGTATCCACCACCCTCTCAGTAAAATAATGCTTTCTGATGTTACTTTTAAACCTTTGCCCCTCTAATCTAAGACTATGTCCTCTTGTTTTGCTACTTTGTTTCCGTTTAAATATACTCCCTTCCTCTACCTTGTGGATTCCCTTTACAATTTTTTATAAAGCTTAAAAAAAAAAAAAAAAAAATACAACACAACACATGTCCTTCATTTACATCTGTTGTTTATTACCTGCCGTTAGCAAGTTATTGTCAGGCCCGAGCCAGGATGGAGCCATGGCAGGACCTATAAGGTTTTTGTTTATTAACCTAAGCGCTGGGGGGTGAGCAGAGCAAGCAGACACTGGAAGCTGTATACATAAATATCTGTGTATTTAGGCTGGGGTCAGACGAACGCAGTGCGAACGTGCGTTGAGCCGCATTTTATTACGGCTGTAGTAGTAGCAAATGACGGCCAATATACGAAGTACGGCCGCATGAAAGTTTGGCCGCGCAACACAAGCAACAAACAAACACATTTTTTCGAGAACGTGGAACCACTAGTACTGACGCACAGAGTGCGCTGTGTTGGCATAGCGTCGTGTGTGTGTGATTAGGACACGTCAGACGCTGCATATGTCCGGCCAACATCACGTCCATTTGTTTTTTATAGCACCGTCAAAAAATATGGCCGAAATTGCTCAACATATGACCACTATCGCGTCTTCCGTGAAAAGATGTATTCGGACGCATCAACGCACTTTTTGACAGTAGACGTGAAAAATGCGTTCGTCTGACCCTAGCCTAAAAGGTAAGCAGCAAGCGGACTTTAAACAGATGAAGATTGCAGTACTGAACAAAACAGGTCATGTCTTTGCAAAACAAAAGGTTCCAACTGGTGAATTCAGGAAAAGTCTTTAAACAAGTGGATGGTGGGAATAGTAGTCTCAGACTGCACAGGAGTCCACTTGAATAGGCAGTAGGAGCTTTGGCAATAATACCTTGCTTGAAGGTCAACGTTGCTGGAGAGCTGGAGGAGTGGCTGCCACAGGAAAGACTCCAGAGCCACTGGATAGTGGGCTATATAGTTAATATAGCAGAATCCAGAAATACAGGAACCAACAGCAATGGTAAAGATGATGACTGGCAAACAGGCGTCAGATATGGTGGAGAAATCTGGAACTCAGCCACAGGCAAGGTGTTAACAGCACTCAGGAACCCAGGTAAGACGTTCAAACAGAATATAACAGACAGAATACTAAAACAAAATACAGAACTATGAGAGAGAACATAAACTAGAGAGATCAGACAGGACTTAAACAGGAGACGGCTCACAAAACCTCAGATAGGAAGGGAACAGAATGAGAGAGCCAGGAGTAAAGGGGGAGACCCCAATATAAGGCTAGCTATCCAGGTGTGCCATCAGGCACAGCTAGGAAGGGGAAAAGCAGGGATGGGAGAAGTCAGGAGATGGAGAATGCAAAAGGTGGGATGGAACAAATGGGAGACGGAACAAATAGGACAAACAGGAGAATAGAGGAGGAAAGGGGTGTAAGTCTCACAGTTATTCCTATTTAAGTGCCTGTGAACCTCTCCCTCCTGACCTAATTAGGATCTGCATTTACAGTAAAAATGTGCAACCTCTGTATTGTAAACTGAAATCTTGTCTGTACATTAACATTTACATTGTTACAGTAATAAGTTCCTACTTTAATATTTCACTGCTACATTTACAACCCGCAAGTCTGTAGTGTAATATTTCCACTGGTACAGTAAAAAGACGCAAGTCCGAGGTTTACAGTGAGACACTCATTTACAGAATTTACAGTAAAAAATGCACATTTGAGGTTTACAGTATGATACACATTTACAGGGTTTACTCGTATTTATGCGTTTTTGCGGGATTTAAGATTGCAATGTGTGTGGGGTTCACTGAAAATGGGGAAACACAAAAGTAGCACATTTTTATCCATTTGAGGTGTGGAGATGCATAATAGAGCTGTAAAGCCCTAAAGCAGGGGTCGGCAAACTATGGCCCGTGGGCCGTATATGGCCCGCCGCCCCTGTTGTTATGGCCCGCGGGTGTCTGTGATAAAATCACGGACACCCGGCCCATGATAAAAATCCAAAACCCCAGGCATTTTCTGGAATTCGGATTTGCTTGGGGCAGCG
Source organism: Leptobrachium leishanense (assembly GCA_009667805.1). NCBI lineage: Eukaryota > Metazoa > Chordata > Amphibia > Anura > Megophryidae > Leptobrachium > Leptobrachium leishanense. The sequence continues at coordinate 315,164,853 of CM019066.1, forward strand.
GGCTCCGCCAAAATGGCGGTGGGTCCGCCCCCCTGCTGATGACAGTCAGCCAGCTGCCCCCCCCTCCCCGAGTAGATATTGCCGGCGGCCACGTGCTTTTCCCTCCTACGAGCGGCCGCCAGCATGAATATCTGCCGCTCGCCTGGGGTTCTATACACCAGCCAGCCGCTGTATAGAACCCCAGGCGAGCGGCAGATATTCATGCAGGCGGCCGCTCATTGGAGGGAGAAGCACGCGGCCGCCGGCAGACCAGACAGGAGGTGAGAGCTGGGGGCAATATATCCATGTGCGAGCTGCTGGGGGCAATAATATCCATGTGTGAGCAGCTGGGGGCAATATTATCCATGTGTGAGCTGCTGGGGGCAATAATATCCATGTGTGAGCTGCTGGGGGCAATATATCCATGTGTGAGCTGCTATGGACAATAATATCCATGTTGAGCTGCTGGGGGGCAATAATATCCATTTGTGAGCTGCTGGGGCAATATATCCATGTGTGAGCTGCTGGAGGCAATAATATTCCCAGGCCAAAAGTCGCCAGTCAGCCCCTGGCGTCGCCGCAGCGGCATTGGCAACAAACGAGCGACGCCGAACCGCTGCACAGGCAGTGCGTGATCGGCACAAGGAACTCCTCCTTCGTGACATCACAGGCTACGCGCCGGTCAGCAGAAAGACACGTGCTCACCATACGAGGATGAGCAGGAAGCCTGGAGGATGGGGCATTGCGAATGCCCAGCCATAAGAAATCGCAGGGAATTTTGCCTGCGCGCATAGGATGAATCTGCAAGGCAGGCAGTCTCGGATACTTAATTCTAAAAAGCAAACCTTAGTTTCTTGTGTTTGTTGTTTATAATTCTTATTATTACAATATTATCCCTTCCTCCCTGGTTTCTTGACAAAACCGTAATGACGACATTGAGCGTGGCCAAAGATTACACTGTTAGTGGAATTATGTGTAAATAAATCCTTTTTTTAAATTTGTATTTGTTTTATTTATAACAGAAAAGAACACTTGATCAAGATTCAAGGCAATACTAATTCTCGGATGGTGTCTACGAACGTGAAATCAAAAGGTAAAAACGATGAGGGGAATTGGCTACATTCAAAGGCTTAAGATGCACCCTCCCAAAAACAGTCCATGACACAACTCTATAGAATAATTTAACATTTATTTTCAGTTATAACCTCACAGACCTTTATACTACCTTAGAGCCCTATTCCTATCTTGACGTCGGGATAACTGCTGGAGCTGTTATACATAACGTCTCCAAAAGATATCTTCTGGAATCACTACTCTGCTCTTGCCATGATGTGACTCAAGAATAACTTGTCCCTACTGTAAATTAACGTCTCATATACCTTGTGGAAGAGGTGTTAATTTTCACTTCTCAAAGAAATACCAAATCCGAGAACTTGGTGTTAAGTGATTTTGGAAAAGCAAAATCACTTAACAAAAAATAAAGCCATCAAAAATTCCTTTACCTCTCAACCCACAGAGGTGAGGGCTGCACGAACCACTGCTGCCTCTGATAGCGAGCAGAGGGAGACTGGGAGCAAACAGTTCCCAGTGTCCCTTCGAACTGCATCTGCGGCTTGTGAGCTTGCAGCAGAGTAACACTTGTCTCCATGAGGTTTTATGGACTCCAGGAGACAATATCCGCACCGAACCAATGCTGTTATAAGGCTGCACCTCCGTTTCATTCTGCTTACACAGCTGGATCGGAATAAGTACATTAAAGGGGAGACGGTAAGGAAAATCAGCGCGCTACAATTTTTTTTTTACTCTTAGTCTCCCTTTTAATGCCAATAGCAGGATAGTGCCATAACACTTTAAGGCTGGGGTCAGACTAACGCATTTTTCGCATCTCCCGTCAAAAAGTGCATCTGGACGCACTTTTTGACGGAAGATGCGACAGTGGTCACACAGTGCGCAATTACGGCCGTGATTTTTGACGGAGCTATAAACACAAATGGACGTGATGTTGGCCGGACATGTGCAGCGTCTGACGTCTCCTAAACACGTACACACGCCGCTATGCCGACACATCGCACTCTGTGCGTCCGTACTAGCAGTTCGACGTTCTTGCAAAAATGCATTCATTTGCCGCTTGCGTTGTGCGGCCGTACTTTGTGTGTTGGCCGTCATTGGACGTCATTTGCTGCTACCACGGCCGTAATAAAGTGCGGCTTAACGCACGTTCACACTGCATTCCCCTGACCCCAGCCTAATCAGTGAGGACATGCTGAGTAAACTGAGGTACAAGACTGGAAAGAAGAATGTGTAACAGGAATCAATTGTCATAAAACATAAATGTGAGTGAATGCTGAACAAAGGCAAGTCACAATAACATTTTTGTTTGGTTTTTAATTAGTTTACGTTTAATGTTATTTTGATTAGACAAAATGCGGATTGTTCAGTCTACAGTACTTGGCAGGCATTTAGTGTCAAGTTCTATAGTTCTCTGCTGCATCATTGGTTTTTGTGAGTGAGGAAACAATAGCAGATATTAAAAACACATAAAAATCTGTATCTGTTCCCACTGCACCTGGGCAGCAGCGTGATTTTTACATTAACGAGAAACATCTTTTTTTTGTTTAGCCTGGGCATATGGGATTCAAAGCGCAGATGACAATTTTTTGATAGCGTTTATTAAACCAGAAAATCTAATATTATGATGCGTGACTTCTTTTGCAATCTGTTACTGGTAGAAAATATTACAGTGACATTAATCTGTTTGTTGATTATTTTTTTTTCCTGATGTCGTTTAATAATGACATCAGGACACCTTTCTCGTATAAGATTACTGTAATGCTGAGTGTTACCTGTCTATACTTTGAAATCTGTACTGGAACTTGTCAGATTGCCAAATCACTACTTTCTATATATAAAAAAAAAAGGTTCAATTTGTGTCTTAAACACAGTTGCTGCAAAATATCTGTCAGTCTCCCAGGGTAGTAGATTTCACATCATGCTGACCTTATTGCAAAGAACACATTTTCCTTGTTTCTGGTTCACTTGTGTTCGCTGTAATCTCAGTGGGATAATTGTACAACTGCTTGAGTGACACGATCTTTTCTGTGGCCTTAGTTATTTTTCAATCCTTGCTAGTGAGACCTGGTAACAGGACTATCATTTTGTTTTCAGAAGGTAATTTACGACTTTCCTGGATTGGATGGTTGGAAACTTTGTCCTAGGTGCACTTGCTGTAGCATGCTATGTGCTGGATGTGACATGCATATTATATTGTGTATATATAAAATGAAGCTATCCATTAAGTATATAGTCATTACAATCATAAATATTCAGGCTCTAGAGCAGATAAATTGTAAATAACAGGTTCTTGGTGCAATAAAGTGTGTAATAGAATCTCACAAAAACAAAACACAAACACTATTTGCAAAGTGTGCTAATTGTTAGGATTTTGCCATTACGGCTTGATATTCAGTAGAATATGGCCTCTCTTTACTATGAACACTGTTGGAACATCTTTGAAGATTTGTATTGCATACCATTATGTTACAGAAGGTCCCTTTTTACTTCAGTGAACTATATTTTTCATTTAACATTTCAGATTTTTAGTCTTGAAAAGCCGTTTTGTCTTAGTCTGTGTATCTATTTAAATGTAGTGTGTGTGTATATATTTATCACGAGTATAGCAGTACGTAGTGGTACCTTTTTTATTGGACTAACGGTCCTAAAAGGTATCACTATGTACTGCTATACTCGTGATTTTGGTATCTCGACTAACACAGCCTATCCATTATACAGTTGTGCTCATAAGTTTACATACCTTGGCAGAATTTATGATTTCTTGGCCATTATTCAGAGAATATGAATGATAACACAAAACTTTTCTTTCTGTAAGAACAGAGGCTTGAACCCCTGTGTGGTGTTGGGTGTATGGACCCCAATAGCAAGCCGAAAGAGGAGACCAGAAGGAATATAACTAATAGAGCTTTACTGAAGGAAACAAAATATAAGTCCAGAACAAACGTAATGCAAGTTTCTTTGGTGGAAATAAAGTCCAGAATACACGTAATGCAAGGTTTCTTTGGCAGAAATAAAAATCCAGAATAAACGTAATGCAAGGTTTCTTTGGCAGAAATAAAAGTCCAGAACGGAAAGTCGTAGGGATTTGAGGATAGGGTCCGGTACTGATGTCGTGGAGACAAGCCTGGGAATGGAACGGGCCCTGTGATGGCAGGTTTGGAATGGAAGTAAGCTGGTACCGTGGCAACCGGAACAGAAGCAGGACTTGCACTTTGGAAGCAGGAACGGAAGCAGGGCGGGCACCTTGGAAGCAGGGCGAAAGCAGGACAGGCACCTTGGAAGCAGGAACGGAAGTCGGACTGGCACCTTGGAAGCAGGAACGGAAGTCGGACTGGCACCTTGGAAGCAGGGCGAAAGCAGGACAGGCACCTTGGAAGCAGGAACGGAAGCAGGACTGGCACCTTGGAAGCAGGGCAAAAGCAGGACAGGCACCTTGGAAGCAGGAACGGAAGTCGGACTGGCACCTTGGAAGCAGGGCGAAAGCAGGACAGGCACCTTGGAAGCAGGAACGGAAGTCAGGATGTCCTTAGCGTAGCACGAAGGGAACCACTGGGTAACGTGGTGGAACCACAGTATAACCTGGTTAGTGAGCTGGAGAAAGCGGCAGGTTTAAATAGGGCTCAGGGAATCATACGAACACCGTTCACCTGGGACTCGCAGGTGGAATTGAGATACTTGAGTGCTTGGCAGATTAATTGGTGGTATGCGAGGATCTTCAGTGCAGGTGGAATGCAGTACCTTAACTTGACCAGCAGAGGCGCCAGAGTACCTGAGTTTTCATGTTCCAGGATGGACGATCGCACATGCGCGCCCGACCTCCGCTCAGATGGATCGCGGAGACGGCGTGGGACGCATCTTGGATCTCCTCCCTCGAGCTGCAGGCCGGAACCAGGGAGCGACGCGCCACGAGGGACCTCAGGTGAGTCTGCCAGGCGTCCCAACATGGCGGCCGCGGTCCGACCGCGGCGCGGGGGCATCACAGGACCCCCACCAAGGCGCGACCCCCGGGTGCGCTTGATGACGGCTTGGAAGGACAACGGAGATGAAAGGCACGAACCTTTGCAGGAGCATGGACGCTGGCACTGGGTTCCCAGGATCGTTCTTCAGGACCGTATCCCTTCCAGTGAACCAGGTATTCTAACCTGCCGTAACGGAGTCTCGAATCCAGAATGCGTGATATCTCGAATTCCTCTTCTCCAGATACAGGCACAGGAACAGGTGGTTTAGCATTCCGATCGGGAAACGGATTCTCATGCCAGGGTTTCAAGAGAGATACATGGAAGACCGGATGGATCCTGTAGGAAGGAGGAAGAGTTAAGCGGGCCGCAACGGAGTTAACCATTCTGAGGACCGGGAACGGGCCAATGTAGCGAGGACCCAGCTTCTTTGAAGGGCAATCCAAACGGAGATGAGCCGTGGATAGTAACACCTTATCTCCAGGTGCATACACAGGAGCTTCTTTGCGACCACGATCAGCATATTTCTTTTGGTTCTGCTGGGCTAGTCGTAGCTGATGGCGTAGCGTTCGTAGTTGGCCGCATAGGGTTCTCAAGCGGGTTGACACTTCTGGAACTGGAGTGTTGAGCGGCATTTCCGGAAGAGTGCTAGGATGATAACCGTAGTTGGCAAAGAAAGGTGAGAGAAACGAGTTGATGAATGTACCTGATTATTGTACGCAAATTCAGCAGTTGGTATGACGTCCAGCCAGTCGTCTTGGAGATGCGTGGTGAAGCAACGAAGATATTGTTCTAGCGTCTGATTTGTCCGCTCCGTCTGGCCATTACTCTGTGGATGAAAGGCTGAAGAGAGACACCTCGCAATTTTTAAGCTACGACACATTTGGGACCAGAAACGGGAAGTAAACTGAGATCCTCTATCAGTAACAATGGAACGAGGAGTACCATGGAGTCGGAACACCTCCTTGATGAACAAGGTGGCTGTTTCAGCCGCTGTGGGTAGGCCTACCGCTGGTATGAAATGGGCCATCTTGGTGCAGCGGTCTACCACCACCAGGATGGTGGTGTAGCGATGTGAAGGGGGAAGATCTACTATAAAGTCCATCGAAATGTCTTTCCACGGATGCAGCGGTGGAGCCAGAGGTTGTAGAAGACCAGCAGGATGGGTGCGGGGTTGTTTGTTGCGTGCACAGACAGAACAAGAGGATACAAAGGCGACGATGTCTTTCTTCACGGATGGCCACCAGAAGTACCGATATACGGCATCTATGGTTTTCTTGATGCCACCATGTCCAGCGGCCGGGATGTCGTGGGAGTGTTGCAATACCTGTAGACGAATCTCAGGAGGAACGTATATTTGTTCGCCATGATAGAAGAGACCATCGTTGGATATGAGCCCCTGGATGTCAGTCGGTGGTTGAAGACTATATTTCTTTATATTGTCTATTAAGGACCCTTGAGAAGCGCAGAAGAAGAAGTCGTTAGGTAGGATGGAGTCGGTTTGTGTGGTGGAAGGAAAGGCGTCTGAGTCGTACCGACGGGAAAGGGCATCTGCCTTACCATTTCTTACTCCAGGTCTGTAGGTGATATGCAACAGAAAGCGGGCGAAGATTAACGCCCATCTGGCTTGTCGAGGTCGCAATCTTTTGGCGGTGCGGAGATATTCCAAATTACGGTGGTCCGTGTAGACGACCACAGGATGTTTTGCCCCTTCGAGGAGGTGTCTCCATTCCTCGAGGGCACTCTTGATTGCCAGGAGTTCTTTCTCACCATACTGTAATTCTTTTCGGCTGGGGTAAGACGTCTGGAATAAAAGCCACGGGATGCAGAAGGTTCTTGATTCTGGATTTCTGGAGGAGTATCGCTCCTAGGGCGATATCAGAGGCGTCGGTTTCCAGGGAATATGGCAGGTTGATGTCTGGCTGTTTCAGGATTGGGGCTTGGGTGAAGCTTTCTTTCAGTTTATTGAATGCCCGCTGAGCTTCTTCATTCCAACAGAATCTCACATCTTTCTTGGTCAGGGAGGTGATGGGTGCGGTGAGATGAGAGAAGGACCGAATGAAGCGACGATAAAAATTGGCGAATCCCATAAATTGCTGAACCATCTTTTTGTCTCTGGGTGTCGGCCAGTCCAGGATTGCCTTGATTTTGGCTTTATCCATTTCGATATGTCCTGGTGATAAGACATATCCCAGAAATTCTATAGAGGACTTTTCGAAGGTGCTCTTTTCAATTTTACCGTATAACTTATGTTGGCGGAGACGAGATAGCACAAGACGGACGTGTTGCGTATGTTCTTGGATGGTTCGAGAGTACACCAGGAGATCGTCGAGGTAGACCACAAGGAAGGTATCCAGAACGTCGCGGAAGATATCGTTGAAAATGCTGGAAGGCGGCTGGAGCATTACATAACCCAAACGGCATGACGAGATACTCGAAGTGACCGTATCGGGATCGGAAGGCGGTCTTCCACTCGTCTCCTTCTCTCATGCGGACCAAATTGTACGCTCCGCGAAGATCAATCTTCGTAAAAATACACGCATCCTTCACCCTATCGAGTAGTTCAGGAATCAATGGGAGCGGGTATCGGTTCCGTACTGTGATTGCGTTTAGTGCCCGATAGTCAACGCAAGGGCGGAGACCGCCGTCTCTTTTCCCAACGAAGAAGATACCTGCTCCAGCAGGAGAGGTGGAGTGCCGGATGAATCCTTTTGCGAGACTGTCTTCGATATAGTCCTTTAGAGACTGTGATTCGGGAACAGACAGGTTAAAGATACGTCCGTGGGGTATGGGTGCTCCTGGAAGGAGGTCAATAGGACAGTCGTACTCTCTGTGTGGAGGAAGTGTATCGACCCCTTTTTTCTCAAATACGTCTTGAAAGTCTGAATATTTAGGTGGCAGTGTGGAAGATGGATAGGTGGAAAAGGCGACTTTCTCAGAGTTGGAGCCGTTCATGCAGTGGACTCGGCAGTGACAGGATGGAAAGGAAACGGTATTGGAAGACCAATCAATATACGGGTTGTGGGTACGAAGCCAAGGAAGTCCCAGTACTATAGGAAATAGGGGGAAGGAACGATATCCCACTGAAGACTTTCTTGGTGCTTGGTTCCGATTAGAAGCTTCAAGAGGATGGTTTCATGGGTAACTGGACCGGTGCGTAGGGTGCTTCCATCTACCATATGCAGAGGTACGGGTTTCTTTTTTAGTTGGGTAGGAACAGCCAAGGAGGTGGCAAGGGATAGATCAAAGAAGCTGTTACTGGCTCCGGAGTCGATGATGGCGTTCAATTCAACGCTTCTATCTCCCCACTGTAAGGTGACAGGAATAGTTAGGTGGGTAGAAGCGGAGCCGACCACACTTTGCAGAGAGGCAATAGTAAGATGGCTCTTACCTCTTTCAGAAGGACGTGGTGGTCGTGTAGGGCAGCCACGTAACAGGTGACCTGGTTGGCCGCAGTATAGGCAGAGATTCTGGGTGCGACGTCTATCACGCTCAGAGGACGACAGCGGACCTTTAATAGTGCCAATCTCCATGGGTTCGGGACTTGAAGAGGAGGAGTCGGTCGTGGAGAAGTCACAGGGGAAGGTTCGTGTCTTCGAGGAGGCGTGAAAGGAGTATTAGAGAGTCTCTCTTGACGTCGTTCTCTGAAGCGCTGGTCCAAGACCAGAGACTGGGCGATCAAGGCCTCCAAGGAAGTAGGTACTCCTATACGAGCCAATTCGTCTTTCAGTTGTTCGGAAAGACCATGACGAAAGTGATCTTTAAGGCCCACATCATTCAGGCCTGTATCGGCTGCCACCGCCCGGAACTCAGAGATGTAGTCCTCCACCGGTCGCCTTCCTTGTTTTAGATGTCGGATGGTGGTTAAAGCAGCAGAAGACCTTAGGGGGTCATCATAGATAGGGTTCATAGCCCGGACGAAGGAACCCCAGGAAGTCAATAGGGGGCTTCCTTCACGTAGTAACTGGAAGGCCCATTCCTGTGGAGGTCCAGACAGTAAGGAGATGGCTGACCTCACCTTCACAGAGTCTGATCCATAGGTACGTGGGCAAAGTGAAAACATGAGCTCACATGCGGTGATGAACGTACGATACCTTGTGCGATCACCGGCAAATCGTTCAGGCATGTTGACTCTGGGTTCGGGAGCGGGCAGATCCACCTGCTGTATCACAGAGCCAGATGGTGATGGAGGTAATGCAGCATTCTCAGCACGGCTTCTTTCCTTATGCAATAAGGATTCTTGGCCGGTTTGTAGTTTCTGTACCACCTTGGTTAGTGCTGATACCTGTTCTGTAAGTACAGCAAGGATTTGGTTCGAGCTTGCGGGTTCCATGTTTTGAGAACCAGGTTATTCTGTAAGGACAGAGGCTTGAACCCCTGTGTGGTGTTGGGTGTATGGACCCCAATAGCAAGCCGAAAGAGGAGACCAGAAGGAATATAACTAATAGAGCTTTACTGAAGGAAACAAAATATAAGTCCAGAACAAACGTAATGCAAGTTTCTTTGGTGGAAATAAAGTCCAGAATACACGTAATGCAAGGTTTCTTTGGCAGAAATAAAAATCCAGAATAAACGTAATGCAAGGTTTCTTTGGCAGAAATAAAAGTCCAGAACGGAAAGTCGTAGGGATTTGAGGATAGGGTCCGGTACTGATGTCGTGGAGACAAGCCTGGGAATGGAACGGGCCCTGTGATGGCAGGTTTGGAATGGAAGTAAGCTGGTACCGTGGCAACCGGAACAGAAGCAGGACTTGCACTTTGGAAGCAGGAACGGAAGCAGGGCTGGCACCTTGGAAGCAGGGCGAAAGCAGGACAGGCACCTTGGAAGCAGGAACGGAAGTCGGACTGGCACCTTGGAAGCAGGAACGGAAGTCGGACTGGCACCTTGGAAGCAGGGCGAAAGCAGGACAGGCACCTTGGAAGCAGGAACGAAGCAGGACTGGCACCTTGGAAGCAGGGCAAAAGCAGGACAGGCACCTTGGAAGCAGGAACGGAAGTCGGACTGGCACCTTGGAAGCAGGGTGAAAGCAGGACAGGCACCTTGGAAGCAGGAACGGAAGTCAGGATGTCCTTAGCGTAGCACGAAGGGAACCACTGGGTAACGTGGTGGAACCACAGTATAACCTGGTTAGTGAGCTGGAGAAAGCGGCAGGTTTAAATAGGGCTCAGGGAATCATACGAACACCGTTCACCTGGGACTCGCAGGTGGAATTGAGATACCTGAGTGCTTGGCAGATTAATTGGTGGTATGCGAGGATCTTCAGTGCAGGTGGAATGCAGTACCTTAACTTGACCAGCAGAGGGCGCCAGAGTACCTGAGTTTTCATGTTCCAGGATGGACGATCGCGCATGCGCGCCCGACCTCCGCTCAGATGGATCGCGGAGACGGCGTGGGACGCATCTTGGATCTCCTCCCTCGAGCTGCAGGCCGGAACCAGGGAGCGACGCGCCACGAGGGACCTCAGGTGAGTCTGCCAGGCGTCCCAACATGGCGGCCGCGGTCGGACCGCGGCGCGGGGCATCACACTTTCACTCATGGTTAGTGTTTGGCTGAAGCCATTTATTATCAATCAAGTGTGTTTACTCTTTGTAAATCATAACGACAACAGAAACTACCCAAATGACCCTGATCAAAAGTTTGCATAACCTGGTGATTTTGGCCTCATAACATGCACACAAGTTGACACAAACAGGTTTGAATGGCTATTAAAGGTAACCATCCTCACCTGTGATCTGTTTGCTTGCAATAAGTGTGTGTGTATATATAAAATGTCAATAAGTTTCTGGACTCCTAACAGACCCTTGAATCTTTCTTCCAATGCTGCACTGACGTTTCGTGATTCTGAGTCATGGGGAAAGCAAACGAATTGTCAAGGGATCTGCGGGGAAGGTAGTTGAGCTATATAAAACAGGAAAGGGATATAAAAAGATATCCAAGGACAGCTTGCAGGTAGCCAGAGCAAGTCTGGTGGACACAGGGGAGACAGACACTCCAGAGAGTGTCCAGCAAATCCAATGGCTGGGACAAAGGTGGGAACCACGATGTTTCCCTCTTCCTGGACCTGGGGCCTGAAGCTCAGGTGGGCCCTTGTTGTTCTGTACCTCAAGGAGGAGCTGAGCCCTTGCTCTGGGATGTTTGAATCTGCTCCTTGGCAGCCCATCCCCAGGAGCGAGAGGGGTGAGGACGCTCAGGGCACTGTGACCACTCAGTTTTCATTGAGTGGTCACAGTACATAGACTCTGTTGAGTGTCCCTTTCATGTTCTTTATTTCTACAAAATAGGGGGTATGTACTTGGCATTTGTCCAAATGAATATATTTTTTTCACATTTTTTCCCATATCCTCTTTAGCATCAGTTTTGTAAGAGGTTTCTCAAGTCTGAAAGATAAACCTCTTTACAGTAATTCTCTACCTTAACACTACATAGAAGCTCAGGAGTATTTTTATATCTTTATTATATATTATGTTTTTATTTTACTTGATCTTAAATAATTTTTTTACTGTCTTCATTTGTATTGCAGCTTTTTGGGGTGAATCTGAAGACAGTAGCTCGGAAATTGAAGCCATGCTACGACCACAAACTCAACATGAAGATGATTTTGATGATTTCTTTGACTAGAATTTTACATGTGAAGATGTGTTTTTCCCATACTTTAGCCTTTATTTGGTTTAGTGACATGTGAGACCTTGAAGAAAATGTTGTTGTAAGTTGGAAAAACAGAAAGATTGATGATGAAATGTGCTTATTTTATGTATATGGATTTATTTGTTGGTGTTGTTTCAAATGGTTCATTATCATAAAGATGATACTAATGAAGTGGTTTCCAATGTTTCATTCATGAAATAAACATACAAAACGATTTACTAGGATCTTTTGGTAGATTTGTTGAGTTGTTGGTTTAATGTTTTAGATTGTACATAGATCATTATTTATAAAGTCTTTTGAGTTTTAATATCTATGCTGCCATGAACAAGGTAATCGTATTACATTTAGACAACTATAAGCAATAATATTCTCCATGTAGCATGTGACCTGTAACTGAAAGATAGCTGAAATTCCTCATGACGAAAAAAACATCTGGAAACATAATCTCAACAGGTGCACAATCGGTCACAAATACATGTATGGAATTGGAATTGGATTGACCACGTAGAAAAAATGGAGACAGTACTGTGTGTATGGGCATTACACGGTAGAAGGGTTCCACACCTGAAACATTTTTTTTTTGATGTTCATCTCATGTATTAAACACAGGTGACACTAGGGCACCTTTGAAGAAAAACAGCGCTGTCTCTACTTTTTCTACGAGGTTTCTGCATGTTTCCTTCGCCTAAGGAACCAGGGTGCTGGTGGTAAAATGTTGCAGCATGTTTGGGAACATCATTATCCTATAGTGGGACTTTATTTGATTCCCCCCCCCCTCCACAACTATTCTGTATGCTATTGGAGTGGGAATGAATGCACATAATATTGCTCTTTGCTCTTAAGCAACCTAGAATTCAAATAATCTAGTTAAAAGCTATAACACTCAAATTCCTTCTATTGTAGCAATCACAAAACAATAACTCCGAGCACATTATAGAGCACCCCTTTCAGCTGAACTCCGTTCAGCTCTGCACGACATGTAAAGTGCCGATCAAAACCCTGTAAGGCTGTCCAGTGTAAGCTGACTAGACAGACTTCCAAGCAGAGGAAAGCCTTCAGCCTTGGAAACCTGTCACACCCATTAGGTAACATCAATGTTGGAAATAGCTCTTTGTGGTAGCTGGGTACATAGTCCAATGGCTCCTTCAATTCCCACATTACACACAAAACAATCAAGCACGTCAGAACAGGAATTACAAGGAGTAAGATGTTATTTCACTGAATGTGGATCTCGTTTAGATGAAAAAGACTTCTGTGGTCAAAACGTTTTCAAGGTCCACATTCGGTGGAATAAAATTGTACTCCTTGCGATGTGACATGTCCACCGTTGTTTCATTTGATAGCCACTAAAAACAATGGGTGGGGAAGGTGGGAACATTCAACTCAACCATGACCAATTAATTCCCTTAATGAGATCATGGTTGCTGAAGAATCCCATAAATATAACATACAAAATAAATTGTGCCATGTGATTAGCCAAACTACTCAGAGGTTTTATTTGCCTTCTGCCTCCTCTAAATACAATATCTGCTACCAGAGGGTGTGTGATGTCCTTTGTGCAGCAGGCCTCTGTACCCCGAGTATGTCTGTTAAAGGCAGTTTCCTCCACTACCCTGACCACTGAACCTCTTGCTTGGTATTGCCTTTAAGCTACAACATTAACCTGAATCTTAATGTATGCTAATATAGTTTCACCCAAGAACATACAGGGGGGCAAGAGGGGGCATTCCCCCCCCAGTAATTCCTTGTGCCCCCTGCCCGGGATCAGCATCCATCTTTTTCCTACTTTGTTCGGACCACTGTATCTCCATCCTCTGTCAATGTGTCATTGGAAAGAGCAGAGTCTGGCCTTTCCAATGATACCTAACATGACCATATTCAATGTAAAATAAAAATCACTAATAAAATAATAAAAATGTAACTATTTAATTTTTTTCACAGGGTTGAAATGGCTCAACAGTAAAAGGGTTAATAGTCACACATTGTGCATTACTTTTGTTTTTGCTTGTTTTAGTTGTATATTACGGGTTAATGGCCAGGCGTCATCCCTCACAGTATACATTTTATTTTTTCCTTGATTAATGGCATTTTAGTGGTTAATGGGTAGGCTACATGCCACATGGTTTATTATTTTTATTGCATTTCCCTGGTTTATGGCATTTTAGGGGTTATCATGGAAGTTGGAATCTATAGGGTGTAGTAATATTTAGACCCTTTGCTTTTCACCACATTTTGGGGAATCCATGTTGCCGAAAATATGGTGAATTCCCTATTTAGTGAATAATCACCGTAATTTGCGAAAACTGGAGTCTCTGAATCCGTTATTGGACATCAGCAAAACCCACCAAATTGCAGCAAATAAAATATTGAATATAAGTATCAGGTTAGTACAACAGAAAGGTATCATTGCATCACATTACTCTGGGGTTTTGGAATCTTATTTATATATACTTATTTTGTTTTTTCAGTGGTATGATTTAATGGTGAAAAATTATTGGTGCCCCCCCCCTAGTATTGACTGTGGTATGTTCTGTGCCCCACCCATATATTGTTCCTAGAGTCGCCAATGCCCAAGAACCAGGTGAGACGTGGCCAAGGCTGGCAATATGACTGTCTTTTATAATGTTGATTGCACACATATTTCTATGGAACCTTACTGCAGTAGAGATCCCAGGAGAAAATCCCATTAACAAACAAATGACTCACAGGACAAGATCTTCACATTCCAGGAGAACAATAGTACAGCAGATTCAGATATTACTGTATCTGATTAATAACTCACTCCAGTGCCGACACTAGGTGCGGTTGGCCCACAGGGTATGCACAGCTACACGTATTTGCATAGCTTGACTCCAGAAAACCTACCTGCCAGTGATCATTGCCAAAGTATGGATGGAGTACTTGATCGCCCAACTCCATGACTCTCTACCCCAATGTCACCGTATCTGGAAACCATGGCTTGCCTCCCAGCGCATTCCCGCTAAGCAAGAGGTGCATGCACCTCCCCCTGTTTGTGCAAGTACACCCTGATTTACGTGCACCCTTCTAGCCACCATCTGTGGCTCTTTCCGTGCTGTGACTGAGTGAGTCTTTCTGTAGTGTTTCATTTCTGTTTTGTTTTCTTATCACTTGGAGTACCATGTAACCTTGTGGCAATGTTGATCTGTATTGTCAGTGTCCATGTGTATTTGTATTCCTGCTGTTATCCATTTCCAATGTTTGCTTTTTCTAATGTAAAATAATGAAATTGCTAATAGAGTTTTGAAAACAAAAAAAAAAACACGCCAGTGTGGGAATATCACGTTAAAATAAGTTCTTATATATGGTCGCCTGATGGTGAAATTTATGGTAAATTAAGAAATGAATTCCAAGGTTTCTAAAGTAGAGACCACATTGTCTTGTTTGCTGGGGGTAACCCTAAATTACATAAATTTCCAATTGACAATCGTGGTTACAATTATCACAAATTCTTAAAATTTAACTTTTAATAAGTCTGCATTCTAAAACGAAATCAATTTCATACATTATAACAATAAGATGATGGGGAGCACTCACTAAATCGTGCCTTTTTGCTATGGATGTATTGTAGAAACTTCTCCTCTTCTCTTTACTGTCCTATAATCCCCAAACCACGAAGGTTGGCTTTCTGATTTATTTAGAAATAGAGAGCAGTCTTTTGAGAATAATTTGGAGTTTCATGAAACCAAGTAAGGCAAATTGGCAAAACTATACTAAATTATACCCTGTCTGCAAGCTCCTTGGCTGGAACGAAGTGAACAGATTTAGGGGAACTCCTGTTTGACTCGAATTATTCATCTATTACAACAAACTGAGGGAGAGCGTTCTCCACATTTAGCTTCCATGTTGTTCAAATTGAGATAAACAATACATTATTTATCTTTTTCTCTATCTGCAAATTTACATCAATTAACCCATGAAGGTTGTTTCTTGAATCATTTAGAAACTGTGTCAAAACCTAGGGAATATATTGTGGTACTTAGGGTATATTAACTTGCTAAATTTTCTGTTTAACCCCTTAAGGACCTCTGACGTACCCTGTACGTCCTGTACTCGGGTCTCCCTTAGACCTGCGGACGTACAGGGTACGTCAGCGGCGCCAAATCCCCCTCCCGCCCGATACTCACCTCCCTCGTCGGATCCCACGGCGATCTGGCAGGGAGGAAGCCTGCCCATGTGATTTACATGGGCTGCGTGGTGACGTCATCAGAAGGTGCCCCCATGTGTTTCAATGGAGGGGAGGGGGGGGCTCCTTCGGAGCCCTCTATCTCCCCAACCATTGAAGCTAGGGAGATGCCGTTTGCACCGCTGGAGAGGGGAGAGCCTCCCCTTTCCAGCGGTGTATGGCATTAACAGTTTCGCCGCCGGATCGCTTTTCGGCGCCAATTGGCGCCAAAACGCGATTCAAACCTGGAGGGGGGCTGACATCTTGGATGTCAGCCAAGCCTCCAGGTCCCCCCCACCCACTGACAACCTCACCATATGTGTGAGGATGTCAGTGGGCCAGTTAACCCTCTAGCTGCCATGTAGAGATAAGGGGATCCTAAGGATCCCTTTATCTCCCGATCCATGGCAGCTGGATGGTCATATTTGCCATCATTTAAAAGGCCTGATTATGGCCTTTCAAATGATACCAAACATGACCGGGTTTGGTTTTTAAAAAAAAATTAAAAAAACAATTAAATAAAAAAAAAAAAATTAAATAAAATAAAAAAATGATTTTTTTTTTTAAAAGTTTTTTTTGTCTGGGGGGAGTTTAATTAAATAGGACCTAGGCTGTCATCTAAAAATAATTAGCACAAAATGGTCAGAATGAGCGCAGCGCACATAGGTGAACTGTCTCAGCAGTGAAGGGGTTAAAAAGCAAACGCATGTTAAAATTGGGTATTTCTAGTCTCGGGACAAAATTTTGAACCTATTTAGCCGGGGTCTTTTTGGGTGGTTGTAGATTTTGGGGATTAAATTACGAAAAAGTGTGTTTTTACCATTTTTTTCCTCATATTTCATATTTTTTTTTATAGTAAATTATTCGATATGATGGAAATAATGGTATTTCTAGAAAGTCCATTTAATGGCGGGAAAAAGGGTGTATAATATGTGTGGGTCGAATAAACGAGTAAGAGGAAAAATTGTCCTAAACACTAACAGCGCAGAAACGTAAAAACAGCAGCGGTCACTAAAAGACGGATTTGTGTAAAACCGCCCGGTCACTAAGGGGTTAATAATTTTTCAACGTTCTGTACCTTCCTATAATTATCAACCTATGAAGGTTGACTCTGGAATTACTTAGAAACGGAGATAAATCTTGGGAAGAACATTGTTAAAATTTAGCAAAGGAAATGAGCATACCTCTATTATTCAATTGTGTGTGTGTTTTTAAGGGTGTTCACCGTTAGGCGGTAATTCTCCTTCATTTCAAATTGATTTAGTTTTAGAATGCAGACTTATTAAAAGTTAAATTTTAAGAATTTGTGATAATTGTAACCACGATTGTCAATTGGAAATTTGAATATCACATTAACCCCTTCAAGACATGCAGGTGTCACCCGTTGGGTGGGTTAACACCAGCGAGGCGTACAGGGGCCACACGAGCCGCTCATTTCAGCCCGCCCCGATGCGCGACGCACCTCACTGACTACATGCCAGGGGGACAGCCGGAGTTCTGGCCAACTGCAGGGAGGGGCCTAAGCGGCCCATTGAAGACGGCGTTGCCTCGTGCAAAGCGAAAGTTTTTGCGCCAAGCGTTAAACTTTTGCACGTGTAAATTACCGCTGGAATTACAATCCTCGCGGCTTTTTTCATCCGCCGATCAATTCTGCGCGCACAAAGGACACGCACAAATGCTGGCGCAGTGCCGTCTCGTGCAAAAATCTTTGCGCACACAGTTTTTTGCACCCATTCAGCCAATCAAAATGAAGAAACACACCTATCAAACGCAACTGAATTGCGCCTGCCATTTGCATCAGAGACGGGTTCTGCGTCTATGATGCAAAATGAGCACATATGCTACAGCAATAATACACACACCTGCCATCATGCATTATATTGTTGCTGCATGCCTTTTAATTAGGGATGCACCGATACCACTTTTTTAAGACCGAGTACGAGTACCGATACTTTTTAAAAGTACTCACCGATACCGAGTACGATACTTTTCTTTAATGTCATGTGACGCTTTCCAATAAGAACAGACCATATAAAAATGCCCCCAGCTCACATGTATATAACCCCCCCCCCGATATATATATATATATTCATACTGCCCCAGCTCACACATGGATATGCCCCAGCTCACACATGGATATGCCCCAGCTCACACATGGATATGCCCCAGCTCATGGATATGCCTCAGCTCACACATGGATACTGCCCCCAGCTCACACATGGATTTTCCCCAGCTCACACATGGATATGCCCCAGCTCACACATGGATATGCCCCAGCTCACACATGGATTTGCCCCAGCTCACACATGGATATGCCCCAGCTCACACATGGATTTGCCCCAGCTCACTCATGGATATGCCCCAGCTCATGGATTTGCCCCAGCTCACACATGGATTTGCCCCAGCTCACACATGGATATGCCCCAGCTCACACATGGATTTGCCACAGCTCACACATGGATTTGCCACAGCTCACACATGGATATGCCCCAGCTCACACATGGGTATGCCCCCCAGCTCACACATGGGTATGCCCCCCAGCTCACACATGGGTATGCCCCCCCAGCTCACACATGGGTATTGCCCCCAGCTCATGGATATGCCCGCACAGCTCACACATGGGTATGCCCCCCAGCTCATGGATATGCCCCCCTCAGCTCACACATGGGTATTGCCTCCAGCTCATGGATATGCCCCCACAGCTCACACATGGGTATGCCCCCCAGCTCATGGATATGCCCCCCAGCTCACACATGGGTATTGCCCCCAGCTCATGGATATGCCCCCACAGCTCACACATGGGTATGCCCCCAGCTCATGGACCCCCCCCCCCACGACGATACTTACCTTCCTGAGCGACGCCGGGAATGTCTCGGAAAGACCCCAGCCGCGACCACGTGGGACCATGTGATCGCGGCTGGGGTCCTTCCAACGAGCGCGCGCGGAAACTTTCCCGGCGTCGCTCAGGAAGGTAAGTATCATCGCGGAGAGCAGCTGCAGGGCCTGTCTGAATGCTCTATCGGCATTCGGACAGGCCCTGCAGCTGCTCACTGTGTTCATACTTACCTTCCTGAGCGATGCCGGGAAAGTTTTGCGCGCTCCTTGGAAGGACCCCAGCCGCGATCACATGGTCCCACGTGTTCGCGGCTGGGGTCCTTCCAACGAGCGCACGCGCGGAGACATTCCCGGCGTCGCTCAGGAAGGTAAGTATCGCAGAGAGCTCCAGGGGCGGCTGTCCGAATGCCGATAGAGCATTCGGACAGCCGCCGCAGCCCCTCGGATGCCGGCAAGCCGGCTTCCGGTATCGGGAAAAATATCGGGGGGTACTGCACTAGTACCAAGTACTCCTGCAGTACCCAGTATCGGCCCCGATACCGATACTAGTATCGGTGCAACCCTACTTTTAATATATATATTTTTTTTTTTTTTTATGTTAGCCAGGGTGTTCAGATATGCCGATACCACCAGCTTTTAGGAGTTGCTAAAATAATGCGTGCAAAGGCTCTGCGGTAATTACTGCGAATAGATTGTAATGTCACCCTCATACCAGCGCAAATTCGCATTTGCACTCACAATGTTAAGTATAGGACTCGCAAAGTACAGTAAGCTCTCGCAGGATCACCCGCGGTAGACAATTGTGCGCGGTTGTTGTGCTATGTAATACGGGATTAGGCGCAAATTGTTTTACCCCTCACGTTAACGTTCTTTTGCGCCGGCGCAACCATTTAGCCCTACGTCTTCAAGGCCCACACACCGCAAGGACGGCATAGAACGTCCTGCAGCGGGAAAGGGTTAAACTAATAACAAACAGAAAATACAAACAAATGCTAGTGCTGGAAAACCTGTATCATCCCTAATATGGTCTGCCATAAAAGTGACCAGGTGCAAGCAGTCTGAGACATTAATCCCTTTTGTAAATCCGCAGCGGATGAAAATTAAAAGCAACTGTAACCCCAAAGTCCATCACACTCTATAAAAAATAAAAAAGTACCCGAATCATAGATATGTAGATTAAGAAACCGATCAATGGATTAACTTTTGAAGGAACATGAACAAAATTCTAAAAAAATCTGTGGACCTGTGGTGAAACACAGCCGTGACCTTTTGGGACTTGACAAAGATCCACGTGTTGGTTCGAAATGTTGGAATAACGTTATTCTCCTGCTATTCTAGTGCGGTAACCCACACTACGCATTCACGACTCAATATTTTCCAGATGCGACAATACAGATTCTAGACATTTATTTATAAAGTATTTTACCAGGCATTATACATTGAGATTTCTCTCGTTTTCAAGTATGTCCTGTGTTCAAGAACATGGTTAAGGTTACAGAAATACAAAGTAGTAAAATGCAAGATATTAACACAAAACAAATATACAGATTAACAGAAAATAAATATGTAGGAAATATATTCACTATGTTACATGTTTACAGGTGCATTCTGTATATAGTCACTATGTTACATGTTTACAGGTGCACTCTGTATATAGTCACTATGTTACATGTTTACAGGTGCATTCTGTATATAGTCACTATGTTACATGTTTACAGGTGCATTCTGTATATAGTCACTATGTTACATGTTTACAGGTGCATTCTGTATATAGTCACTATGTTACATGTTTACAGGTGCATTCTGTATATAGTCACTATGTTACATGTTTACAGGTGCATTCTGTATAAAGTCATTATGTTACATGTTTATTAAACTTTTTGATCCCTTTTACATTGTGTTTGTCTATATATATATATATATATATTTGTGCTTTCTTAGACCCCAGTATAGCTGAATCTTGAATATACACATCATATGGAGGCAATGTCTATGTCAAAAGTAGTAGGAAAAGCTAGGTGCCCACAACAAAGATGGAGGACGAGATCCTTCCCGTGGATCTCTGCGATATTGTTAGTGCGTAGATCTGTAGCTCCCAGAATGCACACCGGTTTCCTGTTTCTTGCTGCGCAGCGTGTGTACGCTGCGGCCTTCTCGTTTCCTTCGTGTTTGTGTCTGTCCGTGGAATGGGAGTCCCGGCGTTTTTCCGCTGGCTGAGCCGCAAGTACCCGTCCATCGTGGTGCACTCGGTAGAGGAGAAGGTGAGCGGCGCTGTCAGCGTGCATGTTAGTAAGCGGGCTCCGTGACCGGCCTGTGGGGAGCTGGGCAGGCCGCTATGTTAACTATGGAGGGGAAACAACCGGCTGGTTGCTTCAGGCGCGGGGGCTTGTTGACTGGTGCTGTCCTTGTGGGATCCAGGGCTCCATCAGTCCCCGGGCTGTCTTGGCTGAAATGCGCTGGAGCTGAGGGGTAGGGTCACCCTCACTGCCAGGGGTATCCAGCGGCTCAGGGGCATCCTGTAGCTCAGGGTCCCGGAGGATTCTGGGAGAAGCACGTAGTGTAATACTACACTATGTTTCAGCACGCTGTATGCGGAGAAGCTGCACTGTGTAGCATTACAGCGTGTTTTAATGTCTGTGCCGCCGGTCACTGTATACAATGTGTTTTACAATGAATGTTGCAAGTGAAACTGAAGACAGGAAATAGATAAATCCAAGCTGCCTGCTTAACATTGGCATGCCATCCTGTTAACCCTTTCCTGCTGTTTAAAAAACACGTTGGTGTTTTTTTTTTTTGTTTTGTTTTTTTTTTGGGTTAAGATTCTTTTGAAACCGGAGCAGAATCTCGACCTTTAAAATAAGTACAAATACTAACCCAACCCGTGATCCCAGCCTCAACCTGTGACCCTAACCTGTGACCCTAACCTGTGACCCTAACTGCAGCTGTGAATGTAATACATTTGATCGAAATACACTGATATGAGAAATTGCTGATGGCTGGTTACAGTGATTATTAGGGGATGGGTATTTAATGTTGTCTCTAGATCCCAAATGAGAGTATTATT
The DNA here is from genome assembly GCA_009667805.1 of Leptobrachium leishanense. Lineage (NCBI taxonomy): Eukaryota > Metazoa > Chordata > Amphibia > Anura > Megophryidae > Leptobrachium > Leptobrachium leishanense. The sequence goes on from CM019066.1 coordinate 315,186,586, forward strand.
CTATGTATATCCATAGGCCTCGTCCTACAAATTCTGTTGGATTTCTCTTGGTATTTTTTTGATGGCTCCTAAAAAATTCAATCTTGCCTTCCCTGCATTGTCCCTAGTCATGGATCATAAACTTAAATAACGGCTACATATCTGTGTTCCAGCAAAAGGACCTGCCATGTTCCTGTAATGTAGGTGTCACTGCATGAATGCCACTCCTTGTTTTTTTGGGTGGGGGGAGGTTGAGAAAGGATTTTACCAGGAAGGATACATTGAGATTTCTCTCGTTTTCAAGTATGTCCTGGGTGGCGAGTATGTACCGTTAGGTGTCTTGCCCAAGGACACTTACTGGAGAGAGGTGCTCTTGCCGGGATCGAACCTGTGTCTCCACGGTTATGTTACCTCTACTCCACCCAGCCGTTAATGTCACCACATTGACACTGCTTTCTGCTGCAGATTTCTCTTAAACTGGTTTTAAGGGGGTACTAAAAATGTGTGTGCGAGGTTTGCAGAGAAAAGCAGCAGGCTCCTTATTAGCGCACTTTCAGACACCCCTTACTCCCAATTTGTTCAGCTTCGTTATTTTCTTACATGTATAGGCCAGATTGAGCTGCTTTTCCACTAGAAGTTGGGCATCTTTTTAGGCTTTGGCGAGCTATTTCAAGCTACCACCAAAAAAAAACATTTAAATGATCTTATTTTGTTTTGTTGCTGATATCTTACATGAGCTTTGATTTTCTCTAACAGGGTTATTCAGAGAGAGGTGAAAACCAGGAGAATTGGCAGGAGAAGAGAACTATCTAGACCATATAGCTGATTTGAAAAGTGAGATAAATGGGAAAAGTTTTTTGGTTTGGCTATTTTGGCATACTATTTTCACTTCTCCAGTCATTCTCAGGAGTTTCACCTCTCTGAATAACCCTGTAAGTGTTACTGGGTGCATCCATTGTGTGAACGTTTGTGTTGTAAACTGCCTACTCACACAATCACTTAATCCTCACTGTGGCATAGGCCATAGAATGGAGTCCATAATTCAATCACCGACTCGCATTGTGTGGGATCTATTCAAAGGACCTCACCAGTGGGTATAGTAGAAGTCTTTTAAGCTCCCTGTTTTATCTTAATGAGATGCCATGTCTTATCACAGGTAGCCTGGAAAATACATCCCCTGCTGCCTTGTCTACACATTCTTTTCTCCACCTCATTGACTGCTAAATACTGTAGTTTTAATAACACTTGCCAACACATATTTTGTTGCCTCAAATGTACCGGTTTCTGGGTGTATTTGACCTGCGGATTCCAAAAATGGCACAAGTTTTCCCCTATGAGCTCTAGGATTTGAGCTACAGAACATATACCATTTAAGTTCTTCACTCTGCTCACCCATAACAAATAAGAATATTTTAAGCCATAAACTAAGATCTGCTAGCACCAGGAACTGCAAAAATTCTTATTTGGGAAAATCTGATCCCGAACAGCAAAACCACCATAAATTAAAGGTTTTAACTGTACATAGATATGATGATTCCGGTGGTTGTAATGACTGAAAATCCCTGTACAGTACAGATACATGGTGTTACTGTAATTCCCATATACACTCATGTCACATACAAATATTTTTATATTCTATTGGTATTTCTTGGAAGCGGTTTTGCTAGTAATCTCATTATGATCACTACAAATCCAAATAAGCAGGAGATCTGACCACTTTTATTTATCTTTATCACATGCATTTGACGCTCAGGCTATTGCTGCCTGTATGCTGATAATGCAGACCCCATATGCAATTGTTCAAGACACCATCTAGAGTTTAGAACCTTTCAGTCCAGTAATGTATCTGTAAATAATAAACAAATACACAAACAAAAATTAGCAAATTTTACATTTTAACCATTTCGCTGCGGAGGACCCGTCCAGCCGCAGGAAGCTTTGCAGCCAGCGATTGCTTTGCCCCATCGGTGTGAGCTGACATCCTTGATGTCAGCCCAGCATCTGCGACCGCAGCGGGCACAAATAGATCATGACATCTATTCAGGCACACCCCCCCCCCCGGCCAGTGCGGGGAACGTGTCTGAAGGGGAGGGTGAGGTCCTTTGGTCCTCTCTCCCTCCCCTTACATAAGGGGCACGATCAAAAGCAGCTACCGCTTATAAGCGCACAGCCTGCCCTTCCAAGCAGTGGCTGGCTTTAACCCCTTGGGGGCTGGATCATAGAAAATACAACTGCAAACGCTTGCATGACAAAAATGTTAAAAAAACTCTTTACACGCTGTAGATTGTTGAAAATTCTAATTTTATTGCATTTTTTTGTTATAATATACAGGCAGGACATGACGTATACATAATAATAATGAAATATTCTGAGTCTGCTGGAAAGAACGATATATAATGTCTGGGTCATATAATAAAACGTGGCTTCAAATTGCGTTTAAACATACGGAGCAAAACCGGTAAAAATGAGCTTAGCACACAGGCGTGAAATGGCTTGGCTTAGCAAAGGGGTTAATCTTTTACCTATCTCAGAATAAAAATAGTTATCCCAAATTAATTTTATTATTGGCAGACGGCTGCTCCTTTAGTAAAATCTCAGATGTTCATTCTTCGGCAGAATGTTTAATCTTGCATCCAAAATGTATGCAGATTGCGTTTTAGTCAAATTTTAATTTTTAATTTCACTACAGTTTATTAAACAATTTATAAAGAACTGAATTTCACACTATACCTATAGAAATGTATAGCAATATTTCTCATTTGTAAAAGTGCTTAATAAAGTTGTGTACATTTTTGGCAGTGAAAGGGTTTATGGTAGCTTATACAATCGAGTGAATTGCATTTTAATAGCGCTGATTCTTCCCTCACTGTCTTGTCTGCTGTTGATGTCAGTTGTGGCTCTGAGGTTTGTGAGACATTAAGCCAAGCTCAAATAGTAGGTCCTTGTGCTAAAAAAAAAAAAATCTGTCTTACTGGTGACATGTATGTGACTGCTGTTATTTAAAAATAAAAGCTTTAAATGAAAACTTTTATTGTGTAAATGAAATGGACATGGGTTCAAGTGGATACTGGAGTTTTGGCTGCTCTGCACGCACGCACGCGTGCGCTGAGCACCAAGTGCTTCCGGTATCCTGGCTGCCCCAGCACTGTGTGGAGCGTCCTGGGCGTTCCCTCCCCATCGCTGAGGACGCTCCACGCCCTTCCTGTTGTGTCCCTGCTCCGTGCCGATCTGACTGAGCAGGAGCTTCACCCATTAGCAGTCTGAGGGCTGACATGTCAGCCCAGCCCACTCTATGGGACTGCCCCCAAGCCGTGCACGTCATAACGCACGTGCGCGATTACGTCACAAACTGAGATTCCCCTGGTGGGGGAATCCTGCAGTAGATGCAGAGGTCCTTTGGACCTCCGGATACTTGTGTCCTACAAGGACAATTGAGGTATCGTTGGAAAAGCCAGAGTCTGGCCTTTCCAATGATATCCACCATGTCCACATAATGTGAAATATAAAAAAAAAAAAAAATTTGTTTTTGTTCTAAAAGCAGCGGCATCCCCCCCCTTAACAATGCCGCTGCACTAGTTTATACATTTAAAATATTTTACTATATTTACATTTTTTATATTATTACTAATTAAATTTGAATATACTGCATTTCGATATATGCTTTCATTTAATTCAAATAAACAGCATAATTGAGTTTTATTGCCGTCGAGCTGTGATATGCTCACACATCGCACATTACTATGCGTTTTATTGCCTTGGAGCTCTGTGGTACGCTAATACACACTGCACATTACTGTGAGCTTTATTGCCATGGAGCTCTGATACGCAAATACACCCCATATTACTGTGAGTTTATTGCTGTGGAGCTCTGTGATACAGTAATGTGCAGTGTGTATTAGCGTATCACAGAGCTCCACAGCAATAAACCCACAGTAATGTGCGGTGTGTATGAGCTTGAGATTTATTGCTGTGGAGCTCTGTGAACACCGCATATTAGGGCTGCAACTAACGATTTTTTTCATAATCGATTAGTTGGCCAATTTTTTATTTTTCGATTTTTAATCGCTTCATCGGATAATTATTTTTTTACTTAAAAGGAATATTATGAAAAAAATATCAAACCCCCCCCCCCCTCCTTTTTTACATAAGGTATTTGCGTAGTGTATATTACTTATGTACATACATAAACAAGTTGCATACTTTTCGCTCAAGGTACACGAGCGCCTGGTCAGAGTGATGCGCTTAAGCTGCGTATGCAGCGTCAATCGATGTCTGCTTTCTCCCCCGAATGAACGCTGCTATGAGCGCTCGGATAGACATGATGTCGGCTTGAAAACAGGAAGAGAAGGGGGGCAGCAGTCCGCGCAGCCTGAACACTTTAAGCTAAAGTGGTCATGGTGCAGAGAGTGTCCTTTTTTTAAAAAAATCTTGAACAAACTGAGCGGGAGGAAGATCGGGAGGTGGAAGTGATGAGTTTGGGCAAGGGTCTTGACCTGAGTATGAGAGGGAGTGGGTTTTTGCAAAAGACCAGACCTGAGTGTGGGAAGGGACCAAACCAGACGGGAGCGAATGACTGCTCCAGACCAAAGAGGGGGTGGCAGGCAGGTTGGGCTGGTGGCACAGGACTCCAGTAAGTATAAAACACCAGTGTTACAGTGTACATACCCAGTGGCAGTATACCAGGGTGTGTTATAGTGCTGCTAGAGTTGTAAACTAAATAAAAACAAACTGGTTAAATATTACCGTTGGCGTAATATTCGGGTTCGGCGAGTCCCGGAGACGAAGCCCTCGACTTCCGAATTGGACTTTGTGAATGGACTTGCCCGTCACCTCCTTAAGTTGCCACCTGAAGCGCCTGCTGTGTTTGGATCGGCAGTTCGCCTCCGCAAGGCTCCAACAGCCCCGATAGGATCTCCAAGGCATATTCTTGCAGTGGCCAGGGAGGTGACTGTAAAGACGCGTCTGATGTCCTTGCCCGAAGCTTGTTCTCCCTTTTCGTATGATTCGACGCTACTCACCCTGTTCCATGATTTACCCTTCATTACACTCACTGCTCAACACCGCTTTCGTGAGGTTACGACACGCCTCCGGGCAGAAGGAGTTTGCTACCGCTGGGGAGTAGCTGGATCCATTCACATTACTCATGATAATACCCTCCACTCTGTTACCTCCCCAGAGGATGCTTGGGCGCTGTTTCCGACTCTTGGCATCTTTACATCCCCCCCCCCCCCCCGGAAGATCTGGGACCAATCGTCCCCATTGATCCCGGCTGAGTTTCCCTGTCATTCCCTCCTCCCTGTTCGGTGCAGTTACAGAACGCTGATGTGGTTGCAACTATTTTTCAACTATGGATCCCCCTACCCGTCGATTACCCCCCCCCCCCGTCATTTGGCTATACACATTTAAGACTCTTCTTGGACGCTTTTGTGTTATGCTCCTCTGCTGAAGTTTTTGATTTCCCCCCCCCCCCCCTTAGTTAATTGTCTGTGCCCTTACCGAGTGAGCATGCAGACTTCCTTGCCGACATATGGGACTTGCTTTTTTATCTGATGGTGCATTGGGACTGTTCCCCCCCCCCTTTTTTTTTTTTTTTTTTGGTCCTTATATGGGACATTAGGTAGCACCCTGGGTGAGCCGCAAGGACGGTAACCTAGACTCTGGCCGTCCTCCTGGCCCCAGGCCTCCCGGCCCTGTGGCCTCTTCCACAGCCCCCGGTCTCTATAGTGATGTCGGGGAGAGCCGGGAATGCCACGATATAATGGGCAGTCCTTTAATCTTCTCCCCCCCCCTTTTTTTTTTTTTCTCTTTTCCTCTCTTCCCCTCCCTCCTTGACTTTCACTGATGCCCCTTTGTCGGATTCCCACCTGATTTGTTTTGTTTCTCTCGGCCCTCTTTACCCTTTCCCCATTCTGATGTATATCTTTATCGCTGACGCTACCCGGTCTTGCGAGGCCGTTAATGTTTTCTGTACAGTTGTCATGCTTTCACAATAAAAAATTTTGAATTTAAAAAAAAGAAAGACCAAATGCTATTTTGTTGATATTGTATTTATCAAAACAAGTAGATTGTTATAAGGGACAAGTAGATCGGGCTTCCACTTTAGTCCATTGGACAAATAGTTTTTTAAAATTTCCACACCCCTGTGTCATTAAACACATTCAGTTAATAGCATAATGTCAGATTTGTGTTTTTGTTTTTCACAATATTACATTTACAAAATATCAGTCAGAAAGCTGCCGATCTTCGGTTTTGGTATCTGAAAAAATATCTGTGTTTTCCCTAATTTGAGGATGGAAACAAATGCGGGAGTTGCTTTTCATACACTACTCATACAGCTGTGTGGTTGGCAGCTCTACAATTCCATGTCCACTGTTTTGTCCTCTAGAAACAGGAACAGGCCACTAAATTCCTTCCCAGGTTTTTTTTTTTTCTTTTGCTTAGGAGAAAATACTAGGGATGCACCGATACTGCCGTTTGCATGAGTACTTCTGGTATTTGTGCAAATGGCCCGATACACCCCCTGATACCGGAAGCCAGCGCTGGGCCGGCTTGCCGGTATCCGCGGGGCTGGGGAAGCTGGCCGCGTGCATGAAAAGCACTCGGCCAGCGTTCCCCCTCTGGCGGGCCGCGATACTCACCCTTCGGAAGGTCCGGTCGCACGGCTGTGATGCAGCCACTGGTCGCCTCCGTGATGCTGCCTCTCGGCTGGAGGCAGTGTCACAGAGGCGGCCACGTTATCGCGTCACAGCCGTGCGACGGACCTTCCGTAGGGTGAGTATCGCTGCCCGCCGGAGGGGAACGCTGGCCGAGTGCTTTTCATGCACGCGGCCAGCGTTCTGTCTGTGAGGGGCAATATCCATGAGAGCTGGGGGGCAAGCTACGTGTGTGTGTGTGTGTGTGTGTGTGTGTGTGTGTGATCTCGGGGGGCATTTTTATGAGGTCTGCTCTTATTGAAAAGCGTTCACATGACATAAAATAAAAGTATCGGTACTCTGTCTTAAAAAAAGTGGTATCGGTGCATCCCTAATCCCCGCGATGGAAGACAGAACCCCCGAAATGGTGCGTTAGCGAGACAATGCAGACTGATACAATTGGCGGAATAACGGAGAACCATGGGCGATTTGCTGTCACTTCCCCCGTGGTGCTGGGACCGCGGCGGACCTCCCAGGAGGCTGTTTGCCTGTGCTCTGAAGCACCTACCCAGGCCCTGCGATGAGGCCCTTGCTGTGGTGGAACTGGCCGGGTGGATGTCTGCTTACAGCGCCGTCCGTGAGCAGCCTTGTCATGAAGGGACCATTTACGAGCCCTTTCTGCTGGACACGGGCTGAAGCGGTCTTGTTTGAAGACTTTTTCTCTTTGATACTGACCTGTGCTTTTTTGTGACAACCCCTCCTGCAGAGTATCCCTTACCCCCCCCATGTCTTTTTTTAAATTTAGTCCCTTTGTTGTGTCCTCCCCCCCCCCCCCTGCTCCTTTTAATGTGGACGTTTCTGGCTTTTCCTTTTTTTTTTTTTCCTCCGAAATGGAATATAACGAATTCTGTTTTTTTTTCTTGACTCTATTTTGTTATACAGTTTCACTTGGGCTTGGCACCGCGTCCCTGTCCACTAGCCATGGTGCTGAATCTGTATTCAGTACCACAGGCCATGGACAGTGCCATGGTGCTGTTTTGTGCGAATTCAGCTGAAGTGAAATTCCCCATTTAGAAGTAATGCTTAATCTATTCAGAGAACGCCGAACAGCACCGACCTGTCAGTGACATTCCCTGATTTTCGGTGCTTCATTCGACAGGGTTACACACTTTTCCATAGGTTTCAATGTAAAATTCCCTGTTTTTATTAAATATTTATGCAACTGTATATTCTTTGCATTTTGCTGCAAAAAGCTATATATTTTTTTTTTTTCCACAAAAAAAATAATTTGGATTCCCAATTTATTTCAAAATAACAAAGCCTTTTTCTTTGCCGAACCCAGCATTTTTTGTTTTGTTTTTGTTTTTCTTTCCTTCAGTCTGGCTTCATTTGGCGGGTGCTGAAACATATTTCAAAACGAAGGACAGGGGATTACAAATCCCTTTTTTTTTTTTTTCTTTACCTAATCTAAGTAATCTGTTTCACCATTCGGAAATTATGATTCATAACGAATCCATTCAAATACAAATCACAGTAATCTAACGAATGCACCAAAACAAATAAAAAAACGATAACGAATCGATCCTAAATGAAAAAAGGAACTCATTGTGCACATATCTAAACTTCACACAGCCTGAGCACTTTAGACATCCTGACCACATTAGCTTTTTAGAGTGTCACTTTTTAATGCTGCTTGATACTGTGACGGCTCATCAGGGAGACTGTTGGTCCTCCACTCTTCTCTGAGTAACAAGTGATTGGACGGTGATCACCGTCCAATCAGAAAGCTGGTGCTCATGGAAAGATAAAGGAAACTTCTCAAAGGGACATGCATGCTTTGCTAGTTTGCGTTAAAAAAGGCATAGCATGTTTTTAATGAGTCAGTCTCATTCAACAGCAATAAAAAACAAGGAAATGATTTGCAGATCACCTTGGGGGAAAAACAGACTGAATCTTGCAATCATTGAGCAGTAAATCATATCACCTGTGCTGTGCTTCAAATATCTGGCAAACGTGGTCTGTCAGCGGGTCTGGAGGACAGGTTTGGGAAACACTGGTCTATAGGTATAAAAGTATTTAAATGTCAATTTAAAATATTTGTAGGCATGCTTATCTCTTTAACTGCAGAGGGAAGAAATGTAATGACAAGAATGTGGTTAACTATAATTTCTCAGTTTGCTCAAAGGCCTGTTTGATTATCGTTTCCATGACACAGAAAACACAATTAACTTTGCCGTCCCAGCAAAACACCTAAGGCTGGGGTCAGACGAGCGCACTACGTGCGTCCATACTAAAGTGCCTCCTGGCGCAGCATTGTGTCGCTTCGGGGGCTGGCCACAGGCTGTAGCGCGCACACCCGCGAATAATAGGATCAAGCCTTGCAGCGCTGAGCGCACTAACTGCCAGACAGGCATCAGAGTAGGGCTGCAACTAACAATTATTCTCATCGATTAGTTGGCCGATTTATTTCGATTCATTGGATAAAAACATTTTTTTTAAAAAAATTGCCAACTTAAAAGGAATTTTGTGGTTTAAAAAAAAACACAGCCCCTCCCCTTCTTTCATAAGCAATTTGTGTAGTGTACGCAACTTTCGTATGTACATACGCAAATTTCGTATCTTGCGTACTTTTCACACAAGGTATGCGAGTGCTTGGTCAGAGGGATGGGTTGATGCTGCATGCGCAGCTTAAGCCCATGTTTGCTTTCTCAAATGAATGTGGCTACAAGTACTTGGTCATAGATGATGTCAGCATGAAATCGGGGTTAATAAGCTAAAGTGGTCAGGTTGCGTAGAGTGTCCCTTTTTTAAATAATTATGTGAACAAATTGAGTGGGAGGAGGGACTAAAGGTGGAAGGGAGTGACTTTGCTCAAGTGACTTGACCTGAGTGTGATTGGGAGTGGGTATGGACAAAATACCAGATCAGAATGTGGGAGTGAGTTTGGGGAAAGGGACCAGACCAAAGGGAGGAAATGGCAGTTCCCCACCAAAGAGGGTGTGGCAGGGAGGATGGGGTGGTGGCGGCACAGGACTCCAGCTTTAAGTAAGGATTAAACACAGGCATACAGCTCCTTCACCCAGTGGCAGTATCCTATTGTTTGTATTATAGTTCTGCTACTGTTGTAAATGGAATAAAAACAAAATGGTTGTGTCTGACATAACTCTCTAAAACCATACCTAGTAAAGCAGCGGCGCGTCTTCTCCAATCAGCTCGGAAGGTTGTTTACGTTTAACTCAATCGGAATGGGGACGTTCCCCACACGTCCTCAGCAGTGAAAGGGTTTTAAAGCTACTTTTCTTTTCCTCTGACTAAAAGCAAAACCGTTCTGATCCACTTCTACATCTGAAAAGTCTTGCGTTTTACACCTTTTTAATTCAGGTCTACATTATCTGAATACCTATGTTAGAGCTGTCAAACTCCTGACCACCGAGTCTTGATGCCTACAATACACAGAATTCTTTCATTTATTTATAAAGGATTTTACCAGGAAGGATACATTGAGATTTCTCTTGTTTTCAAATATGTCCTGTGTTCAAGAACATTCAATTGTTACAGTTGTTGCAATTTATTGCTTTGGATTTCTGTAAGCTCTTAATATGTATATTTGTGCTTTTTTTTTTTTTCTTTTTTTCTTTTTTTCTTTTACAGAAAATAAATATATTCCCTATATTACATGTTTTACAGGTGCATTCTGTATTGAGGTATGTTAACCACTTCGCTGCGGTGGACGCGCTCAGCGCGTCCAACCGCATGTCACGTTCCATGCAGTGGACGCGCTGAGCGCGTCCAGCCTTTGGGGTCAGCGTTCGGCCGGGTTCTGGCCGATCGCTGGCCCCCCCGGTGCGGGCTGACATCCTCGATGTCAGCCCAGCATCCGGAACCGCCGCCGGGCTAATTAGGTGTCATCGCGGGGGCGCGATGACACCTAATTCAGGCCCCCCCCCGCATGTGCGGAGGAGGCGCCTGACAGGGGGGGGTCCTTCGGACCTCTCTCCCGATCGGCGGCGTTGCGGGGGTTAACCCAGGCACCATTTGGAAGGGCACAGCCTGCCCTTCCAAATGGTACCTGGCATTAACCCCTGGGGAGCCGGATCACGAATCGGCGCTGAAAAGCGCCGGTTCGTGATCCTTTCCCGGAGCTGGTCGACATCTTGGATGTCGGCCAAGCCTCCGGGAACTCCCTCTGAGGACTGGCGTCATCGTGCATAGCACGATGACGCCAGTCCTGGAGTTAACCCCTAGCTGCCACCAATGGTGGAGATAGGGAGTTCCAATGAACTCCCATCTCCCGATCCGTGGCAGCTAGGGGTTAAAGTTTGGTATTGTTGGATCGGCCAGAGCATGGCCGTTCCAACGATACCAAACACGAAAGTGAAAAAGTTTGTAAAAAAAATAAAAAATAAAAATAAAAAAATATTTAAAAAAAAAAATAAGTTTCTTTTTTTTGGTTTGTTAATGCAGCAATATTGTTCCCATTTCAATTATAATGTGAACAATGATGCTGCACTAACGATTTTTGTATGCGGTGCGTTTGTTAAAAATCGTGTAATTTTCCCCCAAAAAAAATGTAACGAGACCCCATCTCCTAATTTTTTTAACAAGCGCACCCCATACAAAATATAACCGCAATTGCTCGCATGTTAAAATGTGAAAAAAAAACACTTTACACATTGTAAATTATTGAAAAATCATATTTTATTGCAATTTTTGTTATAATATACAGACAGGTCATGACGTATACATATAATAATGACATATTATGAATCTACCGAGTCTGACGGAAAGAACGATATATAATATGTCTGGGTCATATACTAAAATAAGCCTTCAAAACACGTTTAAACATGATGAGCAAAACCGGTAAAAATGACCTCAGCACAGGGGCGGGAAAAGCCTCAGCAGCGAAAGGGTTAATAGGGAGCTCTTGAGGGACTTTAAACTGGAAGAGTTGATGGTGTCTGGGAGGTTGTTCCAGTGCTCTGTAGGAAAATGAGGATCGAGCCACTTTCTTTTTGTATTGTGGTTAGGGATGCACCGATACCACTTTAAGACCGAGTACCGATACTTTTTAAAAGTACTCACCGAGTACTGATAATTTTCTTTAACCCCTTCCCGACCGCGGACGTACCATGTACGTCATTGCAGCGGGTCTCTCTTAGACCCGCTGACGTACATGGTACGTCCTGCCGTTTTTGAGCTGCTGGAAGCGATCGGATCGCTTCCAGCAGCTCAAACGCCATTGCAGGATGCCTGGGAGTCCAGGCATCCGTGCAATGGCCGTTAGAAGTGCCGGGGCACCATGTGATCGCTCCCCGGAGCGATCTACATCCGGTTGCACCGGAGAGGTGCCCGGCACTTCTACAGAGCGCTGGAAGCGATCGGTATCGCTTCCAGCTGCTCTGAGCATATTACAAGGATGCCTCGACATCGAGGCATCCTTGTAATATACTTACCTGCCGCCGGTCCGTCCGTGATCGCTCCCCCCGAGCGATCACTTCCGGTAGCGGCAGGAAGTACTGAGTGCCACGAGGTATCGTGGCACTCAGTACAAAATCGATCACTTCAGTGATCAGGTGCTCTGCTGGGTGCCTCGAGGGATCAAGGCACCCAGCAGAGAAAAAAAAAGTGTAAAAAAAAGTGTAAAAAAAAGTAAAAAAAAAGTGTGTAAAAAAAGTGTAAAAAAAGAAAAATAAATAAAATAAACTGACAGTTAGGGGTAGGGGTAGGGTTAGGGGTAGGGGTAGGGTTAGGGTTAGGGTTAGGGTTAGGGTTAGGGTTAGGGTTAGGGGTAGGGTTAGGGTTAGGGGTAGGGGTAGGGGTAGGGTTAGGGTTAGGGGTAGGGTTAGGGTTAGGGTTCTAAGGGCAGTGTCAGGGGTAGGGTTAGGGTTCTAAGGGCAGGGTCATCTTGGGGCTGAGTGGGATGTTCCTAGCCTGCCTCATCAGAGAGGCAGGCTAGCAACATCCAATCAGAAGTTAGAAAAAATCAAAATAAAATTTCTAATTTGTCAGGTCAGGCCAATATTTTGTAAATATTGGCTCTGACCTCTGTGATTCTCCCTCCCTCTCCTCACTTGTGTTTTGGTGAGCGAGAGAGAGAGATCAGATTTGACAGGTTAGAGATTTTAGTGAGATTTAGTGAGATTAGAAAAATTGAGGCAGATTTAGAGAGATTTTAAGGAGATTTAGAAGAATTGAGGCAGGTTTAGAGGGATTTAGAGAGATTTAGGTGTTTATTTGTATTTTCTTGTGAAACCCAACGGTTCTTCTAAGAACCAACAATCCGCTTATATATATATAATAATTATAAAATTTTATAATCTATTATATATAATGTCTGAGAGGGTGTACAGCGCCGAGGAGGCATATGCCATCCTGGCGTCAGAATCTGAGGCATCTGCGTCAGACTCAGACCCTCATTTCGACCCCGCTAACTGCTCAGAGGCGTCGCTAGATACATTATCTACGCTGGCTGATGTATCTAGTGATGTTTCTGATGCAGATCCTGGGTCACCACCTGCCAGCAGGAGACGCACAGCTCCAGCTGAGGAGTGGGTAGTGCCTCATCGCCAGAGGCCAGATATCCCTCCTTTCACGGCAAATCCTGGCATCAATATTGATGTTGCAGGATTTACCGCCACACAGTTTTTGCAGGTATTTATGGGGGATGATTTGTTGGGCCACATCGTGGCCCAATCAAATCTGTATGCCCATCAGCATTGTGCTGCGAAGCCAGACTCCTACTTGGCAAGGCAGCAATGGACCCCGCTAGATGTGCCAGAATTTCTGAAATTCTGGGCACTTACTATGCTGAGGGCATCATAAAGAAGCCTCAATTCGCTCCTGCTGGAGCAGTAGCCCCATCTGCTCTACCCCCATTTACCTCCAATCAATGTCACGTAGAAGGTATGAAAACATTTTGCGTTTCATGCACTTCAGTGACAACAGCCTGTGCTCCCCTAGAGAGCATCCCCAGTTTGACAGGCACCAGACTTTTACATTTTATTCGTACATTTTTATGTTCTACAATTGGTGCTGTATTTTGCCAAAATCTTTGCACACCTATGCATGGGGGGCATGGGTGTACTCAGGAGATCTTGCAGAAAACAACCTGGAGAGTTTTCATGCAGTAACAAACAACAGTGTCTGCTAAGGCTAGGGTCAGACGAGCGTGATTTCTACGGACTGTACGTCCGTGCAGTACGGACATCGTCAGTACGGAAGACGCAGTAGTGGTCACACAGTCCGTTTTTTCACTGACATTTATTTTTTGACAGATGTAGGAGGGACAATAAATTCAATTGCAAAACCATTTTGTCCGTGAAAAATGCAGGACGTATAAATGCAGTCCGTCTGACCACGTTCCATCACTCACACACAAAGCTATGCAGACGTTGCGGACGCAGCGCACTTTGTGCGGCCGTTCTAGCGGTTCTACGTTCTTGCCTGCCTTGCGTCCGTGGGCCGCGGCCGTTGTGCGTCCGCAGTTCAGTGCGGACGTACTTCGTGTGTCGGGCTCCATTGGACTTTATGTCATGCTATCACGGACGTACTTTTAGGCGCGATCACGGACGTGAACACTACGCTCGTCTGACCCTAGCCTAAATCACAGTCCAAAACTACTGTGGGCGTAAAAATCGGAAATTTGAAAAATTACCGCCACACACCTTGTTGCCAAATGTTTTGGGCTAAAACCGTTGCATCCATGGCATCAAAGCACTCCATATGCAATACCTTGGGGTGTCAACATAACAAATATAAACAATTTTCTGGCAATAATTCAAACTGGGGTATGCGGTAGACCCAAAACCAAAGATAGGCCTAGCTGAAGAAATAATCTCAATTTCAACTCTAATGACAAAGTCATAAAAATTGTATTTGAACCTTCCCAAAATCCTGGCAAACCTAGGCATGGGGGGCATGGGTGTACTCAGGAGATCTTGCAGAAAACAACCTGGAGAGTTTTCATGCAGTAACAAACAACAGTGTCTGCTAAATCACAGTCCAAAACTACTGTGGGCGTAAAAATCTGAAAATTGAAAAATTACCGCCACACACCTTCTCAAATGTTTTGGGCTAAAACCGTTGCATCCATGGCATCAAAGCACTCCATATGCAATACCTTGGGGTGTCAACATAACAAATATAAACAATTTTCTGGCAATAATTCAAACTGGGGTATGCGGTAGACCCAAAACCAAAGCTAGGCCTAGCTGAAGAAATAATCTCAATTTCAACTCCAATGACAAAGTCATAAAAATTGTATTTGAACCTTCCCAAAATCCTGGCAAACCTATGCATGGGGGGCATGGGTGTACTCAGGAGACCTTGCAGAAAACAACCTGGAGAGTTTTCATGCAGTAAAAAACAACAGTGTCTCCTAAATCACAGTCCAAAACTGATGTGGGTGTGAAAATGAAAAATGACCACCAAACAGTATCTAATTTGTTTGGAGCAAACGGATGCATCCATAGCATAAAAACACTCCATTTACAATACTTTGGGGTGTTAGCTTACCAAATATATGCACGTTCATAAAACTGGGGTATGTAAAAAGGCCCCTAAAAAGAAGATAAGCAAAGAAGATACTGTATGTCAAATTAGAAAATTGACAAGCACATGTCAAAGATTGGCGTAGCACCCCAAAAACAACAGAACAAATCTATATATGGGTGGTATCAATTTACTCAGAAGATGTTGCTGAACATATTTTGGGGTTTTTTTTGGCAGTAACCCATAACTGGATTTGACAATTCATGCCTAAAGTACAATGTGTGTGAAAAAATAACACAAAAAGTGACTACCTGAAAGATTGACAAAGAGCTAGTGCATGGAAAGTGTTAAAATACAACTCTTTGAAGCACCCTAGGGTGTGCCCTTTCTAAAAATATATGGTTTGATGGGGGTAAATTACTTTGGCCGGCTTCAAAAATGTCCCAAATAGGACATGGGTGCATGATGACGAAATGTGAAAATTCCAAGTTGGAAAACTGAAATGCGCACCCCCCAAATAAGGCCTTTTAGCCCCCAAATGACCCGACATACCTATACATGGGTGGTATCAATTTACTCAGAAGATGTTGCTGAACATATTTTGGGGTGTTTTTTGGCAGTAACCCATAACTGGATTTGACAATTCATGCCTAAAGTACAATGTGTGTGAAAAAATAACACAAAAAGTGACTACCTGAAAGATTGACAAAGAGCTAGTGCATGGAAAGTGTTAAAATACAACTCTTTGAAGCACCCTAGGGTGTGCCCTTTCTAAAAATATATGGTTTGATGGGGGTAAATTACTTTGGCCGGCTTCAAAAATGTCCCAAATAGGACATGGGTGCATGATGACGAAATGTGAAAATTCCAAGTTGGAAAACTGAAATGCGCACCCCCCAAATAAGGCCTTTTAGCCCCCAAATGACCCGACATACCTATACTTGGGTGGTATCAATTTACTCAGAAGATGTTGCTGAACATATTTTGGGGTGCTTTTTGGCAGTAAACCTTAAAGTTCACAGTACATGTATTCTTAAATTGCGTTCAAAAAAAAAAAATCACCAAAATTTTTTTTTTTTCAAACTTTGGCATAGATTTGTGGTAAAATGGTTTGCATGGAAAGAGTCAAAATACCCCAAGTTTAATACCTTGATTTGTGTACTTTAAAAAAATATGTATATGTGGAGGGTTATTCAGGAATTAGTGACAGATATCAGTGTTACAATGTCACTATCACTAGTTTTGAAAATAAACTCTTTGGAAATGGCAAAGTGCTACTTGCACTTATTGTTGCATAAAATAAGGAAAAAAGCGAGGAATATGTAAACATTGGGTATTGCTAAACTCAGTACTAAATTTAGAAACTACTAAGGAATAAATTTTGTTTGACGGTTGTTGATACATAAGAAATTTTGGGGGTCAAAGTTCGAAAAAGTGGTGTTTTTTCAATTTTTGTGTCATATTTCACAATATTTTTTATAGTAAATTATATGAAATGATGAAAAAAATGGTATCTTTATAAAGTCCATTTAGTGACGAGAAAAACAGTGTAAAATATGTGTGGGTTACATAAACGAGTAAGAGGAAAATTTGACGTAAACACTAAGAGCGCAGAAACATAAAAACAGCTGCGGTCACGAACGGACGGATTTGTGTAAAACCGCCCGGTCACTAAGGGGTTAATGTCATGTGACACTTTCCAATAAGAACAGACCATATAAAAATACCCCCAGCTCACATGTACAGGGTGAGCCAGTCAAACCTGCATTTTTGAAAAGGGCGGGAGAGCCGTGAAAGTGGGCGGAGCGAGTTAGCAAGGTTACCATTGTGTCCCCCACAACTAAGCATTTCAGTCGTCATGGAGCAGTGGTCTAAACCACAACGTTCATTCGCTGTGAAAGCGTTTTACCAAAGTGGTAGTTATGCAGCCGCTCAGCGTCGTTTCCGGAAGAATTTTCAAATTAATCGAAATAAGCCAGTGCCGTCTGTTAATTCAATCAAATTGTGGGTGAAAAACTTTGAAGCAATTGGTGAAACGAGAAGCAGAAGGGGTGGCAGTGCAAGATCAGTGCGAACTCCCGCGAATATTGACCGCGTGAGAGTTGCTGTGGAAAGAAGCCCTCGGAGATCGGCGCGTCGACAGAGTGCTGCGCTTGGCATGGCAAACACGAACGTCCGAAGAATCTTGAGGTTAGATTTACACCATCACCCATACAAAATTCAGGTTGTTCAGGCTATTAATGAAAACTATTTTGCAGCTCGATGGCGTTTTTGTCAAAAACATGGAATGAACAATGAAACCTTATTCCAGCAAGACGGTGCCACAAGTCATACAGCCCGTGTGAGCATGAATGTTCTCAACAATGTTTTTCCAAATCGGGTGATATCCCGAAATGGAGCAATTTCTTGGCCTCCCCGATCGCTCGACCTCACAGTGTGCGATTTATTTTTTTTTTTTTATTTTTTTTTTTCCTCTTGTGGGGGTACCTGAAGAGTAAAGTCTTTGAACAACGACCTCCAACGCTTGGGGAACTCAAGAGGAGAATCCGGTTGG
This sequence comes from Leptobrachium leishanense, assembly GCA_009667805.1. Lineage (NCBI taxonomy): Eukaryota > Metazoa > Chordata > Amphibia > Anura > Megophryidae > Leptobrachium > Leptobrachium leishanense. The sequence goes on from CM019066.1 coordinate 315,204,244, forward strand.
AAATCGAGAGAATTCCTCAGCGTATGCTTCGTGATGCGATGGGCTGTTTCAGAAATCGCCTACAAGAATGTCTCAATCGGGAAGGACACCATCTTACTGGAGTTGTTTCTAAACAGTGAATGTTGTTTCTTAAATGCTTTTTAATGTACATTAAGATAGTAACAATACATGGGTATGCTCACACGTGGGTATGCCCCCTCCCCCAGCTCACACATGGCCCCCCCAGCTCACACATGCCCCCCCAGCTCACACATGCCCCCCCAGCTCACACATGCCCCCAGCTCACACATGCCCCCCCAGCTCACACATGCCCCCCCCCGCTCACACATGCCCCCCCGCTCACAACATGCCCCCCCGCTCACACATGCCCCCCCGCTCACACATGCCCCCCCCAGCTCACACATGCCCCCCCAGCTCACACATGCCCCCCAGCTCACACATGCCCCCCCAGCTCACACATGCCCCCCCCAGCTCGCACATGCCCCCCCAGCTCACACATGCCCCCCCGCTCACACATGCCCCCCCGCTCACACATGCCCCCCCAGCTCACACATGCCCCCCCAGCTCACACATGCCCCCCCCAGCTCACACATGCCCCCCCAGCTCACACATGCCCCCCCAGCTCACACATGCCCCCCCAGCTCACCATGCCCCCCCAGCTCACACATGCCCCCCAGCTCACACATGCCCCCCCCCCAGCTCACACATGCCCCCCCCAGCTCACACATGCCCCCCCCAGCTCACACATGCCCCCCCCCAGCTCACACATGCCCCCCCCAGCTCACACATGCCCCCCCGCTCAACACACCATGCCCCCCAGCTCACACATGCCCCCCAGCTCTGCCCCCCCAGCTCACACATGCCCCCCCCAGCTCACACATGCCCCCCCCAGCTCACACATGCCCCCCAGCTCACACATGCCCCCCCCAGCTCACACATGCCCCCCCAGCTCACACATGCCCCCCCAGCTCACACATGCCCCCCCCAGCTCACACATGCCCCCCCAGCTCACACATGCCCCCCCCAGCTCACACATGCCCCCCCAGCTCACACATGCCCCCCAGCTCACACATGCCCCCCCAGCTCACACATGCCCCCCCCAGCTCACACATGCCCCCCCAGCTCACACATGCCCCCCCCCAGCTCACACATGCCCCCCCCAGCTCACACATGCCCCCCAGCTCACACATGCCCCCCCAGCTCACACATGCCCCCCCCAGCTCACACATGCCCCCCCAGCTCACACATGCCCCCCCCAGCTCACACATGCCCCCCCAGCTCACACATGCCCCCCCCCCAGCTCACACATGCCCCCCCAGCTCACACATGCCCCCCCAGCTCACACATGCCCCCCCAGCTCACACATGCCCCCCCCAGCTCACACATGCCCCCCCCCAGCTCACACATGCCCCCCCCAGCTCACACATGCCCCCCCCCAGCTCACACATGCCCCCCCCAGCTCACACATGCCCCCCCCCCAGCTCACACATGCCCCCCCCCCAGCTCACACATGCCCCCCCCCCAGCTCACACATGCCCCCCCCAGCTCACACATGCCCCCCCCAGCTCATGTATTCTCCCCCCCCCCCTTCCCCGCGACGATACTTACCTTCCTGGGCGACGCCGGGAATGTCTCCGCGCGTGCGCTCGTTGGAAGGACCCCAGCCGTGACCATGTGATCCCGGCTGGGGTCCTTCCAACGAGCGCACGCGGGGAAACTTTCCCGGCGTCGCTCAGGAAGGTAAGTATCATCGCGGAGAGCAGCTGCAGGGCCTGTCTGAATGCCGATAGAGCATTCAGACAGGCCCATCGGCATTCAGACAGGCCCTGCAGCTGCTCACTGTGTTCTTACCTTCCTGGGCGACGCCGGGAAAGTTTCTGCGCTCGTTGGAAGGACCCCAGCCGCGATCACATGGTCCCGCGTGGTCGCGGCTGGGGTCCTTCCAACGAGCGCACGCGCGGAGACATTCCAGGCGGCGCCCAGGAAGGTAAGTATGAACGCGGCGAGCAGCTCCAGGGGCGGCTGTCCGAATGCCGATAGAGCATTCGGACAGCCGCCGCAGCCCCTCGGATGCCGGCTCAATGCCGGCTTCCGGTATCGGAAAAGATATCGGGGGTACTGCAGGAGTACCAAGTACTCCTGCAGTACCCAGTATCGGCTCCGATACTAGTATCGGTGCAACCCTAATTGTGGTATTGCAAGTAAGGTTCAGATCCTGGATCGGAGGTTATAGGATGAGGGAACTGTTAGGGAAACAGTCTATTCAGGTAGGGTGGTAGCTTCCCAGAAAAGCTCTTAAACACCAGGTTGGAAAGGTGGAGGGTGCGTCTAGATTCCAGCGATGGCCAGTTTAGTTCTTTTCAATAGATGGTCAGTGAATCATGGGAGTTGTAGCTCAGAAACATCTTGGGGTTGGTGTTTGATATCCCTGGCCTGTTTTAATCTCAGAAATACAAATCCTTGTGTGAAACTGAAACCCCAATCCCTTTTTTTTTTTTTTTTTTTTTTTTTTCCCCCCTCCCCCCCCCTCCCTCCTCTGGTGTCTGACTTTTTCCTATGTTCTCAAATTTGTTTCTATAAGGGTATTAGAGATTCTCTCTTTTTTTTTAGCATTGTATTGTTAAAGCCTAGGGCAGTGGTGGCAAACCTTTGCACCCCAGATGTTTCTAAACTACAGGTCCCATGATGCTCAGCTAGTCTTAAGTGTGACAGCATCTTGGGACATATAGTACCAAAACATCTGGAGTGTCAAGGTTCGCCATCACGGGCCTAGGGTCTCTTTTTGCATGTAGTAAACAGGAAGTGCTGATAAAGGCTATAGGTTAGTCTTAATACATCTGGACTTTCTACCCCCTCCAATTGCACTCCGCAAATCACGTGTGTCTGATTTGGTCACATGAAATGTTGAAATGTGTAGTATTATAATTTCAATGTCATTGGTATTGCAGATGCCTAGTTATACCTAATTGATCTCTGTAAATAATAGATAACTGTTTCATCTTGATTTATTTGTACTGGCTGGTCACCCTGGTAGGGAGTGCCGGGCTTTCTAGAGTCTCCATTAGGGCTGCATGTAAGATTTACCGTTATATGGTACACTTTAGCTGGTCTTGCAGGACAAGATTATGGTGTCTTTCAAATGCCCATTTGGATTGACAGATCAGGTGCCAAGCCTCCAGGTCACCCCCACCCACTAACATCCCCACCATATGTGTGAGGATGACATTGTACCAGTTATCTCTCGATCCGTGGCAGCTAGAGGGTCATGCTGGACATTATTGGAAAGGCCTGATCATGGCCTTTCCAATGATGCCAAACATGACGAGGTTCGGTGTAAAAAAAGCTAAAACAAAATAATTTGTCTTGGAGTTTAGTTAAATAGGACCTAGCTATCATCTAAAAATAATGAGCATAAAACAGAATGAGCTCAGCGCACATTCAGTGGCAAGAAAAAGTATGTGAACCCTTCTGGGATTATGTGGAGTTTTGCCTGAATTGGTCATAAAATGTGCTCTGATCTTCATCTAAGTAACAACAATTTGAAAAACACAGTCTAACACATGTTTTCATGTGTTTATTGAACAGAACATGTAAACATTCACAGTGCAGGGTGGAAAAAGTATGTGAGCCCCCTAGCCTAATGACGTCTCCAAGAGCTAATTGGAGCCAGGAGTGAGCCAACCTTGAGTCCAATCAGTGTGATATTATTGGATGTGTTGCTGAAAGCTGTCCTGCCCTTTAAATACACACCAGTTTTGGGTTTACTTGTTTCAAGAAGCACTGCCTAATATGAACCATGCCTCGCAGAAAAGAGCTCTCAGAAGACATACGATCAAGAATTGTTGACTTGCGTGAAGCTGGAAAGGGTTACAAAAGTATCTCCAAAAGCCTTGATGTTCATGTGTCCACGGTAAGACAGACTGTCTACAAATGGAGAAAGTTCAGCACTGTTGTTACTCTCCCTAGGCGTGGTCATCCTGTAAAGATGACTGCAAGAGCACAGCGCAGAATGCTTAATGAGGTAAAGAAGAATCCTAGAGTGTTAGCTAAAGACTTACAGAAATCTCTGGCACATGCTAACATTGTTGTTGACACCTCTACAATAAGGAAAACCTTAAACAAGAATGGAGTACATGGGAGACACCACGGAGGAAGCCATTGCTGTCCAAAAAGAATATTGCAGCACGTTTGACGTGTGCAAAAGAGCACCTGGATGTTCCACAGCACTACTGGCAAAATATTCTGTGGACAGATGAAACCAAAATTGAGTTGTTTGGAAAAAACACACAACACTATGTGTGGAGAAAAAAAGGCACAGCACACCAACATCAAAACCTCATCCCCACTGTAAAACATGGCGGAGGGAGCATCATGGTTTGGGGCTGCTTTGCTGCCTCAGGGCCTGGACGGATTGTTGTCATTGATGGAAAAATGAATTCCAGAGTTTATCAAGACATTTTGCAGGAAAACGTAAGACCATCTGTCCGCCAACTGAAGCTCCGCAGAGGATGGGTGATGCAGCAGGACAATGACCCAGAGCATACAAGTAATTCAACAAAAGAATGGCTTCAACAAAACAAAATACGCCTTCTGGAGTGGCCCAGTCAGAGTCCTGACCTTAACCCGATTGAAATGCTGTGGCATGACCTTAAGAGAGATTCACACCAGACATCCCAAGAACTGAAACAGTTATGTGAAGAGGAGTGGTCCAAAATTACTCCAGATCGTTGTGCAGGTCTGATCTGCAACTACAGGAAACATTTTGTTGAGGTTATTGATGCCAAAGGAGGGTCAACCAGTTAAGTCCAAAGGTTCGCATACTTTTTCCACCCTGCACTGTGAATCTTTACATGTTCTGTTCAATAAAAACATAAACATTTAATGTTTGTGTTGTATTATTTTAAGCAGACTGTGTTTTTCAAATTGTTGTGACTTAGATGATCAGAGCACATTTTATGACCAATTCATGCAAAACTCCACGTAATCCCAAAGGGTTCACATACTTTTTATTGGCACTGTAGGTGAACTGGCTCAGCAATAAAATGGTTAAAAAGCAAAAACATGTAAAAATTGGGTATTTCTATTCTCGGGACAAAATTCTGAAACTGTTTAGTCGGTTTTTTTGGGGATTAAATTACTAAAGTGTGTTTTTACCATTTGTTTTCATATTTTTTTTATAGTAAATGATAGGATAGGATACGATGGAAATAATAATAGTATTTTTAGAAAGTCCATTTAATGGCTGGATAAACAGTGTATATGTGTGGGTTGCATAAATGAGTAAGGCTGGGGGTCAGACTAATGCATTTTTAACGTGCGTTTAGGCGCACTTAATCACGGCCGCAGTAGCAGTAAATGACGGGCAATATACGAAGTACGGCCGCACGACTGCGGCCGCGCAACGCAAGCATTTTTTCGAGAACACAGAACCGCTAGTACTGACGTACAGAGTGCTCAGCGTCCGCATAGCGGCGTGTGTGATTTAGGAGACGTCAGACGCTGCTCATGTCTGGCCAACATAACGTCCAGACACCCAAAGTTTCTTGGTTTGGATCCTTAAAAAATCAGGCACGAAAATGCGCATCGTATGCCCGCTATCGCGTCCACCGTAAAAAAAAATACATCAATGCGTTCGGACACACTTTTTGACGGTCGCTGCGAATAATGCGTTCGTTTGACCCTAGCCTAAGAGGAAAATTTGACCTAAACACGAACAGCGCAGAAACGTAAACACGGCGGTGGTCACTAAAGATCGGATTTGTGTAAAACTGCCCGGTCACTAAGGGGTTAAACCAAACTTGGTCATGTTTGGTATCATTGGAAAGGCCTTTTCAATGATGTCAAATATGACCATCTAGCTGCCACGGATCGGGAGATAAGGGGATCCAATTAAGTGTGCTGACCTTTTGACCTTTCCTCTGGAAGTGTTAGTAATGACATCCCTCAGGTAAAAGTCTAACAGTCGTCTAGTCTCAAGTGAAAGGGATTTGTCAAGGTGGGCTCGCAAGTATTCATCAATAACAGGTTGTAACAGTGGGGCAGAAGGAGCGGGAATGTTGTACGCATCTGTGAAGTAAAAAGTCCAAGTCCCGCGGGTGTGTGCGCGCAGCTCATTGGTCGGTCAGGTAAAAAGTCATGTCTGTTATTCTCTATCTTGACATTTAGTTACAGGAGGCATCATCAAAACACATCTTGCAGAAAACATGCACATTACTGTGATTTTGTCAGGTGTTTTTGCCCATCATAAAATATGTTAGACCAGCACCTGGCTGCTGAACCTAGAAATCAAATTGAGCAACCCATGGAGGTCTGGATTTGGAGTTACTCAAAATTAAAGTGGAAAACAACACTACAGGCTGATCCAACTTTGATGTAATGTCCTTCAAACAAGTCAAAATGAGGCTCAGTAATGTGTGTGGCCTCCACGTGCCTGTATTGCCTCCCTAGAACGCCTGGGCATGCTCCTGATGAGGTGGTGGATGTCTCATGAGGGATCTCCTCCCACACCTGGACTAAAACATCCCCCAACTCCTGGACAGTCTGTGGTGCAACGTGGCGTTGGTGGATGGAGCGAGACATGATGTCCCAGATGTGCTCAATTGGGTTCAGGTCTGGGGAACGGGCGGGCCAGTCCATAGCATCAATGCCTTCATCTTGCAGGAACTGCTGACACTCCAGCCACATGAGGTCTAGCATTGTCTTGCATTAGGAGGAACCCAGGGCCAACAGCACCAGCATATGGTCTCACAGGGGGTCTGAGGATCTCCTCTTTGTACCTAATGGCAGTCAGGCTACCTCTTGCGAGCTCATGGAGGGCTGTGCGGCCCCCTAAAGAAATGCCACCCCACACCATTACTGACCCACTGCCAAACCGGTCATGCTGGAGGATGTTGCAGGCAGAATGTTCTCCATGGCTTCTCCACACCCTGTCATGTCTGTCACATGTGCTCAATGTGAACCTGCTTTCATCTGAAGAGCACAGGGCGCCAGTGGCGAAGCTGCTAATCTTGGTGTTCTCTGGCAAATGCCAAACGTCCTGCACGGCGTTGTGCTGTAAGCACAACCCCCACCTGTGGACGTCGGGCCCTCCTACTACCCTCATGGAGTCTGTTTCTGACCGTTTGTGCAGCCACATGCACATTTGTGGCCTGCTGGAGGTCATTTGGCAGTGCTCCTCCTGTCCCTCCTTGCACAAAGGCGGAGGTAGCGTTCCTGCTGCTGGGTTGTTGCCCTCCTACGGCCTGCTCCACGTCTCCTGATGTATTGGCCTGTCTCCTGGTAGCGCCTCCATGCTCTGGACACTCTGCTGACAGACACCGCAAACCTTCTTGCCACAGCTCACATTGATGTGCCATCCTGGATGAGCTGCACTACCTGAGCCACTTGTGTGGGTTGTAGACTCCGTCTCATGCTACCACTAGAGTGACAGCACCGCCAGCATTCAAAAGTGACCAAACCATCAGCCAGAAAGCATAGGAACTGAGAAGTGGTCACCACCTGCAGAACCACTCCCTTTCTCGAAGAAGAAAAAAAAAAATTTAGCAGGAAGGATACATTGAGATTTCTCTCATTTTCAAGGATGTCCTGGGTGGCGAGTATGTACCGTTGGGTGTCTTGCCCAAGGACACGTACTGGAGAGGTGCTCGTCATGATCGAACCCATGACTCCACAGGCTCTCTCCACGCAGAGCACTGATGTTACCTCTACTCCACCCAGCCGGTACACTTTTATTGGGGATGTCTTGCTACCTGCCTATGCTTCCCATCTGTTGTCTATTCCATTTGCACAACAGCATGTGGACTTGACTGTCATTCAGTGTTGCTACCTAAGGCTCGTGTCAAACTAACGCAGTGATCGCGTCTGTTTTTGCGCACATATTAACATCCGTGGTAGCATAGAATTATGAGCAATAGGGAACAACACACAAAGTGCGTCTGCACCCAACTGTGGACACACAATGGATGCGGCAAACGGACGTAAGTTAGGCAAGAACGTCAATCCGCTAGGACGGACGCACAGTGCGCCACAAGGTGCTTATTTAATTGGAGTTAAAACAACCACCAAGACATGTGACGTTTCGGCCTCAAGCCGAAGCCAAGAGTGAGCCTGTGGGGTCATGCGTTCGATCCCAGCAAGCAACCTCTCCAGTAAGTGTTCTTGGGCAAGACACCGAACGGTACATACTCGCCACCCAGGACATACTTGAAATGAGAGAAATCTCAATGTATCCTTCCTGGTAAAATCCTTTCTCAAACAAAAAAATGTGCAGGACATTTCTCCTTCCCTTTTATACATAATAACCAATTAATACATCAATTAGCTCAGATGCTATGATCCGTTAATCAATTGCCCAAATCAATGGGAAAAACTCCCTAACCAACATAATATATAAACAATGTTGGTTAGGGACTTTTTCACCTTGATTTGGGCAATTGATTAACTGATCATAGCATCTGAGCTAATTGAGATTGATTGTATTAATTGGTTAAGATGTATAAAAGGGAAGGAGAAATGTCCTGCACATATGTATGATTTTTTTTTTTTATAATTCTTTATTTAAGATTAATCATAACAGCAATAGCAAGAAATCTATTGAACTTATAGGCCGCGCATGACCAATGTAATAAAGCTGCAAGGAGATATGCTGGGAAGTGAACACTATTATAAAAAACAAGTGAGTCAGTCAGGAGAACAGTCATAAACATCGCTACCACAACTGCAGGGGCCTGCCAATATCCAAAACAAAATGGGGGAAAGAGGTTGGGAGGGGGGAGGAGATAAAAAAAAATCTGAAGGCCTCCACCAAAGTGGAAGAAATGGGAAAGGTAGCCCCCAAAAGGAAATATGGGACACCGCGGCTCACCCCTACAACCCCAGAGGGGAATAGAGGGCCGGTGGGAAACCATAGGGCACAGGCCAACGGGGGGGGCCAAAGGACAGAAAGAGCCTAGGTACCCGTCCTACGGCACACCCCCGATCGAACCTTACCTTCGATCCCAAAAAAAAAAGGGGAGGGAAGCGGGAGATAGGGGCAAAAGCGTGATCAGGTCAGAAAATACTCCAGGACGAAAACAAGAGTCCACCCCTGGAACAAGGGGGATGAAAGACGCCCGTGTCTATCTTGTAGGGCCAAGTTTCAGATCTCCGCTGCCATGTCCGGGGCCGGCGAAGCATCTTCTACGCCCGCCGGGCTCGACAGCACCCCCAAGGTTCCCGCGTGCGCCCAGGCCTCCTCCACAGTAGTCGCCGTCAAAGTCTTGGAACCATAATGGATCAGGAGGGACCCTGATATTCCCCATCGGTAACGGATATTATGGGACCGAAGTGCTGACGTCACCGTCCCAAACTGTCGCCTGGCCGCCAAGGCCAAAAACAGTAAGTCTCGGAAAACCGAAATAGCCGCTCCCTCGAAGCGTATCGGAGGGGCCCTGATCGTCGCCTCCAGCAGACGCTCCCGAGTAACAATGTCTGCAAAGACCACGATGACGTCCCGTGATGCCGCCTCAGGGGCCGCAGCAGCCTTCCTCACCCGAATCGCTGACCTCAGGGGGTCTGGATATCCCGCAGGCAGGGTCAGAATCGTCATCACCAGCTGGGTAACATAAGATAGGAGCGCAGAGTCTGGGATAGAGTCCGGTATGCCCCTTAGTTTCAGGTTCCGACGACGGTGGCGGTTCTCCAGAGACAGCACGGCACTTTGTAACCCAGCGACCTGGGCCTGGAGGACCGCCACCCGAGAGGAGGAGGCAGCCTGCGACTCCCGCAACTCACCAGAGTGAGTGTCCAGCACCGTGACCTCCGTGCGTAGGGATGCCAGATCCGAGCGCACCGCAGCAATCTCCAATGCCCAGGAGGAACGTGCGTCATCTAGGAGCATGCGGATGTCTCTCTTGGTAGCTGGGAGATCCTCCGAGGGAGCCATGCGTCCATCCAGTTCAGCAGCTAGTCACGCCCCCCCATATGTATGATTTAAGGCTGTTTGAGGCCGAAACGTCACATGTCTTGGTGGTTCTTTTTTAACTCCCTTCAATTAAAGAAGCACCTTGTAGCAGCCGGAGTCCCGCCTTGTTATTGCTGGATGTGGAGGGGGTTTCGGCGCCCCCACTGACGGAGACTCGGCGCTTGGTGCAGGACGGGCTCCCACCTTGAGAGGATCGCAGCACTTCTGGATGATCGCACAGTGTGCCACATCCGCATAGCTTTGTGTGTGAGTGATGGAAGTCAGACGATCCCCATTTTTGACGTCCAGCACCTTGACGGACAAAATGTTTTTTGATATCCTGTATCAATTTTGTATCATTTTTCATATTAATATTATTTCCCTCGGTCCATTTTTTTTTTTTCTCTGCATCAGTCAAAAATAACAGATTGTCTGGCCACTACCGAGTCTTCCAATCCGAACGTGCGTCCGTACTGCACGGACGCACAGTCCGTACACAATGCGCTCGTCTGACACCAGCCTTATTGGACAGTTTGATTTCACAGACGTGTGATTGACTTGGAGTTACATTGTGTTGTTTAAGTGTTCGCTTTTATTTTTTTTGAGCAGTGTATATTTCCAAGAGTTAAAAGCAGTCCTGAAAGTCAAAATTCTGACAATGCCACCATTTTGGCTTTTTTAGTCAAAGGCTCCAGTGCTGTGCATAGATTATAATATGAGCAGAGACCCATCTGCCTGACCTCTTGGCAATCCAAATAATAGGAAAGTTGTGTGTGTCAGTCAATTTTGCATGCTGTCTTCAAAGAAATAATGGGTCAGTTCGGGAGCTGGAGACAAACATGGCATGGGTAGTGATACCAATATTTTGATAAGAATTACTGAAATGTTTCCTGCATGAACACAAATAGGGATAAAACCGTTTCCACTCTATTAGAAATTGGGCCCAAATATTTCATTTATAAACCGAAGTTTGGCACATTGATGAAAGCAACTGGAATGTGTTACTGTTCCCATTTATTTATTTTTAGCCCCCTAGAAATACAAGCCCCTACAGAAAAACCGCAATAAAATTAAACTACAAATCTCAATTCTTGGTAAAATATTTTATAAACCAATACGTTCACTGTTACATGCAGTTGATCATGATTCATTGACTATAACCAGAAACCCCTGCTTTTTAAATGGTGAGAAACACGCTTTCAAATGTCTTATGACGTTTCTATGGACATGGTGTCATATTAGCCGCTTTAAAACCACTTGACTAGTTCGAATAAGGTAAGGCAGGGTTTTTTCCCCGCAGATAAATAGAAATTTTTAGACCTGTTTTCTGGCTTACTGGCAAGGAATCTCAACGCCGGATCATGTTATATAGAAAGGATCTACAATGCCATATGACAGGGCTCAAAATTTCAAGTCCCAAGCTGCTAGCCAGGCCTTAAGAATTACTCGCTACTAGTTGCTCCACCTAACCCCTATCCTGCCCTGCCTGCATCTGCAATCCCACTCACCCTCATGTAATTTCCACTCGCCAAATGCTAGTAGGCGAGTGGAAATTGAGGCCTGCATATGAGAAAAGTAATTGACACTCCCCTCTCCCCATACACAGGAATGCCGAGGATGAACCCCTATTTTCTTTAGCACTAAAGGGGTTAATAAGGTGTTGGATCTGTACTTTCCTCCTCTCCAGTAATGAGAGCACCACCATGCACCCAAGGAAAAGTAGAGTTGCCGCTGCTGATTGTTGACAGTCTACATCGCGGAGTTAAGGAGGACTGTCATGGCATGCAGAGACAGCTCCGACCAGTGTTACTTTGTTTATAAACAGTACCTGCAAAAGTGTAGCGCGCAGTGTTCTGTAAAAATGGCGGTTGATTACCGTATACTCTAAGGTGAAAATTTATTTTACAATTTCCTTTAAAAATAAGAGCAATGAAATCCTATAGACATAGAGCAGTTTTCATATATGGTCCCACTCACATTTCCAAGAGCCAGTCTCGGATCTGGAATGATAGCCTCTGGGTTATTAAATGGCCACCCAGCAGCCCCACTGATCTCCAGTATTGTCATCTGTCTTTTTTAAAATAAAGGGTTATTTGTGTCTGTAGACTTGAATCATGTTTTAAGGTATCGGGAATCGGTTTACAATGTATCTTCATAGCTGTCCCTTTCACGATCCTGGCATAGTTACCACGCAAATAGCACTTCAAAATTTATTAAGCATTTTATTTATTTTTTTGTTCTTTTATTATCTTCATAATCTAAACTCCTTTAAAAACTAAAACCTCTACATTTCTTTACAGCCGAAAGACTGCAATGGTATTAAGATACCGGTGGATACCAGCAAACCAAATCCAAATGAAGTGGAATTTGACAACCTTTACTTGGACATGAACGGCATCATTCATCCATGTAGTCATCCAGAAGACAAGTAATGTTTTGTTTTAGCTTTACAAATGTATATATATATTTTTTTTTAATACTTTAAAACATTCTAATTTATCTTTACAATTTTCAGGCCAGCTCCCAAAAGTGAAGATGAGATGATGGTTGCAATTTTTGAGTATATGGACAGGCTTTTCAACATAGTGAGACCCAGGAGGCTGCTTTACATGGCTATCGATGGAGTGGTATGTACAAAGCGCAGTTATAATGAATAGTTTTATTTGCTTTTTTAATCTTGCACTATATATTATTAGACAACTCTTGTCTTTAAGCTTTTCTCTCTGCACTACATTTTCCCATTTATTAGCATGCCCCATGTTGGCATTTTGCTGGCAGTGGTTCTGGTCTTAAAACAATTGACATTCTACTGATAGAAGCTGTATTTAGCATCTGTTTTTAAGAGAAGACCCCAGACAATATTGCCAGTAATACATTTCCATTTAGCTCTGAAGAGTTTCAGCTTCAGTCGGTCCGTGTGTAAATGCGTGAGGCCAGCAATGACACAATTGCTTGTTTCCTTCTTCCAGGTGTCAGTGCCAAATGTTTGAGATCCAGGCACCCATTTGAATGTCCTTTTTGTTCTCCAACTTGACAATGCTCCTCACTTCCCCCCCCCCCCAAGTTAATACTATACAAGATATATTTGTGTAATTTACAAATTTCATCTTTATTTTAGGCCCCAAGAGCTAAAATGAATCAACAACGTTCTAGGAGGTTTCGGGCTTCGAAGGAGGGCGTGGAGTTAACAGAAGAGAAAAAGCGCTTGCGTGAAGATGTGATCTCCAATGGTGCGGTTTAACATTGTGTACAGTTTACACCATTTGTAGTTGTGTAATTCAGGACTTGATTAACTTTAACATCCTTCAATGGGAAACACAGGACAAAAATTTTAGAAGCCAGATAATTTTATGCATAAGTGACACATACACAAAATGACAATATTTTCACATCTGGGATTTTCACATTCACTCTAACCTTGCAGCACACACTATACATGCAGTAGTAATTGCATATTTACATACGGTATAGATGATTAGCTCCTTTCAGACTTGTATACACCGATAAGCGGCAACATGCAAACCACTGAACGGTGAAGTGAATTACATTGATAATTTCGTTACAATGGCACCTTCCAATGGTTGGGATATATTAGTAACAAGTGGACAGTCGGGTTCTTGAATTTCATGTGTTGGAAGCAGGAAAAATGTCCAAGCAAAAAGATGAGTGACTCAGACAAGGGCTAAATAGTGATAGCTAGGCGACTGGTCAGAGCACCCCAAAGGGCAAGTGTTGTGAGGTGTTCTCAGTATGCAGTTGTTAGTATGTTCCAAAAGTAGTGCAATAAAGGATCACCGGTCAACCGGCGTCATGGTCATGAGCGCCCCTTTCTTACCGACGAAATGGGGAGGTGAAGGTTTGTGTGGTCCGATCACACAGAACTACTGTAGGCTCAAATTGCTGAAATAAGTAAATGTCACAGCACCTATGACATGCAACAATTTCTAGGTAGGTGGTACAAGTCACATAATCCCTTCATGGCCAAGATGTTCCCTTATAGCAACGGCCTATTTCAGCAGGATAATGCACAATGCTACACTGCAAATATTGTTCAGCCATGGTTTGAGGAACATAATGAGTTAAAGGTGTTTCCTTGGTCTCAAAACTCCCCAGATCACAATCTGAGTATCTAAGGGGATGTGCTGGAACAACAAATTTGATCCATGGAGGATCCACCTTGCCACTTGCAGGACTTCTAGGATCTGCTCCTAATGTCTTGTGGTATCTGGCCCAAGACTCATTCAGAGGTCTTGTGGACTTGATGTATCGGAGCTGTTTTGGCAGCACAAAGGGGGTCTACACGATTTTAGGTGGTTTTAATATTGTGGTTGTGCAGTGTATAACTAATTCTTTACCTGTACACACCTATACATGCAAATAGGACTACCTAGTCACATGCTTATATAGTTACAAATCTCCCCCTTTGACTGTAAGGTTGAAGTGGCCTTATCTCAGGTGAATATTTGTAAGTTGCAAAGACTGTTGTATGATGTGTGACCTCGTACTGGAGTTTGCATTTTGAGTGTATCCTCTGCATAGAATTTATACTTTGTTAGCTGAATGGATTCCACTCTGTTGTGTGTTTCTTGCCATATATTGTTCTGCATTACCTAGCATTTCAGTGTAATGTTGTGAATTGTTAAAAGTATTTCCTGCACAACCAATATGGCCACCCCAATTGTATACCAACAGGGAATCATGACACTACTTTTATGCTTCACATTTTTTGGCAATTTAAATCAAATCTTCCCTATTAAAATTTCTAATATCTAACCTAAAATGAAGCTTTGCATCTTCACTTATGTCAGCGGCAGATTCTTTTTTAAATTTCTTGTGTTGTTGTATAAATGCAGTGAAATATGTTTTGGTTTCAGAACATGTAATGTGAATTGTCTCGTTTTCAGGTGGCTACCTACCCCCTGAAGAAGCAAAGGAAAGGTTTGACAGTAATTGCATTACTCCTGTAAGTAGGATAATATTTTTGCTCCTAATATCCAGTCACAAATGATGTTCCTTTGTACTTAGTTTTGTTTTCTACTTAGGGAACGGAGTTTATGGATAACCTGGCAAAGTGTCTCCGCTACTACATTGCTGATCGCTTAAATAATGACCCTGGGTGGAAAAATATTACAGTAAGCCATTCTATCTTTAATTAAATACAAAACTAGCTGGTTAACATTGCAAATTGCAATTACCTCTATCAAGACTCTTCTTTATTTTTTTATTATTTTTTTTGTTCCTCCACTTTATAAAGTGTTTCAAAGTGATTTTAGATTTCCAAACGTATGTTTTTAAGGTTGATTGGGGTTCTAAGTGTATATTAAAAATAAGACTTTAATCCAAATAAATGTCTTTTTACTGTGGCTACCTGTCATCAGAGAATAAAATAAGCAGGGAACTTTTGAACTACAACCCAAAACCTGTTTTGCCTTGTTACCACAAATTTATATGCCTTTTTAATGCCCAGTGATAGATGCATCAGTGTGATATCACCAGAAACTGTTGCACATGTACTGAAGGTGCACCTGTTTATCCTACGTAGTTTGTGTGAATGTATTTGTTTTCAATGTAAAGTGAACCGAAGTGGAACAGATCATCCTGCCCTGTTATGGTACTCAAAGGAGACTGAAATTGTACACGTGTGTGTATTTATCGCTCGGTATGCTGGCCGCTCACCACTTCTTGGCTCACACGGTGTATATATACACCCAGGTACCGGAGGTAAAGCCAATGTGTATACATAGATGTGGCCAAGCAGGGCAAAATGTCAATATTTATAATTCTGAAAATAATAAAGTGGTGTTTTTTTTTTTTTTGTGTAGGTGATTTTATCAGATGCTAGTGCTCCTGGCGAGGGAGAACACAAAATTATGGATTACATCAGAAGGCAGAGAGGTATGTGCTTATATTTTGAGACAACATGCGATATCTTAGTAACTTCACAGATAATCTCCCATCTTTTCATGTTTTATCTTCCTTTTCTTAAAACAGCTCAGCCTCATCATGACCCAAACACTCACCACTGCTTGTGTGGTGCTGATGGTAAGTTCTGCTTTACTATGCTGTTTGATACTTTTGAGAGTAATCCTTTTTTCTGTTGGTACCTGCAGTCCCACGATTGATAGAGATCACATTGATCTCTGTTAAAATTGTTTCTGCCAGGAAAAGTGAAAAATATGTTGACACTACCAAGCACTTCCGCTTTTGAAAGCTTTGATTCTTTTATGAAGTTCAGTGCAAAACTTGCAATCGTGCAGCTAATCGCTTGCATAGTTTGAGATTTCACAACCTTGACCCATTTCTAGATTTTGGGGCAGCATGGATTCAGTGGTGTATTGTTTTCTGCGTAATTTTGAAATGACCTTTTTTAAAACATAAGGCTCGGTATAAACTATTGGTTAATTGCCCTTATTTTATTTTTTTCCGTAAATTTCCATATCAGCTGCTGCTTTTGTTTAGCGCACTGGCTGCTGTTACCCTGTCCCTTTTTGAGAAGTCAGAAAGCTCTTTATTTACTTCAATATAAAAGATGAAAACTGGCTGTTCTTTTCTACTTCCAGCTGATCTTATCATGCTTGGATTGGCTACGCATGAACCTTTTTTCACTATCATCAGAGAAGAGTTTAAACCAAACCAGCCAAAGCCCTGTGCTTTGTGTAGCCAATTTGGACACGACCTCAAAGAGTGCCAGGGGTTACCCAGGGAGAAAAAAGGGGAGGTGAGTGACTTATTTTTTTTAAGTTCAAATCTGATTTCACTTTCAAATGCATTTTGATTGAAAACACATTCCCACCTAACTCAAAGATCATTTGAAATGCACATTATCCTGTCCAGGTTCATACTGCTGTTGGAAGATACTTTAAAGTGCACCTGTATTGAACAGGTACACCTTTGCTGTGATTGCCCAGCAGGGATTTGATCTTACAATAGTCTTAAAGATCAGTGTGATATCTCCTTGCTTGAGATCAGTGTTTTTTTACTTGCCCTGATCTGGTGACAGTCGCGTCATGTCTCGTCCTCCATGGGAGGAGCTAACTAGGGCCACGAGGTTCAGAAAAACTTTGATGGGGAATAACTCCCTTTTTTTCCACTTGTCGGCAAAAAATGATGACACATAAAAGGATTGATTCCATCAGATGAACCAAACCTGGTCCAGGGAAGGTGCACTTTAAAGGAGTAGGCCTTTTTTACCTTCTGAACCTAAAATGATTTTTAACTTCTTTTTTTACAGCATGATGAATTTGCAGATCGTCCTCCGGGGTGTGAACAAGAGTTCATTTTTATCCGTCTAAATGTCTTACGTGAGGTATTTATTAACGGCAATCTCTTATTCGCTATTATTATTAGTTTTTATCTGAATAGACCATATTGACGCTCTAAACAGTTTTTTCCGAGGCATTGATTTTCATCCTTTATTCTTATTGCAGTATTTGGAAAAGGAACTTGTTATGGCCAGTTTACCCTTCCCATATGACTTTGAAAGGGCTGTGGATGATTGGGTGTTCATGTGTTTCTTTGTCGGGAATGATTTTTTGCCGCATCTGCCATCGCTTGAGATCAGGTGAGCCTCGGATTGAGTAGATGGCAACTTTTTTGTCACTGTTTTACAATGAGTACTAGTTCTTTCAGCATGTACTAACCTGAAATGCACTCTGATGGATGGTAACTAATACCCGTATCATGGCATTGCCCTGTTTGTTCCTATAAAAGATGAATGATTGGGAAAGCCAGGTTATTGACTTATTTTATCTTTTTTTTTTTTCCAGGGAGGGTGCTATAGATCGACTCGTCACCATTTACAAAAATGTTGTGCATAAGACTGGGGTAAGTATACCTTTTAGTATTTTCTGTTTTGTGTGGGAGGGGAATAATACACACGTATGTATATATCAAATGTAAAAAATCTTTTCTGACTGCATCTTATTTTTGGTTTTCAGGGCTACCTCACAGAAAGTGGGTTTGTGAACCTTGAAAGAGTGCAGATGATTATGCTGGCAGTTGGTGAAGTTGAAGATAGCATTTTCAAAAAAAGAAAAGACGATGATGTATGAAAATTTTTGAGTTTCTGTACAACCAGTCTTGCGCTTTTTTATTTTTATTTTAGGACACTTTTACAAATTGCTAATCCTTAAAGAGAAAAACCATGTTTGTTGTTTGTTTTTTTTAATTTAAAAATCTCCTCTTGCATCTTTCCTTATCTTGAGGAATATTAGAACTATAGCGGCTTCTGTATAGATGACCAGGACATTTATTTTTATATTGGCATTTTCATTCTAGTCTATTAATATGGTCTTTGAGTTGAACGTGTGAATTATTTTAAATTATTTTTTTTATTAGGAAAGCTTCAAAAGAAGAAACAAGGAAAAAAGAAAAAGGATGAAGGTTAATGTCCTTATTTATTCATATTTTATATATACATATTTTATAGCTTGCATCTAGCATGATGGGAGCAAACTTATTTTGTCACTAATTTTACACCCTGACCCTGCATAACTAATAAAACTATCCACTTTGTTTCCTATGTAAACATTACATTATTATTCAGTATGCCATCATTCTTCAGTCACTTTCCTCCTTCTGCAATAATCATTTCAATCTTTCTGTCATGTTATGTTGCAGGGAGTTCTCCATGCCTTTGTTTATAACTATAATTTGTAAAAATTCACAGCTGGACCTGTGTCCTTTTTAAATGGTTTCAATTTCTCTAAATATTTTCTTAAATTACTCTAACCTTTGAAATACTGTTGAACTGCTTAGCTTCTTAGATCTTGTCCTACAGACATTTTTTCTTTAGAAAATAGAAAAATAATTGCACGTTTCTAATGTTTTGTCAGTATAGATCTGAATGTTCTTTTCACTTTTGGGATGGCATTGATTGTTATGTTGAATTTTTGACATTTGCCTGTTAATTCACCTGCAGAGGGAAAAGCAGCAGCAGCAGCCTTCCTTTTTGCCCTCTGGACAGTTTGCACCTCAAGCACTTGGACACGGAAACAGGTCAGGCTCAAATGTCGTCAGCAACCCACGACAAGCAGCCTATGAAATGAGAATGCAGAATGCGGTACGTATCACCTTTTGCCTGCAGAATGAGTTTACCTTTCTTTCTATAATACGAACCACTCAAGCATTTCCTAGTAAGGCTAGTTTGATTTATATCAAGCGGACAGCTCCTTGAAATGGTTTTTGCACCCTTTCTGTTCTGTCTGATGCATGGGGTGGATTTTCTGTTGCAACAAAAAAAAAATCTCTACTAGTAATTTCAACATTCCATACTCTTCCTCATTTTAATTTGCTGTTTTATAAATCTCTGTCCCATACGGCGTCTTCATTTGTTTTCATTATTATGTGTCCTGTTCTCTTCAGAAGTTTGGTGGTCAAGATGGTGGTGCTTCCGGAACCAAACGAAAAGCAGATGACAGTGATAGCGAGCCTGAGCCAGAAGATAACATCAGGTGATGACACCCCCCCCCCTCCCACCACCCTTAGAGCTTTGTTAGCAAATTGCTGAATTAGATTGAGTCTAATGAATGCCATTTAGCTTATGGCGGCAATGCCTTTGGATCATTTTCTGTGATCTTTTTATCCACCAGTAATTAATGTGGAGGGTTACAATATTCAGGAAATTCCAGTGAGATGAATAAGCTAAAGCTGCTAAACCCAAGTATCCAGATTAGTATGCATGCTGGCTTTTCTTTCTTCAAGCCACTTTTCCCTCTGAGACCATGCAATGCATTGGCTAGACATATTCTGTGTTTTTCATTTATGTGATCTGAATGCCAGTTTGTTTCTGATGGATCTTTAACCCTTAAACTTTGGATGCTGTAAGTGTGTCACATTATCGGTGTTGAATGGGGCATCTGCTTAGCATTCTGATTGCGTTACTTTGATCTGTAGGCTGCAGTATCATACTTCAGAAATATAATTGCGCAGGTGTCGTGTTAACACCTAATACATGGCTTAATTGGGTGTTTTAGTCCATCTCACTGCAAACATCCATAGCCATTTTGCTTTCTTTTTTCCACATCAACAAAACCTAAAGCAAACCCATGAATATATTAATGCCACAGTCCTTTCACAGTTGCTAAATGCACTGGATGTGTTTTGGCTGCTGCCTTGTACTGCTAGATCTACAGATTGTTGGGAAAACACAATAAGCAAAGCCTGCAGTACCACAAACTGCAGATTAGAGTCCCATGAAGAGGCGACTTGCCTTATTTAGCTTGTGTGGCATGGAACCTCTAAGCTCTTAAACTGGTCTAATGCAGAGCTTGTGTGTGTTTTTTCATTGTGCAGATGAAAGGTATGCAAAATAAAAACCATTAGGTCTCAAGTATTCTATACACATCTGGTTTGCACCATTGCAAAGACTTTTCCCATGCATGTGTCAGGTAGTGGCTCATACCAGCCGCAGATGAGCCTTTATTTCTGCCACATCGTTGGGGATCATTGCATCACAAGATGACTAGGAGATGGATAAGCAGAGGTGGACCTCTTGGCCACCTAGGTCGCCAGATTTAAAGCAATTTTTTTCTTGTGGAGTTATGCAGAAATTCGCCTATCACTGTTTGCCAGATACAATTGGGTCCATATAAATTTGGACACAGGCACAGTTGTTGTTTTTTCTGGTATTTACTAAAACCTATTCAAGCTATAGTTATATAATCGATACTGGCTGAACGTGCACACTCAGGTTTATTTTGAGGGTATGTACATCCAGATTGGAGGAAGAGTTTAGGAATTGCAGCTCTTAAGAGTAGCCACCCCCTTTTTTCTTTTTTTTCAAGGGACCAAAAGTAATTGGACAATTGAATCAAAAGCTGTTTTTCATGGCCGAATGTGTGCTACTCCGTTATTTCTGCATCAATTAAGCAGGTAAAAGGTCTGGAGTTGATTCATAGTGTGGTATTTGCATTTGGAATCTATTGCTGTGAATATACAGCATGCGTTCAAAGGAGCTGTCCATGCAAGTGAATCAGGCCATTGTAAGGCTTCAAAAACAAATCCATCAGAGATGGCAACAACATTAGGAGCGGCCAAATCAACAGTTTGGCACATTCTTTGGAAAGAACGCACTGGTGAGCTCTGCAACATATCTGTGCCTGGGCGTCCAGGGAAGACAACAGTGGTGGATGATCACAGGATCCTCTCTATGGTAAAGAAAAACCCGTTCAACATCCAGACAAGTGCAGGAAGTGCATCAGAAAGCAAGAAACCAAGTCTTTGGCAACGTCCATGGATTGCAGTCTTCAGGCAGTCATTGCCAGTAAAGGATTCTCAACAAAATATTAAAAATGAAAAATTTATGATTTTATATTCACTTGTCCAATTACTTTTGAGCCCCTGAAAATGGTGCGTCAGTGTATAAAACAGTAATTTTCTTACCGTAAAGTCTTTTTCCTGGACATAAGCGGCAGTACCTTAACCCTCCCATAACATTTTTGCATTACTGTGGTATGTCTGCATGGGCCTGTCCTTATATGGGGAGTGTATGGGTAATGAAGGGAAGAGACAGTGGTATCCTTTTTTTCTTTTATAGGGGACTACCTGTCCCGGGAAGTCCGGACCCCTATCTGGTACTGCCGCTTTATGATAGGAAAAAATGGTTGCAGTTCCTAAAATTTGTACTTAATATTTATGTTCAACCCCTTGAATTAAAGCTGAAAGTCTGCACTTTTCTGGTGGCATGAAGAGCCAAAAGTATGAAAATTGTGCCTGTGTCCAAATATATATGGATCTGTGAAGCACAGATGATATGGTTTGCTGTTCAGTGACTGCAGTATTCAGTTTGCAATTTCCCAAGGTATCCCTTAAAACCTGGCCTGTTAGGGGAACGTGAGGACAGGGTGGAGAATCACTGGTTTACCAGATCGAGATCGCTGATTTTCAGCACATGAAATCCCACGTAAACGAAGCTGTGAGTACAAGAATACTGAATATGCTCGAAGTTACATGAAATTAAGTGAAATATAACCTGGATAATGATCGTTCTACCAAGGATGTCTGTAACGAAAACATTGATATTTTTCCTTTACAATGACGCAAACCAGAAGGGTGTATAATCCACGCTTTCGGGGGATACAGATTTTTGTATCTTTGACACCTTCCATCCATGACACTCTGTATACGACTCCCTAATGTGCTTTTCCTGCACACAGGTTTATTAATTTGCCTGTCTACCATAATGTAGGAAATTTGATACGCTTGGGCACTTTTTAAATTCTTGTATTTATTTCCACAAGAGTAGGAGAGGAACACCACTTTTGGGTTCTAAACTCTAAAGTGTCGTCAGTTGAGGAATGCTCGGTTCACAGCACAGCTTGACGAGGGTCTGTACTGTCATGGCTGTCTGAGAACTTTCATGTAGCAAAAATGGAATTTGTGCGCTCTGACAGCACAGCCTTTACAGCCATTCACTGTTCGGAGTCTGGGGTGTGTATGGACCGGCATTTGGCTTCTCGTAGGTGTCCATGTGGACAGATACACTCACTTCAATAGACCGTTTAATTCTTGGCTTACTTCAATCCTGCAGTATAAGGCTCAGAAATGTCCATGTATAAAGTTTCCGGTTTTTACCCTAGGAGACAATCTGTTCATGGAAAAGTTCTTAATGAAGTGTGAAATCCTATATCCGTATACTGAAAACCTTATTTTTTAAGCTCTAATAGTTACCGGACTTGAAACGAGAATGGCTTTAGGTAATGAGATTCACGTTGTCATTTATCCGTACAGATTATGGGAAGATGGCTGGAAGCAGCGTTATTACAAGAATAAATTTGATGTTGAGGCTTCAGATGAGAAATTTCGTCGCAAAGTTGTTCAGTCCTACGTCGAAGGTCTTTGCTGGGTGCTGAGATATTATTACCAGGTACACAATATGCATTGTTAATACATTCCTGCTGTTTGCCGCTAAACATCCCCTAGTACCTTTGCCACATTCCTGGCCTCTTGTGTTTAACTTCTTGAAATCACTGTCGAGTAATTAGTTTGTAAACCCAGTTTTGTTAGCGCTGCATTAACTTCTGAGACCGTGCGCTTGAAGGAGCTATTTGCGACATGTGAGATGAATGTAAAGCATAAGTGCGAAGAATTGAAATGACTTAATGAATAAGTGCTGGCAGACTGTCAAAGGAACTGTCATCTCTTGCCCCACAGAATGTGATGTTACATGAAGTGTGCTGTAATTGAAGCGATCTGTGTCTGCTCAGAATCTTTGATAATTGAGATGACAGACCAAAAAGACGTTTGTTACATGTATAGAGGGAACAGATGCAGACTGATA
Source organism: Leptobrachium leishanense (assembly GCA_009667805.1). Taxonomy (NCBI): domain Eukaryota; kingdom Metazoa; phylum Chordata; class Amphibia; order Anura; family Megophryidae; genus Leptobrachium; species Leptobrachium leishanense. The sequence goes on from CM019066.1 coordinate 315,227,463, forward strand.
ACTTTTGATAACTGATAACACAAGCTGAAAATAGTAATAGCTTTTTTTGATTTCATTTTATTAGACCTAGCTCTTTGTTTTCTTAATAAAAAAAAAAAAATTATACAATTTGCCCCGTTTTCAGATTATTTTAACTGGTCAAGTCTAATAGTATGGTTTCCTCCTTGCAAAAGGTGTTAAACACATATGGACTTGTACTGAAGTCAGTGCAAGATCAGGATGCATGTTGACTGTATCCCACTGTTGTCATATGGCAAACAGCAACACTGGCTGTATGCCAGCCTGAGCTGGGGTTTAAGTGTGTTTTTCAGCCACTTTGTTGGGAGTAAGAAAATCCCTTCTAGCATTTGGGATAAATCGAGACATTTTACATCCTGATGTAATGTATTTATGAAGATGAATTCAGTGGATAGAATGTTACCTTTTAGCTGCTCCATATGAAGTTTGATTTGACAGCCTAGTTCTCCTGTTCTTAAAGTTCATAATCCTGCACCCTTGTCCATTACTTTCCATGACCATAATCTAACAAACCATAACAAATCCTCTATGTGCCAAGGGTCTGGACCCACAACACAATACATTCAATTAGAAAAATAAAAAAGTTCCAGCAGTTTGTCAAGAAGGCTAAGTAGCTTGCAATACCAGAATACTATCCGACACTGGTCTTTATAGTCAATCACATATCTGTTCCTAAATACACCACAAATCCATGATTACATATGTGTGTAGATGTATCACATAGGTATATCTGTTAAAGCTATTCGCTTAAAGTAAATGTATTTAAATCACAAAAGGTCCAAACAGCCAGTATCTTCAGCTGCTTGGGTAATTACCCACGGTACCTTTTTAGGGAAGATCACTCCTTATGGAAGGACCCTGTTTACATGTAATATCTACAAGAAAACTGGTAGTTTGCACGTGCTGGTCATTTTGAATGTAAGTGTGAATGCTCTATATCTCAAGTGACAATAACATGTGCAGTAGCGAAAACTCAAAGTATCAACTCCTTTTTATGATACATTGCTCTAATGCCTACAATTCATTCAATACAGCCCCATGTCATATATAGGGAAGGCCATAAAAAATAGTAAAAGGAAGAATTACTACCAAAAAAAAACCTGGTACTTGTCAGTTTGCATATGCTAGCTGTTTGAAGTATGAATATCTTGAGCAAATGGTTAAGATCTCAATATTAAGCGACTATAGCAGGGCTCAACATTTCAAGTCCCAAGCTACTAACCAGGCCATAAGAGTTACTTGCCAACAGTTGCTCCACCTAACCCCTACCCAGCCCTTAACGCTACCCCTGAACACTCCCCCTTTAAATTCTTATGAAATTACACTGTTAAAGGTTTTATTTGGAATAAAGTTACAAAAATAGCATACCCAGACATCAGCCCAGTGTGAGCAGAGCGTGGAGGCAGCGGAAGCTCCTCTCCAACCCCCTGCCAGTGACACAGACGAGCTGGGTCAGGTTAGGCAGCTGATCCCTGCCACCGTGTAGCCTGGGGAAGGGGTAGCTGCACGGTGGCACTGCCTGAATAGGCAGCACAAAATAATTTATTGTGTTGCCTGTGTGCATTTCCACTCGCCCTCACTTAATTTCCACTCGCCCAATGCGAGTAGGCGAGTGGAAATTTTGAGCCCTGGACTACAGCATGTGCAGTAACTAGGGCTTAGATTAACCAGCACAAATATACAAGATATCCACTCATTTGAAATGAGAAGTTCTCATGGCCACAATTCATTCAATGTATCCTAAGTATTGTAGGGCAGACCGAGGGAATAAAGAAAGCATCAGTGGTGAATACAATTTAAAACCTGTTATGCAGCCCCAAATGTAACAACTACCGCGTCTGACACATGAGTTTGCATGGATAAGCTCATCAGGGACTGCCTGATGCTGGATAGTATACTGGAATTGCAAGCTACTTTTAGATTTTATTTTCTTTTATTGAATGTATTTTGGGTTGTCTAAAGTGTTACAAAAAAGTGTTCATTTTTTGTTTTTAATATTTGGGCGAATAAAGGTTATTTTTTTTTTTTTTTAGTTCTATCACTCTATGCAGGGTCTTCGTTGAGACCTCGGTTGTTGCACAATCTAACATTCGAACGGTATATAGATGTCACGCAATGATTCTTGTACTCTATTTTACAGGGCTGCGCTTCATGGAAGTGGTTTTTCCCATTCCATTATGCTCCTTTTGCATCAGATTTTGAAAATATTTCAGACCTTTTTAAAGATTTTGAAAAGGGCACAAAACCGGTAAGTACTTATAAATGGCTGGTTTTAGAAGCTGGGCAGTATGGTAATTATGGTGACTGCTGGCCTTGTCTTATGCTAATGGCATACTTAATACACTGAGCTAGTCGCAGTTTGAAAAAGTTTACGTTTTTAACCGTGTTACAGTGTATTTACAAAAACTGTTAATAATTTCATTCCACTTTAATAAACCATACTGACAAGGCAAATAATACGTTTTTGACAATACAAATCTATTCAAAAGAAAAATATCACATTGACCTAAGTATTCAGACCCTTAATACAGTATTTAATTGCAGACTCGTCTTTTTGGTTTCATCTCTGCAGAACCTCTCGTACTCTGTCAGATTGGGTCGGGAGGGCATTGGTAGACAGCCTTTTTTTAGGTCTCTCCAGAGATTATTGAATGGGATAGAGTTCAGGTTCTGGTTGTTACTCACTGTTGAGTCAATCTCGCGTTGCTTTGGTTCTGTTCTTGGTCATTTACCTTTTTAGGAAGGTGAACGTTCTCCCATCTCCACACATGGACACTCTGGGCCTATTCCAGACATCAGGTTCTTGGTCACCTCTATTACCAAGACCCTTCTCAGAGTGCTCATTTTGGTCGACTGACCAGCTCTAGGAAGAATTCTTGTTTCAAATGCCTTCTTTATTATGGAGGTCCCTGTACTCTTGAGAACCTTACTTGTAGCCAGACATTTATGTAGCTTTCCCCGAATCTCTGCCTTGAAAAATTCCTGTCTGAACTCTGCAGGCAATTTCTTAGACCTCATGACTTGTTTGTGTTTTCTTTTGATTTACAACTGTGTGAACTTAGCCAGGTGTTTGCCTTTCCAAATCCTGTCCATTCAATTGAATTTGCCGTAGGTGGTCCCTAAAGTGTAGATAAATATCTAAAGATGGTACAGAGAAATGGGTGCTTCAACACTAAATTTCAATTTTACATCAAAAGGTCAATGGGATATATTTCAGATTCCCCTTTACTTTGCTTTTTTTTCTTCATTATTGTGTTTTTAGGGTACATTGATCGGGGGGAGGGGGTTGTTAAACAATTTTAGCATAGGGTTGCAGCATAGTAAAATGAATACTTTCCGAATGCACAGGAACTGAAAAACTGAATGTTTAGAGATACCTTCAAGTTTTTGTCACACTAATGTCAAAAAACCATTGCAACTATCTTGCATGTCATAGCCTTACTTCTAGTTTCCTTTTAGAGATGTAAATCAGCTCGAGTAGTTTTGCATTGGTTTAGTCTTTAAAATGAACCCGGCGGCCGGTGTCCATCCCCACAAAGATCAATGTTCTATTTCTGCGCACTAACCTATGGCTGTTAAGATCTTGATATTAATCATAGCAAGTAAAATCTTGATTTATTTTTTTATCATGTTGTTTTTGTGTTTTGCTTCTCCCCTATAGTTCAAGCCACTCGAGCAGCTCATGGGTGTATTTCCAGCAGCCAGCGGTAACTTCTTGCCAGAAACGTGGAGGACACTTATGAGTGACCCGGTAAAGTTTTTTTCCTTTCCATAGGACAATATGTTGAATAGTCCACCTTTAACGTTTCATACATCACTACATGTTTGTGATGACTCTCCTATATCCACTCACTCTTAATTCATTATATATGATAAAATCTGCTGCAGTACTTTGTGTTGCACCTTAAATAATGCTTTCTATAAGGTGGCACCAGAGCATGCAGCACCTTACATTAATTTCACAATTTATTTCCTCTTGTGATCAGAGTGGGTTATCTGAATATACACGACGGCAGCATGGGGGATGATTCTCCCACTCATTAAAATAGCAAAAGTATCTGTTCAGCAGATTTCCCTGGCTTCTTATGGATTTCTCCGTATTGCCTGCAGGGTTAAAAAAAACAAAAAAAAAAAAAACATGACACTGAAAATAAATTTTTCTACAATTTCGTATTATTAAACTCCCAGTAGCTTTCTGATGGTTGTCATTCGCATTTGGCCCAACTGTGTGCAGAATTTATAATCTTTTGTTTTTACCTCCCTCGAATATAGGACTCAAGTATAATTGACTTCTACCCTGATGATTTTGCCCTTGATTTAAATGGAAAGAAATATGCTTGGCAAGGTAATTTAATTATGTATTTGCTGTGCTAATGTAGTTCTTTGTTCTTGATTTATCTCTCAAGGGGCAGGAAAAAGGTTTTTTTAGTAAACAGTAATGCAAGCATGATGATGGTGTTTTATTTATACTATGATATTAAGTAGCCCGTACCACATGTTTATGAAATGCAATTTTACGCATTTGAAACCTATGTAGTTAAGAGGGTGCAATAATGAATCAAACTAATTTATAACAAGAGGTTAATTTTCCTCCTCTAACGTAACACCAGCATCAGTTCACTCGTACCCTTCATACATGATTTGAATCTGTATGAAAAACCTACTAGCAGGTCTCGCAACACTGGATTCATTGCCAGCACCTTGACCTGCATATTGTGGCTGTGAGAGATGCCAGTGAAACAAGCTAAGAGGGTTCTTCTGTTCAAAACAAAAACCTTTGCAATCATGGGTGAATTGGGCAGGCTCCTGTCAGAAACATACCATTGTTGACCCCTTTCTCTGTTGATACAGTCTTTCTTGGAGTACGTATTCCAAAAATCACATTTATATTGAAATAACTTGTATTTATATGTGAAACAAAAGTCATTGACATAATAACATTTAAAAAGCTTTTTTAATAAAATATATTGGAACATTTGAATTGTTGGTATGGCGGCTAAAGCTTTACATTTCTACCTTTTTTTTTTTTACTTTAAAAGTTTATATATAAACAAGCATGTAAGGAGCCTTATGCGCTATTATACATGTAATTTTCATGGCGTTGTTGAAGGATGCTAGGTCATCATCTTGACTGGTCAAGTTAAAAGTTACAAGCAGTTGTAGTTAAAAGCCATTTAATCGGCCAAGGAACACTTTTTTTTTTTTTATTTTTTTTTTTTAATGCCCAGCACCAATTTAATAGACATTCAATCCTTGGCATTCAAGTGCGAGGGTAGCATATTTTCTGAAAAGGGAAGAGGGGCTACTTTTGTAAATGTGATTTGGCCAAGGTGATGAGATGGTCCGGGCTCTGAGATCGGATTAGAAAGGATAAAGGTTAAGTGATGGGGAAGCCAGACTGGCTTGTCTCTATTTTCTTAAAGGTTTTGTGCCATGCTCTCCCATTGTGACAATGCTACAGCCTTTGTGATCCACTGTTAATTTACTAGTGTCCAGCAGATTGCAGCTGGTGTATGTCACTATAAAAAGTGAGAAATGACAAAAGTGGAACTTTTAAAGCGAGTTGGACTTTTAGAAATGTAAGGGGAGGAACCTTGAAGTGGAGCCCCTTCTGTCTTATGACATGATCTATGGCAGTGTTTAACAGGCCTGATTTTAAGGATCACCTTGGGGGAAATACAGACTGAATCCTGCAATCACAGAGCAGCAAAACCGATCACCTGTGCTTTGCTTCAGATATCTGACAAACCTGACCTGTTATTGGATCCTAAGGACCAGGGTTGGGAACCACTGACTTGTGGGGTATTGCAAGCAGTCATTTCCTTCATGTTGTGTGAACCTGTGCTATTGTGGGCGAGATGTCCTTAATGATTGTGTGTAAAATGAATACTGCTGCGCAGCATTTAAATTTGTAGTCTATACACTTACATATATTATACACACGTTCTTTAAAGGGCCACTACCACCAAAAGTTGAAATGCTTTAAGTAAATATTTTATCCTGTGTCACTGGGTGCATCTATTTCATGTTGTAAACTGTGCCCCCCCCCCCCCCCCGGATCTTTTCAGCACTTGCTCCTCTTGTTTGACATTGAGAATAGAATGAATTAAATTGGTCAAAATGTCCAAAATCTGACTCATAGGATTGTATTTTGTAGGACAGGGGTCAATAAACTTGGCTCCCTGATGTTTTGGGAACTACATCTCCCACAATGCTCAGTCATCCATTAGGCTGACTGAGTCAACTGGGAAATGTAGTTCCCAAAACATCAGGGATCAATGTTTGCTGACCCCTGGTGTAGGATGAATGCAAAGGACCTCACCAGAGGGTATATTAATCTTTTAAGCCCTCTATCAATTCTTCTTCAGCTGCCATCTCTCATCTCGGGTAGTATACACCAAACCTCAATTTCCACTCGCCTACTAGCATTTGGCGAGTGGGAATGCAGATGCAGGCAGGGCAGGATAGGGTTAAGTGGGGCAACTAGTGGAGAGTAATTCTTAAGGCCTGGCTAGTAGCTTGGGACTTGAAATTTTGAGCCCTGGTATACACCACACAATAGAACCCCTGCAGTCTTATCTAAAAATTCATTCCTCCACCCCATTGCCTCTTCACGACTGTAGACGCTATCACTGTTGTAAAGTAAAACTTTTACTCAGATATTGGTAAATGTTGCATAAGAAAAATCCACATAATGGAAACACAAGATAGAAACCTAACGCTATTTTTCCTTTTGAAGTGCAATTACTCCAAACAAATAACAGTAGCAGGTGTATTGGGTTTTTTCTTATGCACAAGTAATCTACAGTAGCTACAGTTTATGGTAGTGTTCCTTTAATATATGGACTGAATGTGTGCCTGTGCTGCCCTGGATATTGCTTTGGTTGGAAAGCTCAATGCAATATCTCAAACCTTGATGAGACATCGCAGTTGGTATTTTCCTCTATCTAGCAGCACCTCCAGGTCTCCCCCTCCATGGGCAGTGCGATCTGTGGGCTGATGTGTACTTGGCCCATGGCAGCGATGTCAGTCTGCCCCTCCAGCATGCTGCGGCCACGTGAACGACAAGTGACACTTTGACAGGATAGAACTCCTTTTTTTTTTTTTTTCCTACTAATTCTATAATACTGAAAAATTCTGTCACCTATAAAGGGAGTGATTCTGTCGAATGAGCCGATCTGATTTCTTTTGGGCATGACCAGTTCAATATAGTCAATAATATATGTATTCGTATGCTTCGGTGGTGTGAAGGGTTTATTTTCTGTCTCCATTATAATGGGTTATAAAGTTTTATAAACTGCTCGATCTGCTTTTAAAATGAGAATGCATGCCAGGTTCATTCGTTTGTACCTACTGTAACTGCCTTGTGATGTTTTCCTGCACAACAAAGCCACTGTAACGGCATCTATAGGTTTGGATTCCTTTTAAATGTAGTGGGCTATTGACAAGTCCCCTACGTCCTTTGACCCTGGCAAGTATGCTACATTGCTCTAATCTGTATGTCTGGAAAAGTCTGTTAAAAAAATAAATAACATTTAGTTTAGTCTTTTGACGTTCTGCTTAGCAATGCCATGTTATTATACCGCGTACCATTCCTTCTGTGTTTAATTGATTGATTCCTCTCCCCCTTCAGGTGTTGCTCTGTTGCCATTTGTTGATGAGCGCCGTCTGAGAGCTGCTTTGGAAGAGGTTTACCCTGACCTCACTCCTGATGAAAGTAAAATTATGATATTCGTCCGTGTTGTCTGTGTAATCACTGAGGTTTTTAGCATTAGCGTACTTATCGTTCATGCTCTGCTGGGCTGCAAATGAACACGATATAATGGATGGCTGCTATTGATTGCCTTTAAACAAATCTGTAACCTTTTGCTCGATAGATGATTTAATTGCAGTAAATTGAATGATCCTTGATGTAAAAATGGAGCCTTAGAAAGTACAAAGTAAAATAGAACAACCTTGCGTTTAAAACTTGTTAATTAAATTCTCATTTACCGCTTTCTCGTGTGACTTAAATATGATCTGTTTTCACAGGAAAGCCTTTTTAAGAGTATCCGTTAAAGCCATAATGCCAAACAATTAGAAATGGTGGGAATTTTAGCTGTATAATTACGTTCATAAATTGGTTTATGAAAGCAGAAAGCGTACGGTGGAATGAATTAGGTTGGATTTGGATTATACGTTAATGAACCTAATGTCAGTTGGGAAACATTCTCTACTATTGTATTAAATATTTTTTATTTTTTTTGTTTTTTTATCTTGCTAGTGAGAAGAAATAGCCTTGGGGGTGATCATTTATTTGTTGGGAAGCACCACCCATTAAATGACTTTCTCCATGAACTTTACAAGGCAAACTCTAAAGAGGTAAGCATGCTGTGTGTAACGGACGGCTTCACAGATTTAGCAAACGTAGGTACTAGTAAGAGCATGGAGGAAGTAAAAGCCGAAGACTCCTCAGTTATCTGACCCCTGGATTTATCACCACAGGATAACCAATCATTAGGCATGGCAAAGACATTGAATAGGAGATAGATATGGCCACAGGTTTGTTGTATCACTGGTACAGGTTGAGCACCTTTATCCAGAATGGTCAGGACCCCAAGCATTCTGGATTTCAGAATCTGACGTCTGGGAGGCAGGAGATTGCAGCAGAAGAGCTGCGATTCCCTTTCTGCTGCAGCTACCAGCGTATACATATGCTGGTAGCTTTGTACAGGGTTTCTCCAGACATTCTGCTCAGAGCAGCATGTAAAGCGTTGGGGCTGACCAGAAGCTCCCCAGCACGTGCCACAATCTGCTGCAACGCTCAGGAGCAGCGTCTTTGCATAGAGCGACCAGTCTAGAGCATTCCTGATCAAGGATTACTAAAATCCCTGTTTTCGCAGTCTTCTGGAGTTTAAAACTCAGGATTAGGGGTGCCCAACTTGTATCGGCTCAGGCCTATCAGTTTAAATTGTACACAATGTTGTTTTGAAGGTGGCGTTTTCAAGTGCATACATATGCATGTTGTTATTCAGTCTTTTGTCTGTTTTGCAAGGTTAAGTGAATGTAGGGTTCACACCCTCAAAGCTGGTCGTCCCCCCATTGCTGTGATGCTCCATTGCCAAACTACAGTTTCTTTTGCTCAGAAGTAATATTTTCTTGTATTCCCATATTTTAGCAAACTGAAATTCCGCCAGAGTTGTGCCATGGCATCCAAGGACAACTTGATACGGATGAAGGAGCCATTCTACCAAATGAGTAAGCCTAAAGCTTCATAGACTACAGTAGTTATTGAAGCAACACCTGCTTTAAATGTGCTACAAGAGCAATGTTCTGTCCAAATCCCATTATTAATTCAATGATACTTTTCTCTATAGGGTTGTGGAGTCACCAATTCCAGTGTTGCGCAATCTTACTGAGAATTATTCCATAAGGTAGGTACCTCTCTATTCATTTTGTTGCTCATTTTACTATAAATGTAAGCGTTGGAATCTTAAGCAGCTGCTAGAGTTTTGGAAGTATATATTTAGTTGCCTAAACCAGTGGTTCCTAACCCTGGTCCGCTAATCCCCCTAAGAGGCTTGGTTTGTCAGATCTCTGAAGCACAGCACAAGTGATATGTTTTGCTGCTCAATGTTTCCCCAAGGTAACCCTTTCAACCTGGCCTGGTACTTGAGGACCAGTGTTAGGAACCACTGGCCTAAACATTTCCGTTTCACAAACATTCGATATACAATAGAGGCAAAGGGGCACTCTAGCCCAGGGATCTCCAACTACAGCACCCCTAGATGTTGGTTGGCTTCAATTCCCATTTTCATTTTTTTTTTTTTTTTTTTTTTTTTTTATGCAACAGATGGCCAGGGAATCATGGGAGTTGAATATCAGAAACCTCGGGGGGGGGGGGGGCGCAGAGTTGGAGATCCCTACTCTAGGTGTTCATGTAAATTGAGGGGTCACAGTGCCCTTAGTACCTTTTGACCCTCTCCTGCCTCTGAGGGGCTTTTGGAAAGTGCAGGGCTTAGCTTCTCAGAAACATATATCAGCCACAACTGACTTGAGCTTCAAGGATCGAAAGAAGGAAGAGACCCATGTCAGTACCAGGCTCTCTCGAATGGCTCTCTCGAATGGCTCACTGGAGTGTGTGTGTGTGTGTGTGTGTGTGTGTGTGTGTGTGTGTGTGTGTGTGTGTGTGTATCTCTTCTCCTCCCCCCCCCCCCCCATGGTCATTTGACAGTAGCGTTCAGAGGATTAGCAAGCCAGCTTTGCGCTGGATTCCAGTTTAAGTTTTAGCATTCTCTAAGCGGATAAAACAGAAGGATGGGTGCAGATAATGTTTAACCCCCACAGTTTCACTTTCTTCCATTTTTAACCCTAGAGCATTCCTTGAAATAAAGCCCTTAATTAAAATGTTTTATTTGTCTTGAGTTAAAATTTCTTTGCGTACACCAGTTTCTAAATACCATAACCACACAAATACAGAAGCTGCTGTGATCTCTAGGGATGTAGGCTGCCATTATGCATATCCATGAACATTTCTGGGCCTGTTCCGTGGCTCATGCAGTTTGAGTACTAATACATGATTAAACGGGTAAAGGAAGAACAGCAGAGATTCATGTGTGTGTATTTACACAAAGACAGCGTTTAGAGGTTGCTAAGTAACAGCACAGTGACGGGTACTAATAAGATGTTAACTCACCTAGTTGCTAAGGGCTATCCCCCCCTACAGTAGTTTTATGCAGTCTTTGTTGTAATGTTTTTAACCCTTTTGTTATTTGTTTTTCATGTTTCCTTTGTAGCATCAAGTTTAAGGACCCACAATTTGAAGAGGAATTTGTCTTTAAGGCAGTGGTTTTGAAAGGTGCAAAGTAAGTATACTACACTTGAGATGCTTTTTTTATTACAGTTACTATAAACGCAAAAGAATTTATTTTTAAAGATGGGATTATTTTTTTTCCTTCTGTTATCTAGAAAACCACCAATAACATTAAAGCCAGGTGACTTTGAGAAAACAAATAATAATGGAAGGCCATGGAGACCACAGATTGGCTTCAACCATAACAGGAAGTCTGTTCATTTGGATCAGTCATCTTTCAGGACTTTGGGGTAAGTGACATTTGCTTGCATGTCTTAACCCCTTCCCACCACTTAACCTAATTATTCTGTCAAGACTTCCTGACAGTTTTTTTTTTTTTTTTTTTGAGAAAGGATTTTACCAAGAAGGGTACTTTGAGATTTCTCTCGTTTTCAAGTATGTCCTGGGTGGCGAAGTGTGTACCGTTGGGTGTCTTGCCCAAGGACACTTACTGGGCAGTTAAAGGGATACTAAACTTATAGCAGGGGTAGGAAATAGGGGGGTTAACCATTAACCTTGCCTGACCCCCTCCACACTTTCTTTCCCTGTTTTAAGCCTTTGTTTTCCCCAAAAACCTACCTGAATCCAGCACTGATCTTCCACTGAGCCCTGCAGGATATGACATGCTTTCAACTTGGCATGTCACATGACTGCAGGAGGCAGGATGCTCCAGCCAATTCAATGTGTCTCAATGCATGACAGCTTTGATACCTTTTGAATGGGTATGGTATACAGAGTTCTCAAAGTCCTGGAAATCTTGAGCTGAGGTTCTGGACAGAACCAAGCCCCCGCTGCATTTGGTTTGCCCGGATTAGCCCTCTGAGCCCTCTTAGTGGAAGGAGGACAGAGGTCAGAGCATCAGGAGTACTCGATAAGAATAATTGGCCACGCTGTGTAGCAGGTCTCTGTAAGGACCCATGACTGAGTAATTCCGTCTTTCAGCTTAAACAATGCTGTGCAACCAAGGGCATGGCAACCAGCGGTTTAATGCTGTACCTGGGTGCCTCAGCATACAGCTATGTCCCAGCACATGTGATCTCTGACCATTATTCTCAGAGACCACTAGGCAGTGAAGCTTTCTGAACTGTCCGTGTGCTATAAAGGAGGAAGCGAGAGAGAGCATACATTGCGTTCCTATGCCAGTTAGCACAATTGAAGTGTTTTTTTAGGGATGCACCGATACTAGTATCGGTATCGGGGCCGATATTGCCGTTTGCACGAGTACTTGTTACTCGTGCAAACGGCCCGATACATCCTGCCGATACCGGAAGCCGGCGCTGGGCCGGCTTGCCGGTATCCGCGGGGCTGGGGAAGCTGGCCGCGTGCATGAAAAGCACGCGGCCAGCGTTCCCCTCCGGCGCGCCGCGATACTCACCCATCCTGAAGGTCCGGTCGCTGGGCAGTGATGCGTTCCCGCGGCCACTGGGCGCTCCTGTGACGCTGCCTCTCAGCTGGAGGCCGCGTCACAGATGCGCCCGGCGGCCACGTGATCGCATCACTGCCCAGCGACCGGACCTTCAGGATGCATGAGTATCGCGGCGCGCCGGAGGGGAACGCTGGCCGCGTGCTTTTCATGCACGCGGCCAGCTTCCCCAGCGTTCAAGCTGGGGGTAAATCCATGAGACCTGGGGGCCAATCCATGAGACCTGGGGGCCAATCCATGAGACCTGGGGGCCAATCCATGTGAGCTGCGGTCAATCTCATATAAATTTTTATATGAGGTCTGTTTCTATTGGAAAGCGTCACATGACATTAAATAAAAGTATCAGTACTCGGTATCGGTGAGTACTTTTAAAAAGTATCGGTACTCGTACTCGGTCTTAAAGTGGTATCGGTGCATCCCTAGTTTTTTTTATAATGCACACTTCTGTTGAAACAACTGTGAATGTTTTGGGGTTTTTGCAATTTTTTTTCATCAAAAATGTGCATATATCAAATCAAAGTAGAGCCATGTTTGCGTTAAAAGCCATCTATAATATGTTTGAGTGCAGTATAGAAGACGAAAATTATGGTTCAAAACACACGTGGTCATGTTTGGGTCCTTTAAATATTCATGAAGTAAAAGGAGACGGTCACTAATGGATTAAATGACCAGTCACATTTAATGTGTGGTGCTTCCCAGCTCCATTAATAATAAAAAAAAATACCTTTTTTTTGGTTGATCATTTATTATTTTAATAGCAATTACCAGATAACGATTATAGACCATATTCTGCCCCAATGCGCCATTGTTCTACTAGAAATGGATGCCTTGCTATATCGTTTCGTACAAAGAGAAAGGAATTGTTTGCGCATCAAAATAGTAAACCTAAAAATACAAAGTTCATTTTCTTTGCTGTTTTTCAATACCAATTGAAAACTATTTTCAGTTGCAAATTTTTGATGACTGCAATTCTACCAAACCTTCATTGATTTTGTATGCTCACATTATTACCAATTGTGATCATTTGTAGGTTTCTGGGCAGGATTTTATGGACCCAACCAAGATGAAGGCAGTTCATGCAGTCTGTTTGACATACTTATGGTTCATATTTGGCTTGTGCTTTGCAGTTTTCTTTTGTTGTTCATACAGAATTCTGATGTATGTTCTTTCCTGTACTTCTTTACCTTCAAGGGACACTCTCTAGGTTTAAAACCAACAAAGGGGTTTATCATTTACCCAATCTGACCCCCTTCCTCACCTTTTATCTCCAATTTTAACCGTTAATGTATATTTTACAAAGATCTTAATTTCAGCACAATGCTGGCTCTCAAATCAACAGCCCGATATATGTGGAGCTGCTAGAATTACCTTCTTATCTTGACTGCTTTCTTAATTTAATTATCTTCTAATGTAAATTGTGGTGTGCCTACCCACAAGATAGAACTAACAATGGCACTAGTGGCCTGCTCTATGATGGGGCCCGCTCAGGTCTCACAAGGCTTTAGCTCGATTGTGCCATTACAGGGACAACTGCTCCATATACAAATCCAGACGCCATCACCCAGAAAGGACGGCCAGTACTGAAATGCCAAGGAAGTCATCCCTGCACGAGAGATGCAGCAACCCCCCGACGATCGTTTCAGCCTTGTAAACTATAAGTTTACAGGGTAATCCAGACGTGGACCCCTTTGCTCGAGGTGCTTAGAGCGGTGTCAGCTATACCGTCCTGACGAGGCCTAACACGGCCGAAACGGTCGTCAGGGGTTGGTGCATCTCTCGTGCAAGGACGTCGTTCTTGGCATTCAGTACTGGCCACCCTTTCTGGGTGATTGCGGCTGATTTGCATATGGAGCAGTTGTCCCTGTAGTGGCACAATCGAGCTAAAGCCTTGATACCTGAGCGGGCCCCACCGTAGAGCAGGCCACTAGTGTCGTTAGTTCTCAGGACCCTCACAAGCCCCTTTTTTACCCACAAGATAACTTGCGGTGAAAATATAATTTGAGGGTTTACCGACGGTAAAATACATAGATTAAATTATTCGAAATATTTGTTGGCATCTGCTCATTTTATTTGCTTCTCCTCCACCAGCCATGTCTTGCCACAAACTAGAGGACCGCCTCGTGGAGGCCAGTACAGTAACATCCCACCACCTGGCGCCTACAACTCTGGCAGTGCATACAGAATGTCATCAAGACAGCCACAGATGCAAAGTAAGTGGGCTTTTTCTTACGGATTGTGACTTTCTGGATTACGGTTTAATTTTGTTCCTCCGGGCAAAGGTTTCTTGTTATGTGGAGTCATTTGGCCTTTGGGATGTTCACTATTACACTGGAAGTTCGTGAATTATAACGATATAAAAAGCTTTACCTGCTTGTCTTGTACACGTGCTGTTGGCAGTTTGCTGACATCATGGGTCTAATGCTAAATGAAATTTAAACAGGTGCACCCTGTAAGGTAGGTGTGTGTGTTTTAGAAAACTGTGATGGCTCCAATTTGTCATTGTATCATTTGTTAGACGGATTAATATTTGAGCCAATTAGTTCAGTACAAGTTGGAGCAACCTTTAACTCCTGAACAAATTATGACATTCGAGGACTCGATTAGGCAGCCCTGACTACTGGTAAGAACAAAAAATATAATGCAAAGCAGGGGGTTATCTCCATAGGAACAGCTGTTGCTCCGCTGACCAGATTTGTTTTTACACCCATCTTGTGCATGTATTGTGATTGCTTCCACACACTTTGAATGCACAATATGATGTTTCTGAATTTTTTTTTAAAGTTCTTTTAAATCTTTTTAAGAAATAAATAAAAAAAAAAAAAACAAAGCTCAGTTTTGGTACTTCCTTTCAAAGCGTGAGTATAATGCACACGCCATCTACAGCCTCATAGAATATTATCCAGCTACAGCCTTGCCTTTTTATATGAATTACAAGCAATAAGGAGGGCACAGAGTCACTCAACTTAATGCTGGGTTCATTTATGGCCGAAAGAGTTTAACATTGTATCAAACATGGAAAAAAAACAACTGCATCAAGAAATCAAAACAATAAAGGAAAGCGTATATTTTTCCAAAACACCTGACTTTGAAGACTGACTTTTGCCAAGCATCGCAGAGGCAGCTGTATACCCAAACTTAACTACAAAACAATACAATGTAACCCATTTATTTGATGGGATCTATGTACAAAGCCTTGTGAGAAGCTTTTTGAATGGGATAGATGTGAGTTATGCTTTGGGTAGGCTTGAATAGTTGGCACAGTGAGTGTGGGAAAACAGAAGGATAATTGATTACATTCTTTGGGTAAAAGGGGAAAGAAGGACCATGGAGAGCAGGGATGTCAAACTCTGTACCCCAGATATCCTGCAATTCCTTTAAATCTTTGCCTCAGATGGCCAAGGAATCCTGGGAGTTGTTGTTTAGCAACATCTGGGGGCAAGTGTCTGCAATCCCTAAAGTATAGTTTGAGTGTGAAGAATTGAACATACAAGCTTTGAAGGGTCATGAAGGTAGAGATGGAAAGAATATCTATCCATAAACTTGTTTTCCCCCCATTTTCCATTTTGATTTTGACTATCATTCTCTACCCCATGTGTGTTTTAATTCACCCTATAGTGCTGTAATGTTAAATGTATATGCAGCCAGCCCCTTGTTGATGATACGTTAAATATTGATGTTTGATGGAGTATATGTTATGTGTTGACCTCCTGTGTTCTGAGTGCCAAGGCCAATATCTGCCTCTATGCCAAACCACAATAATGGGGATTGCATAGCTCTGGCTGCTTCCAGAATGACAACTAGAAAGACAACTAGTCAAAACTTGAAGGAAAGTAAAAATGGATTGTGTGTATTTGTGGGCATACAGTCTAGTGCAACACACACAAAGTAATATCACTGTGGAGAAGGGCAGTGCGGTCAATCAAACGACCACCTCTTTCAAGTGCCTGTCGTGGGTGTTTCTTCCTGTGTTTCCTTGATTTGACATTGATGTACCAATTTTCAGCTGATGAGTAATTGGCTATATGCTGATAACTTGACAGAGTCAAGTACAGTGCGCCGGCACTCTATGTGAATGGCAGATCTGGTTTATGCAAACCCGAGAGCCTGATTTATGACTTTCTCTGCTTGCATTTTGTAAACTTGTCAGTTAGCTGAATCTGAAAGTGATTTTGATTAGTGCAATCAGTAAACATGAGGTCTTCTCTTTGATTGCCTGGCTGATTAGGTAAATAGTCACTTAAGTAGCTGTTGGAGCGTCTAGTTTATAGTTTAATGCTTTCTCTGCCTATAAAATCTGTCAAGCCCCCATCCAATATGTGAACTACTTTATTCTTTTTTTTTTTTTTTCCCCCACGAGTACCATTTAGTGTGGTTTTTTTTTTTTATCTGTGATATGGTATCTAAATCACGATGATGTCAAACTGAGCATCCTTGTCATATTGATAAAATAGTTGCAGATCCATTTCATTTATCAGCTTTATCCTTTGTTCTGCCGCATGCATGTCAGTCTTTAGCTCTCACAGAATACAGACTGATTCAAAGATACTCGAATGAGAGGAATGAGATTTTCTGGAGTGTATAGTCCATGTACCATGTTACTTTAAAAACCTTTAACCTATTTTCAACAAAACAGGTTGACATGTAGAGTCTCTCTCCTAAATATACAGGGTTATTAAGAGAGCGTGAAAAGCAGAATGACTGGAGAATGAAAAATTCTAGGTCAAAATAGCCAAACCAGAAACATTCTCCCTTTCATCTCACTTTCCAAATCGGCTATTTTGACCTAGAATTTTTCATTCTCCTGCTATTCACGCTCTGACTAACCCTGATAATTTAATTTTTTTTACACAAAATTTTATTCTAATCTTACACTATGCAAATTGCCAGAAAACATAAGTCATTAAAAAAAAAACCATTTACAGATGTAATTCAGATGCTCGCTTTGCCCACAAAGTTCCTTTGCCACACTCCTGTAGCAGGGTTGTTGTGAGAACTACATGAAAATTAAGTCCAATTTCTAATTTTTTTGCATCAAACGTCTGTACAACAGACACCACAATGCATTGCCGTACTAGATAGCCTGAAGCATAGGTTATATATAGTATGCAACAGCACAAAAAAAATCAAATGTGTGCAGGTCTATGTATATATTTCAGCATTTTAGTAAAATGATGTGAGGATCTTCCTTGTATGGGTAAGTAATTTATTGAAAACTTCTGCATTAGAAGCTGTTAAAAATGCCACAGTGCACCCAACAAGTGTCATATGAGATAGGAAAATAATAATCTTGAATATAGTTGTCTCCGATGGAAACCGGGTGAACCAAAATTTGGATACATGCAGTAAGAGGAGGTTCTGTCATGTTTCCTCAAAAGGTGGAGCCTAAAGAAGTGCTGTTGTGTATAGAGTATCTATTGATTTGTAGACATTCATTCTGTGTACCCAGACAATCATGTTTAGAAGGAAGGCATCCATCTAATTGCTGGTTTTGTTATGGCTGCCTTGCAACTGTAGCATTATGGGAAACAAAGGAGCAGGTGGGTGGTCGTCGTCCCCTCCTCCCAGTACACACGTTCAGTTCTCCATCACAACCTGCCCCTGAAACAGATATTCTTGCTTCCTGCTTTTCAGAAATAAAGCCATGTGAATCTTTTTACTCACTTTTGGGAATGATGACGTGTATCGTATAGAATTCCAGGTGGCAATATCTATTCCAAAGTACTCCATACAATATAAAGACCCTTCCATGATTTTAACATAGATCAAATTCAATATATGATGGTCTATTCTGTTTATAAAAAATACCACTGGTAACTATGTAAGTAAATGTTGTTTATTTTCTTTTTCAAGACTTTGTAACACCTATAGATCCAAGAGCTCAAACTTCATGGGGAAATCGACCACCTCTATATAACCAGCCTCCTCAAAGGTATGACATTTTCAATTACAAAATCCTCACTCATTATTTTAATGCCCGAGGGTCAAACACAACGTTTTTTGAGTTTTCATTTAAGGGTCTAACCACTTAACATGTAACTTGCAGCGAACATGAATTTCACTGTTCGTCAATTCACCAAAAGCAGGCGAAATACGGTGCAGTTCGGCGATCTTCAACTGCAGTGACATTGTCTGAGAAGTATTTTTTCATGTATTCAGAGAACGCCGTGCTGCACCAAAGTGTCAGCGACAAGCCCTGATTTTCTGTTTTTCAGTTCGACAGGTTTAAACAGGCGAATCCCTTGCGATTCTATGTAAAAACGTATTTAAACCTTTTTTTAAGAGTTTAATTTTTCATATTAAACAAACTTTTATTTTTTTTCCCTTTTTGTGAAAATTTTGTGTCCCAATTTTAGAAAAAGCTTTTTTCTTTTTCTGTAACAGACATTTTTTCATTTAAGGGCTTTATTATTTAGGCACATTTTAGTACATTTTTTTTATAGGAGTATTAGGAGAATATTGTTGGGCTTGTTTTTTCCATTTCGGTGGAATTCACAAAGGCCACAACTTTCCTTTCATGGGACTTCGATGCACTATGGTGATCGTTCACTAGTGAATTCACTGAAATTTTGCTAAATTATGGCCTAGTGAAAAGCACTGATATTTCGGTGCTTTGTGAATAGACCCTTTTGTGTTCTATTTGAGTACCCGCAGTGTGGCAATCTCTTGGCTTTTTTTGGTGGGGGGGGTTCTTTCAGATTTTGCCTTTTGTAATCCTCGCTACTAAAAAATAATATATGCTATGGATTTGTTTAAGGAAAGTGAGGGGATAATAGGGAATATGGAACATGATGCCATATATTATTTAACAATATTAAGTTCAATATAAATTCCAGCAAATGATCACCATAAAGGCCACCTGAAATTGATATTCCCATGTATAGACTGTAATGGAAAGCGACCCATATGAGTAGGTGGGATTGTACTTAAAAATGCTTTATCTTTATTAAAATGTATTCTTTTAGTCATAGTATTTTAATGTTTATTAAATATTGTAATGAAGATGAAGAATTTTTAATTGTACTCCCCACTTCGTAGTGGTGATTTCCCAATTATTGGCGGTTATGCCTCATCCTTTAGAAGGGCGCTAGGTTTCTTTCACTATATACATATGAGGAAAGTTGTGTGTGTACTGACTTTTTTTAAAGTTTAAAATGCTTTTGTATTTTAATTTCAACTAGATGAGGGAGAATATAGCATTAAGGGACTTCAAAATATATTTCCCAATGCTGCAAAAATTAACATTGTCACTGTTGGGGGGAGCAACTAATGCAAGCCATGTGTCCTACACGCCTCTGTTACTCATAGGGTTAATGAGGCATAACTAATGGTCTTCCAATTTATCAGCTCCTTGCTGAATCTGCCATGTTAGCACAGACCTGCCATTGATTCTTGCTAGAAACCTCTTGAAGTCCTAATCAGCTTCTTTGGTACAACTTTTTCAAGCCCTACAAGCCTATTGTGCTGCAGTGTCAGTGTAGGTCAGTAGTTATTAGGCGCCACTGAAAACAGTTTCTTTAACTACTTAAGACTGAACTGAATTAAAAGCAGAAGGGACTTGGGGAGATTATGGAATCCGCCGGCCAATAAGTACCAAACCATAGAAAGAATGTGACATGGTTTGATGATGAGGGATGTTCTACATATGGTCCCTGACTAAACAAGTCTGTAAATTCCTCCTGCTGAATTAGTGTTACACTGCCAAATATAAGCTTTAAATCCACCCACTATACTGGTATAATTTTGACCTTTACTTGAATTCAGCTTTCTCAGTAGTGGGAAAAACCAAACAATGGCTGCAACAGTTTTCATTTTTGTTTCAGAAGTCCCCATACGTTTATACCGAAAGGTCCCCTATTTTATAGTGTGGGTGAGAATGCTTAATGTCCTGTTTATTATACTCTCTGGTCCATTTAAAAGTCTTAAAGCATTCCTAGTAGTAATATATCCACTTCCACATGGACGTTCACCTGGATTTTTATTACACGTGTGCAGGGCAAAAAAAAATTGTTTCATTTCGGATAGATCCATTACGTTTTTTAGTTCGTTTCGGTGCGTATTGTTTTGTTACCCACTATTCGTATTTTGGACCAATTATTTCAGGAGATTAGTAACTCGTTTTCGGACCGCTTTATATTTCAAGAGATTAGTATAATTCGGATTGATTCGTAGAAGTTATTTCAGAATGTGAAACGGATTAATTAAATTACTTAGATTAGGGTAAAAAAAAAATTGTAATTCCCCTGTCATTGGTGCTGAAATATATTTCAGCACCAAGGACAGCAGCATTAGTACTACAATGAAAATACCAAAAATAAAATATCAGCTGGTACTACATTGAAAATACTAAGAATAAAAATACAGCCGGTATTAGAATAAAAATACCAACCGTACAAAATAAAATACAGACGAAACTACAGTAAAAATACCAGCTGTGCAAAAATAAAATAGTCGGTACTACAATGACCATAGCAGCCAGTAATAAAATACCAGCCGGTACTACAATAAAAATACCAGCCGTACAAAATAATCTCATAGGTTTCAATGTAAAAAAAAATTTTATTAAATATTTATTCAACAGGTTATTCTTTACCTTTGCAGCATATAGTCTTTTTTGATTAAATTTTGGATTCCTAATTTATTTTAAAACCAGGCTTTTTTCTTTGCCAAATGCAGCGGGTTTTTTTTTTTTCTTCAGTCTAGCTGCGTTTAGGGGATGTCTATGGTGCTGAAACCTATTCAGCACCAAGGACAGCAGCCCCACGGGGCTGCTGTCCTTGGTACTGAATAGGTTTCAGCACCATAGACAGCCCCCGCCAAATGCAGTCAGACTGAAGGAAACAAAAATCCTGCGTTCGAGAAAGAAAATTAAAACAAATCTTTGTTTTAATCTAAATCAGGAATGCAAAAATTTCCCCAAAAAATGCCTATAAAATCCTAAAGAATAAACAGACTTTTTTCTGCAAGTGGAAAAAATGGTTTAAATATTTCTAGTAAAAACTGGGAATATTTTTTTACATTGAAACCTATGGGATTCACCCGTTTAAAGCTGTTGATCAGGTCACTTCACTGACCTTTCGGTGCTGTTCAGCGTTCTCTGAATAGATTAACCATTACTTGTCTATGGGGAATAGATTCTAACGAATTGATTGGTTAAAAACAAAATCCATTTGTTTTTATTTCATTTCGGACAGAACGGATTTCGTAAGCACTTCCAAAATACGAATTGGTAAATTTCATACGAATTTTGATTCACAACGAAACGCACATCTCTAATTTTTTTTTATACAAGCAACCCAGCGCCTCACCGTAGGTTATGATTCGTTGGCCCTTTGAATTGACTTGATGCATAGAAGCAATTAAAACGTTTGTTGCGACTAGTAATATGGCCAGCCAATTTAGGTCATAAAAGATTTTGAATTTGTGTTCCCATACAAAATAAAATACTGTATACCAAATGTCAGTCTATGCCAATTAGTGCTGATGTTGCTAGGTCACGGCGGTCAATTGAAAACCACATCAATAGAACTTGAAAAGGTTTCCTCCAGATCAGACCTTCTGACATATTGCACAGAATAATGGATGGGAAAAAAAAGACAGCCCCCCCCCCCACCCTAGATTCAAAATTCTTGCCTGTAAGAATTCATTTGCAATCTGCAATTAACTAGGAAGAATAGCTAGTCTAAAGGGTCCCTACTTTCTGAAACTAAAGCATTCTCCCAACTTGCTTATGTTTACTCTTTGGATAATGTATTTTGTCTTCACTATCTTGCATTTGTTCCTTGTACTCCTAACCTCAAGCCTATATCTTTTATTCACTGGAAACTCAAACTTGGATTGGGCTTTAGGTATTCTTGTTTGTTTTTATTTTTTTCATATATATCAGTCATGTCATTGTAGAACATTGACACCGTACTGCTGACCTATTTGTGGTTTTAGAATTCTAATGTTTTGTGTTTGGTTTTTTTTTTTATTTATTTTAAATGTATATATTTTGTACAGACTTTACGGTTTAATGCAGAACCTTGCTCCTCCGTTCCAAAATCCTCAATCCGGACAGGGCGGACCCAGTCAGTATTACCAACGACACGGAGACCGGAACAGACAGGTAAATACCACATCTACTGCAATTTTTTTGCTGTCTTTTGTTAAGTTTTCGTAACCTTTTTGTAGCAGCCTAGATATTCTGAGGCAAACCATGCATAAGCGTTACTTCTTTCAGCACATATTTAGTGAGGAAGCTGGAACAATTCTAAAATGATGCAGAATGGCCTAAAAATTGTATTCACTTTGATGCCAATAAATTAACATTCCACCAGGGTTTTTAAACTTTCTCCACCCACATATGTAATTTGTGTTGACTCACAAGCTACAATGTGACTTGTACAAATCCACTGCCTTTAAAGGCAGTGTTTGGGAGATACTTTAACTATTTAGTCTGGTCGTTCACTTTTTTTGTTATAATGACATTGTTATGCTACAGAGTCAATAAACCGGTTTGTTTTTGTGCTTGGTTAATCCTGTAAACAAACGCTTTCACTTTGTTTTATAGGGATACAACCAAGGAAGGAATTCTCAGTATCCACCACAGTCTGGAAGATATAATTGGAAATAAAAATCTTGTATTTATCACTTTCTTTTCCCTTTAAGGATTTTTTAAAACCGATTTAAGTTTTTTTCTTTTTAGCAGACGTAATTACGGGACATTTTTAATTTCTTTCTGATTCATGTAAATGTGAGCTTTTTTTGTGATTGTACAATGCTTTCTTATAGATGAGGTCTCTTTTTGTAAAGATGTTTTTAAACACTGTCATTTGTCATAAAGTTGGTCTTGGCCATGTATCTCCTGTAAAGGTAGGGCATGACATGAAGTGATTTAAATTGTGTTTTAGGGTCTATGTAGGTTTTTAAAGGTATTTGTGTATATAATCTATACAAAACATATCTTCGTACGCTTTTTTTTTTTTTTTTTGCGCAATCAAATGTTACCCCGATTTTTATTTTCACAAATTGTCGAGTCACAATGAAACTTTGCAAGTGATAATTTAAAGGAAAAATGTTCCTGTAAATTTTGTTTGGTTATTAAATAAAAAAAAACCTTTTCTACAATTTGGGTGTTGGTAGTCAATCTTTTGTTTCATTTGTGTGTGTGTGTGTGTGGTGTTATTTTGCTTTGTTACCACTGGACCCCTGTAAGTGTAAATATTTGGGGAATCTCGTTAAAAAATGGTAAATTAAAAGTATCCCTTTGTGAGACGCAAGGAATAATTTCTTAAAAGTATAAAAAAAACTAGTTTTGGTTTTTCTGGCATCTTTATATTTAATTTCAAGCGGACAAACCTAAAAATGTTTCCTGAATTATAAATTGATCATTCGATATCGTACGGTCTTCAGCTGTACACTGCATGGATATTGTGTACTTTCCCCCTCCAGGTCGGCTTTTAAAGAAGGGTCTTTGTTTACTTGACGAGCTCATGATTATTATTGTTTCTATCTAGCAATAAAGCCTGTTTACTTGTGTGGAAGGATGTGTGTGTGTCTAAAATATATATTTTTTTACATGTACAGTATATACACATGTAGCATGTGTGTGTACGAAACAAGAAGTGCATGCTCAATACACTTTTCAGCAATTCTTTAGCTGTTAATGGTTTAACAGCACACACTATATATACACACACGTTCTAAGGCACTCACCACTTGAATCCTTCATGTGAACATGCCCCGGTGCTGTAATCCAGATGAATTATGTGTACACCATATGTAGAATTCACCCCAGGAACTTCATTAAAATCTTCAAACATTATTCAAAATCTAATTAAAAGTGGATCAACATTTCAACAGTCTGCTGGATCTTTAAGGTACAAAACTTTTTTTTGTATCTTGAATTTAATGAAAACCCCAGGAGAGTGCTTCTAAGTGTATATATGTGTGTATATAATTATATATATGTGTATATACACTATATTGCCAAAAGTATTGGCTCATCCATCCATATGCGAGTCAAGGCAGGTGAGCGAATACTTTTGGCAATATGGTGTATATGTACACCATTCATATGGTGGGATACCATATTCTAGCAGTGCTTTTTGCTCAATCACTTTAAACCGGCTGGGTGGAGTAGAGGTAACATCACTGCTCTGCGTGGAGAGAACCTGTGGAGATGTGGGTTTCGATCCCAGTGAGCACCTCTCCAGTAAGTGTCCTTGGGCAAGACACCTAACGGTACATACTCACCACCCAAGACATACTTGAAAACGAGAGAAATCTCAATGTATCCTTCCTGGTAAAATCCTTTCTCCAAAAAAATTTTTTTTATTAATTGCACATTTAGAAGGTTCATGTTTGTCATCTGTTTCTTTTGCATTATTTTAAGGCATTTAACCATCACAAAAGCGGTTACAAAACTACTGCGCCGTGGAAATTGTATATGATGTGGACATATTACACTTTGGACACTTTTTTTCTTTTTTGATCTAAAATAAGTGCCTGTTCCCTTGGTGGGGGGGGGGGGAATCTTTATTGTTAAGCAAATTTAATGCAGCTTTACTATTTAAAAAAATCCAAGTTGTTAGCTTGATGCTTATCAACTAAACCCCACTTACGTCCTTACTTCAAAAGTATATGAAGTCTAGTACTGCAGCTCTCACTGGATTTTCTTCTGTATAGTAACTGCTTTAGCTGAATCTTAAACCTAAAAATATATCGGCCACATGTATATAATGTGTCAACCTTATTCCGCAACCCTACACATTTTGCCAAATGAAACGTGCAAAGCATTTTGGCTAAAATTTAATTACTGGAGTCTCTTGTAAATTTCTGTGACCAGTCAGACTTTGCTATTAGCCTTTTTTACATTAAAACCATAAATTAAGAATCCTCTTACTCTGTCCTGCTAGTCATGAATGTGGTGTGTTTCTTTTAGCTATAATAAACGGTTTGCTATAAATTATGTTTTTTGTGTTTACTATGGAATAATTCTTTATGGCGTTTAATAAAACAGAGACCTCTTAAATTTATAATCTGAACGTGATGGATTTTTTTTTCTTAATGCTGTTGGATAAACGCACAATGATTTTATTCTGGACCAGAAATTCTAAGTTATTCTACATTCAGAATAATCCACAACCTACTGAGATTCTCTCTACTCAGACAACTACAAAAATACGTATATTCATGCATAGGCCGACTAGATCTAGGCCAAGACAGAAGACTAAAGATCGAGGAGGGATTGCTGCATTTGTCCTGCTTTTTAGGCTGGGGTCAGTCGAACGCAGTGCGAACGTGCGTTTAGTCGCACTTCATTACGATTGTGGTAGCAACAAATGACGGCCAATATACGAAGTACGGCTGCACGAAAGTTCGGCTGCGCAACGCAAGCGGCAAACAAACGCATTTTTGCAAGAACGTCGAACCGCTAGTACTGATGTACAGAGTGTGCTGCGTCCGCCTAGCGGTGTGTGCGCGTGATTAGGAGACGTTAGATGCTGCTAATGTCCAGCCAACATAACATCCAGACACCCAAAGTTTCCTGGTTTGAAACTGTAATAAAATCACAGCCGTAATTGCGCATCGTATGACCGCTATTGCGTATTCCGTGAAAAAGTACATCCTTGCGTTCGGACGCACTTTTTTACGGACGATGCAAAAAATGCGTTCGTCTGACCCTAGCCTTAGGGGCTCCTCTATTAGGTGTGAGATGTGTGGGTGTATAAAAAAAAGATGCAAAGTCCTAAAACTCAAAGCACTGTGTAAATTAAAATGTTAAACACTCTGAGTAAAATATCTCCTTTACACTATGTTCTAGATTATATTTTTATTGGCTTAAATAGTCCTTGAATGTTTGTCCTAACTTCATATTGATATGTTGTCTGGGTTATGGAGCTGCAGAAGTAGTAGGGTCTTGTGGCAGCACCAAGCCAAAACAGGCTCCTGTTCATGGCAGTGAATCCTTTTCCTTTTTTTTTTTTTATTTGAAATGTATATTTTTTTTTCTTTATGGAGTCCTATTTTGCATCTAGTGGAATAGTTCCTCGTCAGCCCATGAAGATGTGTGTCCAATCGAGTGGATTCACAGCACTGGGTACAGCATCATGGGAGTTGTAAGTGTACAGTATCTTTTCTCTAATTCAAGGTTTTCTTTGTTGAAAAGTAACAAACCTAACCTTACAAGCACATCTATATATAAATGTTGCCGTAATCGAAAGGGGTAAACAAGAGAATGTTGAATTTTACTATCATTTAGGCCTCCTATATTTTACTGTGCAGCTTATTCCTTTACAACTCTTTGGAGAGGGACTGCAAAACAGTGGGCACACATCACAGGGCCTTCTCATGATTAAACCTATTAAAGGATAGTGGTCCCTGATCTCCTAAAATAATTTGCCTGTCGAATTATTACGATTTATCTAAAGTGATTCATACATTTAAACACATTATATAGAACCGCACACGTGTGCTCTCAAAAGAAAATCTAAAGTGTAATTGTTTTTTTTTTGGGGGGGGTCCCCCTCTTCAAAAGATCCTGGCCTACACCAATCTGGGAGGGGGAGTGGTGTAAAAATGTCCTTTTTAGTATCCAAATAAGTAAACTTGCATTCATACATAAATCATGGCTGTATCAACAGATCTTGAAAATTGCTTGCTGTAGCAGACCTATAGTTTTCTGTTGTGGATATAGTTTTCTGTTGTGAATATGGTCTTCTGTTTCCCTTTACATTTGGGGAAATAAAATGAGGGAATCCAAACTAATTCTAATAGGTAGCAAATGGGTTCAATACATGGTAGAAACTCTACCTGGTGCAGACCAGCACCTTTCATGTAATAACACAAAGAAATGGTGTTTGGAAAACCTGTTAGGAAATACTATTTCTTTTTAATTGAAGTTTCTCTTTACATTCTCTGGCATATAATACTTGTTACTGTATTACACACCTGTTAAGATTGCTGTGCCTATGTGATACGGATGTGTTCAGCAAACAAAACCTGAGTTTTCAAACTATGGTCATATTTTGCAACTCTTTTGGAAGCCTTGGTGCGGTTTATGAGTTTTTAAATCTGTGATTTGGAGAGGTCTTTTGTTCCAGTAGATCTTCCAGCAAACCCTGTGTGTTCAGGGTAAGCACCATCCATGGCTGCTACATTGGAAACTCATGCCCCATTGGCAGACATAGGATTTATGGACACATTTAGTACTGAAATCCTCACTGTTTTATCCAAGTGTGAATAAAAAATTCCTTTGTTACCTTTCTAAGATAGTTTATTACTTTTTTCAATTCAAATCGCTTATATTAGGAGGTCTGTGTGGTTGATCTAAGCTTGTGTGTATATATACATGTCTAAATTGATAAATATGTCCGTATGGGTAATTCCTGAGTACCAACTGGGTAGGTTGTCTTACATCAGTGCTAGACCTGCCCTGCATCCAGTCATCAGTCCATTACCAGTCACCTGGGTCCTTTTTTCTATGAAATTTAGCACATCTCTCCCTCCACCGCTGTGTAATCACAAAATGATAAACTTTTACTCCCAAGTGTTACTCAGCCAGAGAGCTGGCCGAAACGTGCTCCTTTCATTCTCCAGTCACCTGCAAAAGATCTGCAGATCACCCGAAAAAAAAAACGTCTTTTTCCTTCCTAACCCAAAGGAAAGCATTTTACTGGCAATCGACAGGTTTGCTGATACTTGTATTTTTTTTGCAGCCGGGACTGTCTGGTTTGATCGCATGGATTACTGTATCACAAATCAACAAATGTGTCAGAATCAGAGGCCAGGGATTTCATTGGATATGACACAAATAATTACAAAAATCTTTGTGTTCTTTAATGATCATCGATATATAGACGCGCACAGGTATGGGATACATTGACGTTGTCGCAACTATGTTAAATTGGATTGCTCTGATTTTGGTGTGTGTATGTATATATATAATATGTTACGGTTAAAGCCCGAAGTAATCCTAAAATTAACCGCACTTCGGTCTTCAATCATAACACACACATTATATATATATATATATATATATTATTACATAACATTGAACTATACATCTTGCACTCACAGTTCACCTCCTTCCACTCTCCCCTAACACTCGGAATGCTGGCAAGGTATCCAAGCCTTCTCACTGTTGAGCCAGAATTCCAGGACTTTTCCATAAACCATTGCTTTTATTGCGAAATTCCATGGTCAGCATATAAATTCAGCTTTACAATTTTCTATAGGACGGACATTAATAAAATAAATGCACAGTTAGCCTTTTAAAGACAAACACAAGCCCTCTAGGTGTGGACAGTGTTGTTTTTATCCTCAAATAGCTTTCTTCACACCTATTTTATTAATCTCTGCCCTGAAGAAAATGCTAAACCTGAAATGATAACTAGACTATAGAATTTTTAACTGTCTCAATAAAGGTTATCTTTTTTGAAAAAAGTCCTGGAGTGCAGGTGCAACAAAAAGTGTATATATAACACAGAACGTTGCAAAGTGAACCATCAATCAAGGTTTTTCTTCTATATAATAGGTATATATTCCAGCACGTATTTACATCGTTGTAATGATCATATTTATTATCTTGTAAATCTCCCTGAATGTCACACGCCAAGTCTTGAAAGAATAGAAATATCTGCTTCCTCCTAATTGCACATTGAAAGAAAAAGCTTGCAACCAGATGATTAGTAAAGGAAAAAAGAATTGCCATACAATAACAACGTTTATTCCATTTTATATCGAATTTTGAAGGACTTGGAAGCAGCGGGGTATTTTATTTTGTGGAATATCGTTTCTAAATAATTTATAAGCATACCATTTCCTTAAATATATAATAATATTGCCCGAAACACCCTAAAACTGTCCGAATTAGTGCAGAATATATATATATTTATATATTCTAATGAATTCAATAATTAATGCCATAGTCCACGTCAGTGGGGAACTAAAATTTATAAACCCGACACTATTTTTTTTATATATACTGTATATATATAATTTTTTTTAATTTCCTCTTTGCAACTTTAATTGATTTCATTATTACTGCATAGGTGTGCTATGTGCTAATCGTGGGGCTAATAAAACCACGTTTTCTTTTATGTACCCTAATTTCCAAGTAACTAATATGCTATATATAAATATTCAAAAAGTGTATACAAACGAATAGGATATATACACATACATAGGATACATATATATATGTATCCTATGTATGTGTATATATCCTATTCGTTTGTATACACCTTTTGTTATATACATCCTATATGTGTGTATTATATATATTATAATAATTTTATACCACATAGACCTAAGCTTAAATGCCTCCCCATTCAAAACCTATAACTAATTTCATCACAATCTGCGATAACATCCACAAATGAAACAAAAACATATAAAACACACTCTCAGACCTTTTATAAACCAAATTTACACTGTTAAACCCTGAATATCTGATCAAGATCATGTATATCCTTAGTTTATATAGTATTTATTATTGTTACAGCTAACAGAAACATTCCCTCCAGCTGCCCTTGGTCTTATAGTATTACTCATTGAAAGGAGAGGTACCTGTTGTCCATTCCTTTGTGTCCCAGGCACATATTTTTTGGCTTGGATTCTGAAGCAAACAAGTGACATTGTGGTCTCCTAGTCTTCTGGACATTGTAATATCTTCAGATTTTATTTGGTGGGGCCTCTGAGATGCTGCTGAACTTTAGGGTGTCTTTGTCTGGCTTTGGCCAAGTACTTTTTTCTGTCCTGTTTTCTATGGGGGGCACTTATCCCCCTCTTGAGTTAATGAGTTTCACCTACCCTGCACATTGGTATGCTTATTGCACAGCTTATAGAAATGTTTCATCTCAAAAGCAACAAAGATTCCTTATTCAAAGCATCCTCGTACAATTCTGTTTCCATGATGGACTTGGCCTGCATGTATTAGGGCTATGGATTAACCCTTCCTCTGCCACAGGAAGGTGGCTAATGAAGGATACATTAGCAAAAATAAACTAGATTAAAAATGCAATCTGTAAATTTCTAGCAAGCAGCACATTCTTGATATTTACATTAAAAGCGAGACATTATTCTTCCCAAGGAACATTTAGAGGTCAAGAAACCGATTATTTGCCATCACTTTATTTTTTATCGTTACAACATCTAAGGGGGAAAATAAATTTTAAATAAAAAGTTAGAAAACAAGAACATCTTTAAAAAATAACAATGCAAAAAAAATGAAATTATACAACTTTTAATATATGCCTAGCTTAAACAAATTTCGTACCTTTGCTATTTATTTTCTGACTATAAGGGGGGCATAGCTGTAGCGACTTTATGTGAGCTCATCTTAGAACTATGAAACATATATATATATATATTAATTTCAATTCATAGCCTGCCAGATATCGAATTCCCAATTAGCCATTATTTATTTACTGATTTAACCGTTTAAGTGTCAGGTGAGGGTGAGATATGAAACATTATCTCCTCGCTGTGATATACAAACAGTAAATCGTCATTTTTTTCGTTGTTTTAAACATCTTTAAATTTCTACAAAAATGTATACATAAAGTACAGTCAAAGTTTAAATAGATAAACACGTTTAAAAAAAATAATAATTTAACTTGGAGCAATTCTAAAAATCATCAATATCAAAACATCCTAAGAATGTATAGAAACTGGTAGACATGCCGATAAGAAATCCTTATTACTGTAATCACTGTGATTGTGACACTATTGTAATGTATGTATGTATATATATATATATATATATATATACCAGACTGGGTCCCAGCAACTGCCTTAATATCCAAACGAAATATTGCAAAACACCACGGTGCTAGCCCAAAAAAGATTTGCTGGATATATATATATATATATATATATATATATATACACACACATTACATTAGTACATTTAGTATATAAGAGAATGAGAAATAAATTGAGTTTGAGTGGGTTTCTGCGTGGGTAGAAAGGTACGAAATAAATTGCTTTTATAAAGTAAAAAAAACAATGGAAAAATATTGAAGGCTGAAATCATAGAGTTTCAGTTATTAATGTAAACTGTATTATTATTTTGAAGTTGGAATTCTTATAAATAATAATCCACGACGTTTCCACCAGTTTTGTTTTATGGGAATGATATATTTAGTCTTTTCTGTGTTATATATTACATTGTAATGACAACTCAGGCAATCAAGTACCTCAATGCAAAAATGTGCCATGGACTGATCTTTATATATATGTAGTTGTTCCTGTTTAAGACAACTGGATTTATACTTTTCTACTTAATTATTTGAGAAACATTACTAAGCACCTGTCCTTACCAAATTCCTGGAAAACACCAAAGAAACAAACAAACCCAAACAGAACTTCTATAAAAGACTGCATATAGCAGATAAACCTCTAAATATATATATATATAAAAAGAAAATTCGTTGGCATCTTGCAAAAATCATCAAATTCTTCAAACACACCGAGGACAGATTTAGGAAACAGTTTCTATGGATCAGAAAGTCTGGAGACACCGAGCCTTGTCAGTTTGTGTTTTACCTTCAAGTTATTTTTGCTTGTTAAATATTTATACATCACAAAAAAATATAGAAAGTTGGTTTTTTTTCCTCCCCCCCCCCAGTTATCAAGTGTTCTTTAAAAAAAAAAATGTTTTACTTTTTGTTTCTTTTGTTTTCTTCCAAATGTTGCAATCTCTGCAGGTGACAGTGGGTGGACAGAGCAAAGTGAATTGTCCAAAAGTTCCAAAATAGCATTTAGTAGTCGTTGCCCAAGTCCCATTGTCCTAGTATTACCCACTGTCCTAGTTTTGCAGTCTAAGTAACTTATCCGAAAGCAAATATGTTTTTTTTTTGTAGTTGTTCCCCACACAGGTCCCCATTGCAATATGTTCTCAACAAGGAAAATCCAATATGCTTGTGGCCTGTGCAGGAAGGAGCCGAGGAGATAAGGATTCTCCATTACCACGTTCTGCCATAGAGCATGCTAGCACTGACCATCCCATTGCTAAAATCTACACCCGAGCTGTCCATCTGGCCCATGCTGGCCACCTGACTGTGGAGTGACTGTGGACTTGGTGACATATCTTCTAAATCTGGAGCTTGACTCAGTGAGTTCACCTGTTGACTCTGGTGCTGGTGAACAGCATTAGAAGAAGACAACACGCCATTCGTTGTGTTCTGCTGTTGAGGAACCTGTTGGCTAGGTGTTGATGCGTTGGAACTATTCTGGCAAGGCTTTCCATCTTTCACCAGGACTGGAACAGCCACCCTGCGAGGAGACTGCTGCTGGCACAAGTTACTCTCCTGCTGCAGCTGTTGGGTTACCTTGTCCTTGGCTTGCCTCTTCATTTTGTACCTGTGGTTCTGAAACCAGATCTTCACTTGAGTTGGCGTGAGGTGGATCATGCTGGCTAGGTGTTCCCTCTCAGGTGCAGACAGGTACTTCTGTTGCTTGAACCTCCTCTCCAGTTCATACACTTGAGCCTGAGAAAAAAGGACCCTTCTCTTTCTTCTGGGGGCTGCGTGAAGAGGGGCCATGGACTTTGCAGCTTCTGCTATCCCTTGCAGGGCTCCCATGCCGGCCATGTTCATGCCCGTGGAAGGTCCCATAAATCTAGAAACTGACATATAAGCAATTAGATTTGTGATTTGTAGTGATGGACACTTCAGGGGCCCCTTCCTTTCTTTCTCTAACTCTCTATTTTTCTTTTAAACCGACAATGCCACTATCCTTAGCAAAAGTTTAGGATTACTCTCAATAAGCAATTCTAGGAGCTAAGATTCCAGGCTTACGCGGGGGCGGTTCTAACGCCAACCGCGTGGGTGTTCTTAGAACACTGACACGCGCAAGGGTCAAACAAACCTTGAAACACATACAGAATTAGGGATACTTACTTGTTGAGTACCTTGGGTCTGGGTTGGCACCATACCAGCCTGTGGCAGCAGCAGCGGCGTTGCTCCTCATGGTTTCTTGGTAGGAAGGGATGTCTCCCATGTTGCCAATGCCCCCATTACAGTAGCCTCCTACTGGCCCATGTGAAAACTGTGAGACACTGTGTGGCATGTGGTAAGTGGTGGTGACTGTGGCATTGTGCCCCATGGAGTGCTGCTGCATACCTGTCTGGGACACATGGCTCTGTCGGTATGCTCCCAGTGGGTTGCTGAGGTTGCTTCCAGTGCTCTCCATCCCACCAAATTTCTTATAGGTCTCTTCAATTGGACTCAGGATGTCAGTCACTGAAAAAGGTGTAGTATGCTTTGGGCTCAACGACATGGTTCAGCGACCAAGCAGGTAAAAAAAGCTGATGAGCAGATGGGTCTGGTGTAGTGTCAGTTCTTTCTCCTTGTGGATGACTACGTAAGAGAGTGCTTGGAGGACGCCTGAGATCCGATTGATCGCCTTGGAGAAGTAGGCGAGCCCTAAAAAAAAATCCCCTATCTGGGGTTTATTTTAGCCTGTCTCCAGGTTTACAACTGACACAGAGGTAGGAGGGGAAGGGGAGATGGAGGCGGGGTAACATCAAGCAACCAAACAATGCTCATTCACACTTTGGGAAGATAACTGAGAGAAGAGATGGATGTAGTGATGGACCAAAGAGAGCATCTTCCAGCACCATATCACCAGTTCCTGTAGGAAACTTCTCCCAAAGACTTGGAGGTCTGCTCAGGTCTGTAAATAATCATATACCCCAGCGTGGGCCAGCTCCACAAATGTCTCCCCCCTTATTTTTCTATTTTAACAACTTTAGGACCTGACATCAGGGGTGAAGGAAATGTTTTGGGTGAAGCAGAAGCCCACCCCAGTCAAGTATGATGGGATCTGAATCTCACAGAATAAAAACAAGAACCTGGCGTTTCCAGAAAGTATCTCTGACACTTGAAGGTTTTTTTTCCATTATTAGTAATATTTCAGAACTAGGCAAAAAATATATATATTTTGTTTTCATCCAAAAACAGGACTTAAAAAGGACTGATTCCTGTATCAAATGAAAAGAACTATGAAATAAGCAACAACGTTAAATTGTGAGTATTATTCCAAATTCGTTTCACACTTTATCTAGATTATTTTATTCTCCATAATAATTTTCGATTAAATTGTCCCCTTGATATCT